>JANEYF010001113.1:0-60372 GCA_029963845.1 Rhamnusium bicolor
TATTTGGTACAGTAATAAATAATCAGCAATGTTGTTTTCACCCAACTTAATGGCAGCACGAACTTTGATAACATTTAATTGTCTGGACGCATTTTCTCTTGAGTTATATCCCTTATATCCAAATATCTTTATTTTAATGATAATAACTAAAATCATCTCAATTTGAATCCCAAAATATATAGAAGGAAATTGTGTATAACTTTCCCTATAAATGTGTGGATTCTGATCACTTCAATATCTCACATTCTGTTACATTTCCACTGAGCAAATATGATGCAATTTTCTCTGATAATTAGGATGACGGGTAATTATTTTAGTTGAGATTTTGCAGAACTGCGCTCTTCTGTCAACTTATGCACTATTTTCATGTGTTATATGGATGAAATTTACGTTTTTTGTTGACTCTGTGACACAGACCGTGGGAAAACATCGTGTAATAACTAATGATACAACCTGAATGTGATGTGGTTACATAGAATTCACCACTATTTCCGGCAGAATATTGTTACCTGTTTGCCATCCACATAAACACCATACTCGTAGATTTGTTGATTGAAAGTCCGAGTAACACTTACTCACTACTTTATTTACTAATTAACAATTAACAACAATGGTTTAATTATCTGTCTTAACTATAATCACACTTGAACACTTATAAATCCTTTCTTATTTCTTCTTTACTAGTTCACGTTCAACTTAAGACTGAGTCTCGGCCCACCGTGCGTCTTATTTACACATCCATTCACACGGTCTAGAGCATTCCAGAATATTCCCGGCTGTTCGCGTACAATTCCAGTCTCATCTAACCAGTCTGCACAGTCCAGTGGCGTAACACTGCCCGCTCCTTAAGCCTGAACGTCCCGATCAGGCAATTCATTGTTCCCTGCATACTTGGCTACTCTCTCTATAAGCACCACCTTTATCTTGGATTTTGGACTTTGCTGAATTCTATATACAACGTCGGTTAATCTGGTAACGAGAGTGTAAGGACCTTCCCAGGGCGGGTAAAGCTTCGGGGACCTGACTTTCTTTCGTTGTGGGTTATATAGTCAAAACAACTCTCCCACCTGGTACCCTCCTGAATTAGACTTAGGATTATAACGAGCCTTCATACGGTCACTTGTTATTGCAATTCGCTCAAAAGGAGCCCTGGCGTTATATTGCTTATTTCTTATTTGTGGCCCCATTCTCGCCGCGCAAACTTCACATTGGCGGCACAAGCCTCCACATCATGATGACTGTTTACCAAATAGAAACGTTCCCTTACTTTTGTCAAGGTTTTGTTGATGCCAAAATGTCCGCTAGACGTTCCATTATGCACTTGCTAAAGTACATTTGCTACGTGACACCTGGGGATTGCCAATTTCAAGTAACTTTCTCCTATTGGGACTTTCTACGCTCTCTTCAGAAGTCCATACTCTACTCTAAAGGAGTCCCATTGTGCCCATAAAGCCTTCAGCCCCACTGATTTATTTTAAATGTCCTTCCAATAAGGTCGGATTCCTCTTTCTTTCAATTTCAGAATAGAACCAGTTCTCTTATCGTTTAACTGCGCTCCTTGACAACTCTTTTTGTCAATCAATCTTAATGGTATTCATTATTTGTACATTTTGCTGTTTTTCCTCACGGTGGCAAGGCTTGCAGACTTTCTAACACAGTCTTTTGGAAAGGCCATATGCCCTATGCCATATTCTCCGAAGTACCAGCTCGCCAGTTTTCCTGTGGTTTCTCCATTAAAATAGTTTATTCAATATTATTCAACCTCGATTTTGTCCGGACACTCTAACAAAAGTTAGGAGAAGGAGGAAGACTCAGACGAGCTCAATACATTTTACCTCGGAAACTAAGCGTTTCGAAAAAAATTATGACATACAGCACACTTATTTTATAATAATCAATTCCCAAAAATACTGAATTTAAAAATTAAACCACCTTGTGTAAGATGTTGAGTGAGGGCAGAAACACTTCCTCCAAAATTCATAACGCCCCTGTTCAATAAATAAATTACAAAAACATGATTATTTGACGATGCTGTACAGGGTGGGCAAATTTCGTTGTTTGTAAAAAAATGAAAAACACATTCTCAATCTCTCTTTACTTTCTTATACCTAATATAAGAAAATATAGTAATCGTGATTTTTTGGACCTCGAGATTTTGATTGATTTTTACGTTTTTGAACCCTCCTGAATCCATTTTGATTATTTTCTGAATGAGAGTTAAGATTGTCAACAACATTTTAGGTGACACATTAAATTTGGTGAATGTGGTACCACCAGAAGAGACACAATGAATGAAAGAAGGAATAAAGTGCAATTTTGGGGAAAAAAATTAAAATTTTTATTGCATTTCTGGACGAAACTCAACGAATTATAATGAAAAAACATAACTTTATGGAAAAAAATCTGTCGGCATGTCTGTAGTATCGCGATAGCAGCCACAGTTTTTCAGATATAGCTTTCAAATTTGGTACACTTGTTCTAAAGGCCAAAGACAATGATAAATTCGATGATGAGCAATATTGGCCAGCTGGCAGAAGGTCCACAGGACTCAAACTTTTTTGTATTTGCCTTTACAAAAAAATATATTCTTGATGAAAGATAAATCATGTCTACTATATCAAGCCAATAAACTATATTTTCCAAGTACTTAAATAAAGCTGATGTAAACTGAAATTTTTTACACATTTTATCTCATAAAATAGGGTTAGGATAAATTTAACAGTTTGACATTTGAAATGCCTAATTTAGTTACAAAAAATGTCAATGTTAATAAGAAGAAATTATTAAAATATATGATAATTATTATTGACAGTATCGAATGACGCTGATAATTAATTATTTAAAAATTTTAATACAACATTTCAAGGTACGCTATTAAAATTTAATTGAGATAAGTGAAGAATTAAATAGAACGATATTTTTACATCAGGGTGATATATACTGGTAGAAGAAAGTTATGTGCTGGCCACATCAGATATTTTTGAGACAAATTCACTGGCGAAAAGAAAAATTTGCCATCGTCTTTTGTTTTCGAGTTATAAACAAAAGTTTGATTTTTCGACCTTTAAGCACATATCAATATCTTAGTTGTTTATAAAGTTATGAAAAAACAACTTTTACAATCTTGAGGCACTTTTTTCTGTTTAATACAGTGGCGTCGAGAAAATTTAAAAAAAAAATGCAGTTCCGAGTTATGGCATAAAATTATATTTTTTTTAAATGGGAATCATAGTTCGCTATGGCTTAGTTAAAAAGGAAATTATTTTCGCTGTCAAATTATATACTATATTTGGGGTCGTTTTTGATGTGTAAGTATTTAATAGCGAAAATAATCTTTTAGTAGATTACTTTTTTGCTTTTTTTATATTTATTCCAGGTAGATGCGTGTCATCTATGACAGTGTTTATCCGTTTGTCAGTAAATTGCATATTAATAGTTTTATTTCCATCACAATTACACCCCATCTAATAGTAAAAGTGAGGATGTCTTACGAAAATTACGAGAAATATGAAATGCTAGAATGATTTATTCAAAGTAATAACAATAGTGATATTGCATCCGAAATATATTTCAATCTCTATCCAGAAAGAAGACAACCTAATAAAGCTATTGTGGATCCTTCAACAAGCCAAGTCAAAAAAATCAGATATTTATATCTAATTTTATAATACTTTACAATTACAAAATAAAAATTCAAATTAAAGTAAATGTCAAACTGATGTCCGTTATGTTCGCTACATAAATTACACCTCTCCATAAGACTCTGACTGCATTATAAATATGAAGATTTAAAATGGAATTCATACATTCTGTAAAATTTTGTTAGAGTACATTTATGTCGGTACTGGTTTTCTTGTATAAATTGTCTTAAATATAACCCCAAAAAGAAAAAATCCAGTGGCGTTAAGTCAGGTAATCATGGTGGCCACCTCACTGGTCCGTTACTTCCCGTCCTGTTATTTCCAAAATTGGCATTTATTATTTCTGAAACGGTCCTGATATTATGAAATGGTGCACCATCTTGTTGAAAGAACTGATTCCTTGCCTCAACCAAGGGTAGATTGTCCATAAATTCCTCAATAATTTTCTGCTTTAAGATTTCGTAGTACCATTGGCCATTAAGATTTTCTTGATATATGTGATATGTTGAAACACGATTTCCCCGTAGAGCACACAAAACACTAAAACCAAAGCGTCCCTGAGATCGCACGTCAACGGTACGGTGAAGGTTCATATCAGACCAACAGTGCACATTATGTTGAAAATTCCTGCACTGCTAATGTAAACTTCGTCTGTACAAACTACATTTATAGAGAAGAACGGATCTTGTTAACCTTTTTTGACGATACTATATGCAAAACTCCAATCGTCACTGAAGATCAGTTGGTTGTAGGTGATGTTGTTTCCATATTGCATAAGGCCTGAATTTGCGTGTCTTCAAAATAACCAAAGCTCGGCGTCTTGAAATCCCAGAATCAGCTTCAATTTGCATGACGACTTGAAATTGAAGGATTTGCAACCGCCATTCCAATTACAGTTATAGAAGTTTCTTCAGCATCTTCAATGTTGTAATTTTTTGGTCTTGGCTTGTTGAAGGACCCACAATTAATGGGATTTTCTTTTAACCTCTTATTGTTAGGTTATCTTCTTTCTGGATAGCGATTGAAATATATTTCAGATGTAATATCATACTTGTTATGTATGTGTTTTCCATTTTTTTGTATCTCTTACAATTACCCAATTACCCTCTACAAACATCGAAATTTGTCCACCCTGTACAAGATCAGTAAATCAGTATATGCTCATGTTTACGCCTTCCTTAATGTTACGATTTTCAAGTAATCGTAAGTTTGCTATAAATATTAATTGTACACGCATGTTGAAAGAAAACTTCCCTAATTAACCCTGCCGTGCACCGTGCACTAAGGTAACTAGAATGATGCATGCTGCTAAAATATTTAAGAAATATAGAACGAAAAACAAAAGTAAGGTATAATAAGGAGAATCTGTAAATTATCGCAAAAACATCTCCGATCTCATCTTTTGATTATCTTACATTGCGTCTGTGGTCATATTTATTATGGTACAAGGCGCATCTCTGTTGCTTATAATTTGTACCATCGTTGTCTTTAAACTGCAAATCCTTTGTCAGTTCCAATAATTCATATAATTGGACCACGGTCTTCTTTGTACAAATCGATATAATTTCTTTGTCAGTGCCAGTGCAGCATTAATTAATAGGAGTTATCAGGGCATTGTTATCGAAGATGCTACATTTCTTATCAGATTCTTACATTGGGTGCTGATGGGAAAAAAGTGTTTTATGTGCAAAAAATTATAAAAAAAACGACATGTATCATTGTAATGTATAGGGTGATCATTTTAAATGTCTCACTCGATTTCTTGGCTTGATTTTTCAACTAGAAGAAAAATGTCAGAGACTATGCTTATGTATTTTTTCCTAGAAATCCTAATTCGAAAAGAAAAAATAATTAAACGTGAAATAGAAAAATTATGGCCGAAAAACTAATAAGAATACAAATTGACACCGTGTATTTTAATGCGGAATTGGACATATGACATCCACTGCTTATAAATGCGTATCACATAGATATTTTTCACTCTCACTTTAATCGAAAATTACTTCAATTTTTATATTTTAAGTGATACACCCTGTGTATTAAGTTCAGGTTAAAGAAAATTTCTTTCTGAATTCAGCAATGGGTAATATATTATTATCTTTCACATTTAATAAGATATTGAGATTTAAATTTAGAATAACACTAATTTATGTTTTAATATACACTGTGTCCCAAATTGGGGATACATGCATTGTTATCTCGGTTATTATTAGAGATAGAGAAACGGTTAGGGACTTTTTTGAAGAATTCTATGACCGTTTCGATGCCGTTTTTAAATTTGGCCTAGCTATGTCCATTTTCCAGATATTTTCAAAGAGCTGTAAAAGGTGCATTTTGAAAAACTTCCCGTATCTATCTAATTTGATGACTGGTGATATTTGAATAAGTACATTATTAGGACACTTTATTAAGGTGCTTTCGTTGATGTTATCAAAAAAATTCTATTCGTCATTTGTTTTTGAGTTAAGCCACTGACTTTGTTTTTTCCTGTGGGCGCCATATTGGATTTTTTGAAAGTTCAATAGTGCTCTTAATTGCCTTTTCAACAATGTATCACAATATCAGGAAAAAATTATTTACTGATGTAAAATATAAAAAAATTCAGTTTTCTAAGTAGGCCATGAAGAAAATTTATTTTGAAATAATCCAATTTTATTTGCTTCAACTTAAAATTTCAACAAATTATTTAAAAACTTGTTCAATATGTCGTCCTTGTTCATCAATGCACTTTTGACATCGCTTTAATATTGAACTACACGCTCTCCTAAAGTATTTCTGTTAACAGCAGCCAAAGTATTTCTTACACGTTCTTCTAAAATTTAATACATGACAATTACAAAATAAAAATTCAAATTAAAGTAAATGTTCAAACTGGTGTCCGCTCGATACATATATTACACTTCTTCATAACACTCTGAACTGTATTATAAATATGAAGATTTAAAATGGACACACACAAATGGACACAGTCTATACACTTTTGTCACTACAGTCACAATTATCGATTTTAAGAAAAAATATGTCAGTACCAGTTATGAGACATCTGTGTGATGATACTCAGCCATTTTCACTTCCTAAAAGTATACAGGGTGGCCAAAATAAATTTTAAATTTACTGAACTGAAGTTTCTCAATTTTTTCAACTGCTTTTTCGACTGTAATTTAGAATTGAAAAACAAACATTTTTTATACCTACATACCTATGGCTATTTGTAACCATTTTCGATTTATTGAACAATAACTGCAAATATATTTTTTTGTAATTCAAGAGAAGATATTATAAAAAGTGCTCCACATGTTACCTATTTTGATTGACACATATTTCCATTCGTCTTTGGAATGAGGTTTTTATTTTTCATAAAATTGCTTCAGTAATACTTCTAAAAGCATTTATTATCCTTTCCTTCAAATTTTGAATAGTTGTTTGTGTAATGTTTTTATGGGCAATGTAACACGCTTATTATAATAACTTCTCTTGAATTATTTCAAAAAAAGAACCTTAATTTTTAATTTTTATTGCTGAATTTAGCAGTTATTGTTCAACAAATTGAAAATGGTCGCAAATAGCCATAAGAATGTACGTACAAAAAATTTTCGTTTTTCAATCCTACATCACATCGTCCAAAAATATTTGAATATTCTATTTGAAAAAAATTGAGAAAATTCAGTTCAAAAAGTTGTAAATTTAAAAATCTCCTTTGTTCACCCTATATACTTTTAAGAAATGAAAATGGCTGAGTGTCATCAGACAAATGTCTCATAACTGGTACTGGTTAAAATCGATAGTTGTAATTGTAGTGATATTTTTAATATACACGTGGAAATGGTATAATTACAACAAAAGAAATCATTACATTCAAGTAGTTGGGAGGATGTCAATAATAATACAGGAGTGAAAGGAGGCCACAAAGAGGTTTCACAATATGTACTGATGTACATGGCATTTCATTTAAAAAAATATTACTTGACCCTGTAGAATCGTCTTGGCTCACACTGTATATTCAAAAACAATTTCCGGTTATAGACTTTTTTGTCTAGTCTCCTTATGTTTTTAAATCAAGTTTCTAATTTTCATAGAACTCGAGATATCGAAGTCGGACGCACTATTGCCCCACCCTGTATATATGAAAAGAAAACATTCAAGTAATTTATTTATTTCAAAAATTCAATTATATCGTTATTTACACACCAAGTAAAGTGTTTTAGTCCCGAAATTAATAGTTCAAGGAACTAACACACACTTTACTCCCGAGGTGCATAAAACTTTTTTTTGCGCCAACGCAATGGGCACAATTTTTATTGCAAAAAAATTAAATGTAAAATCTAAATAAATAATTAATATGATAAGACAAACAGTAAAATTCTCATAAAATTCCTTTATTGGTGTATACACCAATAAAGGAATTTTATGAGAATTTTTCTGTTTGTCTTATAATGAATAATTACTCATATGGGATTAACCTACCTACATTAAATAATTAATAATTAAATATAAGAACTAACAATGTTTACACATCAAGAAAAAGTTGTTCTTAATTTTTGAAGAGGGAAGAAAAAATTCACGTCGTCGTGCGACGCTTATACGCTGAAAGATACCTAGACAAATATATTTCAAATTGTAAAATATTGTTACGATTGGAAAGGAACCTAAGAAGTAATGAAAATGCATTTTCTTCTAGAATCAAACGTTTGTAATAGTTTTGCAACATTTTGAGGTAAATCCTTATAATTCCATACGAAATGTGTCTTCAGAGCTGTTATAGAGTTCGGTTCTAAGAATTTTGAGGAGCAATACATTTTATAATTTTAAAGGGAATTATTCCCAAGAACTCCAACTGAGGGATATGGAATGAGGAATGAATTTTTAGCTCAAGTACTAAGTACTTGTTTAGCTCAAGTCGCATCCTGTACATAGGTCAACTTGTACAGCTACGTTTAATTTAAATGGCCGGAGGGCACTGGAATTCATGTGTTATTTGTGGCAATGGGGGGAGTTTATTGAAACAGGATAGTTCAATGGTATAAAAATAATATATCACTATTATACTCTTTGAGCTAACCTGTTTCAATAATAAGCTTGCTCCGTCACCAAAGGCATGCATATGTTTGAACTCCCTCCGGTCATTCAAACTAGATGTAGCTGTAATTTTGTATTGCCAATTATAAGGATAGTTTTCAGAAATATCTAATTAATTTTCGTAACAACTGTTCAGTTTTTTTTCGCAGTATTAGTTATAACAGACTGCAAAAATTAAAACATTGTTTCATGTTTTATTCAATTTCAAAATTGAAAATTTGTGAACAAAAAATCAACAATACTATAAACATTTAAATTGTTTAACTCTCTCCTTGAACACTTAAGTAATTTATCAAAGTTGGATAATTAATTTGTAAATTGCTATAATAAGGATAATTTATAATTCTGGACAGCTGTTCCTCATACCTTTTATTACCTTGTACATACGAAATACTCTACCAGAAATAATTTTAGTATGTACCATCAACGCTTACATCAGATTATGTTCATCATGGCAAGCACATTCAGCGAATCACGACTAACCTACCAAATAATAATATGATAGTTATGAAATTAGATAATTTTCATACAATTACCTGTTTTAAAATACCTAATATGAATGTATAGACACAGGGACGGACTAGGAAGTGAAGGACCCGGTGGGATTTGGCTAGTAGGGGCCTGCATATTACTTTTCACAATTTGTTATATAAAAATAAAAGAAATATATAAACACATCAAATATATTTCAATAAGGCAATCTTTATGAAAACAAATTAGATGATTTTTTTTCAGCTGATCTAAAATGCAATCAAAATCGATTGGTTCTAACAGCTGTTTCTTAACTCCCATGACCATAAGTGCCTCCAGTCACTGCTGAAAAAAGAGCCGACATTAATCTGTTTTTGATAATTTTTAATTAAGAAAAGGCTCTCTCACAGGAAACCTCGATGCAACTAAGAGTTAATATGTTTTTATAAGCTATAAACAAATTCGTAATTGCTGCTGGCTGCATATTATACTCGTAACAATACAGAAAACAAAAACGACAACCCTTGAATTTATTGTATTGTTTCTTACAGCCATTCTTGACTTCTTCTGCCGGTTCTTCGCCACTTCTTCTCGAGATTATTTCTCCAACACTTCTGAATCTTCGAGAATCAGGTCCTGAGAATGATTTGTCTGTCATAACTATGAATATTTTCGAAAACTGCAGTAACTCGTTTCGTAAATCAGCTGTTTTTACTCTGGCCAATGTGGTAAGTTCAAAAAGTTCTTCCTCTGTAGAAGGTCCTTCATTTTCAAATTTTGAAAAATTTCATGGATCAAGGACTGCCATCACCTAATTAATTTTCTGTTTTCAGTAAATCTTTCGGTTAATATCATATTAATCTTAAACGTGGTCAACCGCCCCCGCCCAACAAGGTGACTGATCCTCTTACAAAAATTCTTCTGACCAAATATAAATGTTCACTGGGGACGAAGATCTTACGTACCTTCAAATGGGTTAGTCCAGCGAAGAATCCACCAACGGCTAAGCTCTTAATGGGTTCGGTGTCAGTTTGAATCACCAATGTCAGTACTGCAGTTACCCTTGAGAAGAACGCCAGTTGTACAAAATTTCGTTTTCCTGCTCCACCCAGTATATAATGATTAGTTTGATCCACCAGTTATCCTCTTCTCTTGGTCCAGATATTTACATAAAAAGGGGAGAGTTTTATGAGATCAGTATTATGGGCAAAACAAAGTAAAAAGCTGTGACATTGGAATTGAACAGAGTAAATTGCAAACTAAACAAAATAGGATCGGTATCCAACAATATTTTAGGAAGTTGAAGACTTCAACTAACTTAAGCAAATAAGCAAATAAACTAGGTATAGCTATGATAATAAACAAAGTGAAACAGGTATTCACTATATGTAAAGATATGTTTTACTAAAAGAAGATAATCTTCAAGAAAATAGAATTTAGAATGTCTGTATACAGACAAACAACTAGAAAGATAACGTAAATAAATATTGGTTAAATATAAAATATGATAATTTTCAAATTAAAGGTAACGATAAATTAAATTATTTATTAGTTCCTCGTAAGAGAGGTAACAATGAATTCCTGATAAAGTTAAATAAAGATATTTAGCTTGACTATATGTTTACTGCAGATAATCAAAAGTTAATCAATTGCCAGATAACTAGGCAGGTATCTTTGTCAGAGAACTAGGCAAGGCTCCACTAGAGCAGCGTTCCTGACTAAATATTAAGTAAACGTTCAAGTAAGCAATCGATATTTTAAATTTAGAAAAACCTTACGTTACTGAGGTCTGGTTGGTAAATATATGCACTGGTATAAAATGATCCACCACAAAACAAATGCCCCATATTAGGTAATTCTCACAAAGGTTATAAACAAATAGGTTTAGTCCAAAAAAGGGGTACCAATCTCCAAATGTCGCTAGTCACAACTTTTCACAGAGCCACCAATGTAGCCAAATGACCTAAAACATCAACAAACAAAGACAGAAAACAACTAACTACGATACAAAAATGGCGACATCCGTTGCCGGGTAAATCTAAAATTTACAATAACCAAAAGTTAGTTTTAATTAGCACACGAAATTATTACAATATCAGAGGGATATTAGATAAATTGCCAACAAGGCACGATAAATCGATACTAATCAATATTATGGCTTGGCTGTTCCAAAGAACAACCAAGGTGAACTGATCACCGAAAAGCAAATTCGCCCAAGGCATAAATTAAGATAAATATGATACAATATTATTATGAAAATTTCCTCAAAAGTATGTTAAATCAATATAGCAACTTTTTAAATAATGATGATCGTAAAATTATACGATAATACCAGAAAACATATAAATTTTACCAGACCGTTGAACTAGAGATGTTATCTTCAGAACGCTCCACTAGTAAGAAGGAAGTAGCACCGTCGTGTTTGCTACCTAAACTCAATAACTGAGAAAGAGACAAACATTTGAGAGTACAGTAGGAGCAATAAAGACAAATAGATATTTAGGATTTTTTTATAAGTGCAAAAATCTACCAAACCAATTGTTCCAGTAGAAATTAGTGGCGCCATCTGGACTAGACTGGCAGAAACAATTTTTCGTGGAAAGCAATAAACTGGAATGAAATGGTTTGCAATTTCGTTACACCACTCTTGTAAAATCTTTATTTTTTGACCGATTTTGATAAACTCTTTTTGTTAGGTAGGTATTCAAAATGCGCATTCAACAAGTGGGTAACTTTATTTTTGGCTTGGCCAACTACGACCACTTTTATTGGATCAATGGCAATAGTACCTTTAGGGATTTTTTTTACAAAAAAACTGACGACGGATTCTTCTTTTAGAATCACTTCAAACGTACCTGTACCAATTTTCATAGTTTTAAATAAAATGTCCGAGAATTTTTTTTTATTATGAAATGTTTATCCAAAAAGTACTATTAGGGATTTTTTTAAAAAAAATTTGAAATTTTTTAGGATACTGAAAACGGATTTTCATTATTTAAAATAAAAAAATGGTAGGATACTTTTCTTAAATTGTAGGAATTTAATATTTTTTAACACTAGTACAAATTATTCTTAATCAAAATTTACAATTTCTTACAAAATGATGAAATTAGAACATAACAAAAAGAGAACTTTCTAAAAAATTAAATATTGGTCATTTCGATTAATCCACTGAATTCCCTTATACACTTTTCAATACATTGACGATTATTGTTTATTACATTTCTTAACTGTTGTCGAGTTATACTGACAAGCTTCTCTAATACCATCACAAAGCTCTTCTCTGGTCTAGGGCCTTGTAGCATACACTTTATTTTTTATTGTCCCTCCAAAGAAATAAATCAAGGGTTGTAATGTCTGGGAATCTCGGCGACCAACGAATAAGAAGACTACTTCGTCCGATTCAGCGATTAGGAAAATTCTCATTCAACCAGTCTCTCACATTGACAGTATTATGGATAAGTTCTCCATTAAGTTGTAAATATAAATTGTAGCGAAAATCAGGAGGAAGCTCATCCAGTGCATCGGTAAACTCATTTTGTAAAAATCTGAGAAAATTAGCAGCAATCAAATTTTCATAAAAAAAGTATGGCCCAATAATGTTTTCATTTAAAATGCCACAGAAAATATTTACCTTTGAAGACTATTGTCTCTTACAGTCAATTACCCAATGTGGATTATTCTCGCTCCATATTCTTATATTTTGTGATGATATAATATCGTTTGTCATGAATTTAGTTTCATCCATGTAAAAAATATTTTTTAAAAATTCAGAATTCTCTAGGTACATACCTTGCAGCCATAAACAGAATTAATCTCCAGCTTTAAGTGTATGAAGAAATTTTGGCTTAAAAGGTTTCTTACCGCGTTTTTTTCAAACATTTCCAGATTCGACTTTTAGAAATATTTAAATCCCTACTAGCGTCTCTAAGGCTTGAATGTGGATTATCATTAAAATAATCAAGAATCAATTGGTTTCCTCTCCGCTCCCGATCACGTTGCTGGTTTGGAAGTCTCTCAACGGTTCCATGTTCGTCAAAATATCTATTAATATTTGTAACTGTTACTTGGTTAATACTGCGTTCTGAATGTCGTTGGTTAAATTCATTATCTGGTTTACGAAAATATGTGTTCCATTACCAACTAATCTTATTATTTCTACTTTTTCTTGTAAAGAATAAGACATTTTTTATGCTTCTTACTTCTCTGAAATCAGTATAATAGGTACTATAAACTGCTGAACTATTAGTAATTGACAGCTGGTAACTGACATAACATTATTTGTTTTCACAGCACACTTAGCTTTTTAACAAATAGCAATTAAATAAAATATTGCAAGAAAAAGTAAAAATCGTTCGATTGGTCGACGTTCCGACAATGTTTCTTTTTTTTAAATAGTGCTCTACATTAGAGTAAGTGTATTAAAAAAATAGTAATTTTGATAACAGACCCAAAAATATCTTAAATTTTTAATAACATTTTTTTCATAAATTGAAAAAAAATATTTTATTATTATTAAAATTTTTTTCTCGGACACCCTGTATTTTATTTAAAACAATGAAAATTGGTACAGGTACGTTTGAAGTGATTCTAAAAAAGAATCCGTTGTCAGTTTTTTTCTAAAAAAATCCCTAATGGTACTGTTTGAAATTCGAGCCCATAAAAGTGGTCGTAGTTGGCCATGATTACGGCCCAAAAATTAAGCAACTCATTGAATCTTCATTTTGGATACCTTTCTAACAAAAAAAAGTTTATCAAATTCGGTAAAAAAATAAAGATTTTACAAGGGTGGTAATTCCTTAACGTAGACACATTGTATATTTTTGGTAGACGAAAAAATGATCCATTTTTTTTTAAGCCTTTAAAATCTTTTTTGGTTTGCTGGGTATCTAAAAAAAGTATTCTTAACTTAATTTTTGGTTAAATTTAATTTATTGTTTAATTATTAGGTCTTATAACTTTATGGTTATATTCGAAATGTTTTAAATATTCTTCCATGGCCTCCTCAGTAAATATTAGAAATGTTACAAATATTCCACTCTGTATAATGAATAATTTATTACTGTTTTAAAAGTTCAATCAAAATTGCATAAGGGTTTAAACAAAAAATATATGAAAAAATTTACAAATCCTCGAAAATCAAAATTTTTTTTTTTTCAATGTTCTAATATATTTTGTCATTTTATAATTTTACGCTTAACATGAATTAATTTTTTTATGATTTTAAATTTCGGAATTTTCATAACTGAATACATAATAATATATGACTACCTTTAATACTTATTGCTTTATTAACTTAAGAACTACCACCCCGTTCCGTCCCCTTCCCAGGATCAAGTTAGTGACCAAAGAGCCCATTCAGAGAGTTGGTCTGCTAAGAAAAGGTAACATTGATTATACTATGGGGTGTGACCTTGAAATGCACCTGTAGATGCCGACATATACACCTGTAGTTTAATGCTATTAAAGCTGATGGTCTCACCCCCCTTAAGAGCCACCCTAATATCGGCTGATGTCGCGTGGCAGAGCATCACATTTAACTTCAATTTACTATAGTACTAAATTTCGTTCTTATATGTTCGCATTCAAAAATTATTACCCAATAAATTACCTTGGCATAATAATAACAATAAATAACATTTATGATGGTGCGCTAATTTCACTTAATTATTTTCAAAAAATACTTTTATTACAATGTTATAAATGTTAAGAACTCTCAAAATAACTAAATTAGTTACATTATTTATTTATCTTCAATTAAACGAATCCATTCAGATTAAAAATAATGATTTTTCACAGCTTACTAGCATGACTGCTTATTTATATTAATTTGCTAGTCATTTAGTTGGCTATTTTACTCTACTGAAAAATTAATAATGTTGGGTGAAAAGTACAATAATTAACAAAAATATTGAATTATAAGTAGAGCTGTCCGAGGTGGCTGCAGTACAGCCACGGTCTTGCGATGGCGTCACACGTGCCGATTTAGAAGTGATTTACGCTGCAGTCTTATTTGAAAGGTTAATGCGTGAGGTTGTACCTATAAATTATACATAATGTCAAACGCGCCAAAGGGTAAAAGACGACCGTACGCGGACACAGTGAATAAATTTATCGGTGAATTTCCGAATTTATTCTATGACGGATGTAAAATAATTTGTAAAGTTTGTAATCAAGACTTAATGTGCTGGTACAAAACAGATTGTCGTCGTCATCAACACCGTGCAACATCAAAATAAAAAAAATGGCATGCCTTTGACAACTCAGTTTATGTTTGATTTATTGTTAATGTTAATAGCCTGTAATATTCCGCTACACATACTGGATAAACAACCATTTCGGAAGTTTTGGAATAAATACAATCCCCAGGTGAACTTACCAAGTCGTACATCGTTACGTAAATATATTCCAGCTGTTCGTGAAGACATTGTAAATAGGATTAAATGTGGATTAAAAAATACACGGCTCTGGTTATGTATTGACGAGACGACAGATTGTAAAAAAAATTCTATTTTAAATATTATAGTACGTGTACTGGGCCCTCTTAAACTAACATTTCCACTTTTACTAGCTAGTAAAAGACTAACTGCGTGTACTGGCGAAATAATTACGGGGTGTTGGAGACATTCGAAAAATTTGAACTTTCAACAAGTCAAGTATTGATGTTTGTGACTGATGGTGCTGCGACAATGCGCATGGTAGGCCGTTCTTTTCAAAGAGACAATTGTAGGTTTTTACATGTTACGTGTAAAGTGCATGCGTTACATCTTGTGGCAGAAACGATTCGAAAATGTTTTCCAGAGGTAGATGCATTAATAGCAAAAAAAAAGTTTTTCTCAAATCTCCTAAACGGCTTCGAGCATTTCACAGACAGTGTCCTGGTATCCCTGAACCACCAGAGCCGATTCTTACACGTTGGAGAACGTGGTTGAAAGCGGCTTTTTATTATGCTGAATATTTTCAACAAATAAAAGCTGTGATACTACAGTTCAACCCTAACGAGGCTGCAGCTATTAGGGAAAACCAGACAAGCTTTCAAGACGTTTCCCTTGAAACAGATTTAAAAACTATTAATAACAATTATAGAGGACTACACGACGCAATAGAAAAATTGCAAAATAGTTCGTTGTCGTCAGTGGAATCGCTGCAAATAGTGGACGACGTAAATACACAGCTACAGGCTATAAATGACGCAAAAAATAATCGCGTTAGTGAAAAATTCGAGAGTGTATTACAGAAAGATCCTGATTTTAGCAAATTACGACAAATTTGTGATGGTGCATCTACAACTTCCTTAAGTGAGTTCACAGATTGTTTTACTTATGCCTGTATTACATCCGTAGATGTCGAATGGTCATTTTCAAAATGCAAAACATATTTTTTCACCAAAGCGAACATCGCTGACGGAGACAGCTGTAGAAACATACCTGATGCTATTATACTATAGATCTTCCCCACTTTGTGATGACGACAACCAAACTACTTCATAAATCTGCTTAAAAGGGTGAGTTTTATACAAATTTTTATAAAATGTAACATTATTGTTAAAATTTATTTCCATTTACTGTACTTATTCAAGTATTATGATATGATGTAAACATATGAGTCATATGACGGCTCTGTCGGCCAGGTGACCTCGGACAGCTCTAATTATAAGTTAATTTGAACATTGCATACTACCAGCGTCGAGCAATTACTCGCTGAGAAACTAGATCCAAATCTTACAGGATGCACTCTTCCTGATTCGGTTCATAATTCCATCTTTGTTGAAGAATTAAACGATTGATGAAATGTCTCAATCTCGCAACTAAAAACAAATCTGCTTGTAGTGGTCCGAAAGATGTACCGATCTTTGCCCTTGAAATTATCTGGGGAAAAAACATATCCCCCCCCGGTTTCCCCCCTTTTTTTTTTTTTAAATTTTTTTCCCTAAAAAAAAAAAAAAAGACACCCCCCCCCCCAATAAAAAAAAAAAAACCCCCATAAAAACAAAAAAAAGATACACACAAGGGGGGATGTTTTTTCCTCCAAAAAATTTAAAAATTTTTTTTTTAAACCAGGGAAGAAAAAAAAAAACAGTTGTCAACAAATCAACATGGATTTAGAAAAACCACTCTACCAATACTGCAGCTTTTCAACTTGTCGAATTCATCTATAAATCATTAGATGGACACAACTACACATTAGTTTTGTTTTTCGATCTCGTGCCTTCGATTGTGTGGATGCTGATTCCGTGGTACAAAAATTTAATAACATGGGCATTAGAGGTTGCATGAATAGCTGAGTACTTTCTTTTCTGACCAAGCGTAAGATCAGAGTTAAAATTGAGCAAGAACTTTCGGAAGTGGGAGAGTTGAAATATGGCGTTCCTCAAGGCAGTGTTCTATCTCCCCTTCTATTTACATTATTCATCAACGATGTGGAAAAGCATTAACAAAATAATGTTAATATGCAATTAGTTTTATACGCGGATGATACCACCATTGGCATATCTGCCCAGGTAGAATTTGACCTTTACTGCAATGCACAGATGGTATTCTCTTCTATATTTGGTGTAGTAAAAACAAGCTTGTTCTTAATCCATCTAAAACACACTATATTATTTTCTCAAAAAGACCCAAAGTTTCTGAATGCAATCTAAAACTAAATGACTCTATGCTAGAAAGATTAAATAACTGTAAGTTTTTAGGACTCTACGTTTATGATCAATTAACCTGGGATGCACACGTTGGTTTTGTGACCAAAAAGTTAAATTCTACAAATTTTGCAATCAATCTAAAAAATTTCTTAGATACTAAAAATCTTCTGAATATCTATTACGCCTTGGCATATTCTTAGTTAAACTATATGGTAATTTACTGAGGCTAAACAACTGAAATGAATCGTATTTTTGTTATCCAAAAAAGGATAATACGCAAAAGTTTTCCTGCTGGTTCACTAGAATCATGTAGACCTATTTTTAAAATGCATCGTATTCTACCACTTCCCTGTATAATTATTTACCAAGCACTTATTATTTTAAATAGAATCAAGGAAAATTTCCACAAAATAACTCAGTACACGCTCATAACACTAGATCCAATAATAATATTTACATTTCGAATTTTAATATGTCGTTATATAGGAAAAGTCCCTATGGTTTTTGTAGTGGTATTTACAATCACTTACCTACAACTTTTAAGGATATTAATTCTATAGCCAAATTTAAAAAAAGACAAAGCGTTTCATTCTAGACAACTGTTTTTACTATCTTCAAGAATATTACGACAAGTAATCCTCATGTATTTTAATAGTAAATAATTCCATGTTATTTTTTATTAGGATATAAATCTCTCCGTTTTAAATAATTATTTTAATTGTATCCTCGTTTTATGTGTGATTTTATTTTTCTTATGTATTTTAATTATTGTACCGTAATTTAATTTTCAAAATGACGTTGTCAATATCTTTTATAGATCACGCGACAATAAAGTATTATTATTATTATCATTATAGTTGATTTTTTGGTTTAACTAAACACAAGAAAATAGAATACTCCGTTAACCATCAATCACCCATTGTCTATATAAATATTTATTTATGGCATCCTGTAATATTTTTTCACATCTTTAGGTATTAAAAAATCAGGACATTATCAATGAAATGTTCTTTTATTTCTGAGAATGAAATCAGGGAGTATTCAGAAACGTCAGCTTTTTTTTAATCATTTAAAGTATTTGTGAGTGGTCATACGAAAAGGGACCTGGAGGGAACAAAATGAGTTTTCCAGTTTTTCGGGGTTTTGGATGCATTGAACCTTTCTGCGTTAATTGATCCAAACAGAACAGTATTATCTCAAATAGGTGAGTGGTCATACAAAAAGAGACCTGGAGGGAACAAAATGAGTTTTCCAGTTTTACTGCGAAACACACACTAACTAGTCAACTGCACGGAAGTAAAGACACAGCCTCCCCGCTGCACCCGCGTCATTCGATGATCCACTTGACAATAATAATACGGTAAAGTGAGCTAATATGAACATAGCAGGCAATATAAGCATATTATTATATCGAGATCGCGATTAATTTTTAGTCTAACTTTAACGCATATATCTCGGAATTTACTTTTTTCCTTCCAGGTCCCTTTTCGTATGACCACTCACATTTGTCATATAAGTTTCATTTTCAGGTTAATATCTACTATTTATTTTTTTGATACGCAAAACCATTTTTTCAATTACCAAACTCTGACTAATCCGTTTGGCTCAGAGATTTATTTGACACATTCATTTTTTAAATAATTCATAGGACAGTGACTTAATATCCAAAGAAGATGCGAAGAAGCCAAGTATATATTACACAATTTTAAGTCCACGTAAATAACGCTATTAATTAATAAAATGCATAGGTATCAAATTTTATGAATCCCTCGTAAACTGTTTTCGAGAAATAAAAAAAGTATTTCTCTCACGTTATGAATAATACAGGTACGTTAATTTCAATCGCTTGTTTTGGTCTAGTTAGTTTTTGTTCAGACCTTTCGGGAATACCCTGTATATTTGTTAAATTACGTTATACCAGATACATATTATTCACGTAAAATTATTGTAATTATTATAATTTATTAACTAATAAAATTATGATCTTTTTTTTGTAAATAAACTTTGTAATGGAAAGAAGATATAAAGTTCTTATCCAGTATTTTTTGTTAAAAAAAAATTGTGTAATAAAATTATTATCGCATAAAAAGAAAATGTCTGTTTTTGATTTCTCGTCTGCTGATAGAATACGGCAATGGGACTCTAACGAATTATCTAATTAAAATAATAATTGTTATGAAAATCGGCATCTACAATCAATATTTATAATCCTTTTTATCGTTTTATCATCTTTTCCAATTACTCTTATAAACTCCTCACACAGAAAAATGTTAATTATCAATTAAATCGAAGAGGCAATTTAACCCTTTGCTTTAAATTGACCTTTTGTAAATTTTTACTCTATCTTATCTTTTTTTACGCCCTAAGTTTTATTTCCTAATTTAAAACTGTTAGTGGCACTAATTATTATCTGAACTATTTTAATGTAAAAAACAGTATAGGCATATATGGAGAATAGAAGCGTTGACTGAGGAATTATTTCTCAGTCAACGATAGAAGTATCAAGAGATTTTTCATAATTAAATTTCATTCCTAAAAACCCTGTGGTGACATATATCACCGTTATAGGGTAAGTACTATTAAAATTAATTAAAATTAAATTAATTGAGCTGAAACATTTAAAAATTTCTGTATTTCAGTTCGTCGTTTTTGATGGCGTACCTCAACGCCTAGTTGATAGGCAAAAATATAGTATCTGTTGTATATCTGGTTGCATATCTTTCGAAATAGATAAATGCAGAAATATTAATGAATAATTTATTTAAAATAGAAATAGTACATGAGTGACTAATATTTAAATAAAGTAAAACATGACCTGCTCTTGATGATGGTCTCTCAGAATGTTCATAAGAGTTCAAAAAATACTTATTTCATCTGAAATATGCATTGTGAGGATTTAAGTTACAACTTTTTGATATATTTGCGATTTTCTTATAAATTCAAGAATTTTTAGTAAAAATGTTATCAAATTAGCCATGATTAGAAACAATCAGTAATATCAGTCATTCTCTTACGTCAAAAAATGCCACCGCGTTTAAGTTACACCCACGAAGACTTTTTGAATTTGTTTATTATTTATGAGGAATGTGGTAAAGTAATATCAAGAACTTGTAGCTTATTACTAGATATCCACAAAAACGGAAAATAATACTAAACACTGTAACATGCCTATTAATTGGATTGAAGACACTTTGCATAAACTAAAATAGCTAAGATAAAATAAACTAAAAATATGATTCCATTTTAATTTAATAATAGTTCAAAATTCCGCCCTCGAACTTCTACACATTTTTCCTACATTCGGATTAGTTCTTCATGGGTAGCTCTTCTAATTGAATCCTGTGATAAGTTTTAAAATGCATTTCTTACTCTCTTCATACAATCTTCAATAGTTGTTAATGGGCTCTCATAAACTTCATTTCTAATAGTTCCCCAAATTATATAATCTAAAACTGATAAATCGGCCGAGCGAGGAGGCCATAGGAAAGGTCCATTATTGGCGATTCCATTGATTGTAAAAAGTTTCTTGTAAAAAATTATTTATCAAATACGCGTTACGTGGGGGAGCTCCGTCGTGCTGATAAAGAATGTTTCTATATTCGGCGAGAGGTAACTTTTCTAAATAGTTATTATTCAAATTTTGTAAAATATTTAGATATCTTTCATCTAAAAGAAAACAAAAGCAAAAAAATTAACTATACATACACGGCTGGATTTAGGCATAGGGTATTCTACATGTTTTTGACTCGGAATTTTCTGCTGTTTTCGAAAACCCTAAAATATATAGGGTATTCTATTTAAAATAAGCAAGTTGGTGCCGACTTCTGGTATAACCGGAAATGCCAGATGCTTGTAATTATTTTAATTAGATTGACCACACTGTCATTAGTAATTCCCTAAATTTTCAAAATTTTCTGGTGCGTACTTTTCCCTATATCGATCGAGGCAGTTCCTGGTGAAACACCCTGTATATATATATATATATATATATGAGTAGTTGAGTAGCTGAGTAGTTGGTTCCTTCAAATCATATTTAATCACATTAGTTTAGTCCACCTGGGCTAGGGGTCGCCGCTCTCGGTACTTGCTGTGATGCAAGTCGCTATCCGCCACAGAGACATCGAGGATGTCGGTCGGATAGTAGCATTCAGACCATATGAGAAGTTTGATACCTCTCACCACTATTCACTTCACCATAGTTAGTATATAACTAGCAGGTTGGCCACTATCATTTGTCTGCTCCATAACCTATGGCATACTGAAGAGAACAAATAAGTTCGAAATCGATCTATGTCTGGTTAGGAATTGACAAATGATATTGGCTATCGATCTATCATGATTTGAAGGTGTAATTCAATGCAAGTCGGGGTATTTGCCCGCTGAGTAGTTGTTTCCTTCAAATCATATTTAATCACATTAGTTTAGTCCACCTGGGCTAGGGGTCGCCGCTCTCGGTACTTGCTGTGATGCAAGTCGCTATCCGCCACAGAGACATCGAGGATGTCGGTCGGATAGTAGCATTCAGACCATATGAGAAGTTTCATAACTCTCACCACTATTCACTTCACCATATATATATATATATATATATATATATATATATATATATATATATATATATATATATATATATATATATATATATATTCACTTCACCTTAGTTGGTATATAACTAGCAGGTTGGCCACTATCATTTGTCTGTTCCACAACCTATGGCATACTGAAGAGAACAAATAAGTTCGAAATCGATCTATGTCTGGTTAGGAATTGACAAATGATATTGGCTATCGATCTATCATGATCTGAAGGTGTAATTCAATGCAGGTCGGGGTATTTGCCCGCTGAGTAGTTGTTTCCTTCAAATCATATTTAATCACATTAGTTTAGTCCACCTGGGCTAGGGGTCGCCGCTCTCGGTACTTGCTGTGATGCAAGTCGCTATCCGCCACAGAGACATCTAGGATGTCGGTCGGATAGTAGCATTCAGACCATATGAGAAGTTTCTTACCTCTCACCACTATTTACTTCACCTTAGTTGGTATATAACTAGCAGGTTGGCCACTATCATTTGTCTGTTCCACAACCTATGGCATACTGAAGAGAACAAATAAGTTCGAAATCGATCTATGTCTGGTTAGGAATTGACAAATGATATTGGCTATCGATCTATCATGATTTGAAGGTGTAATTCAATGCAGGTCGGGGTATTTGCCCGCTGAGTAGTTGTTTCCTTCAAATCATATTTAATCACATTAGTTTAGTCCACCTGGGCTAGGGGTCGCCGCTCTCGGTACTTGCTGTGATGCAAGTCGCTATCCGCCACAGAGACATCTAGGATGTCGGTCGGATAGTAGCATTCAGACCATATGAGAAGTTTCTTACCTCTCACCACTATTCACTTCACCTTAGTTGGTATATAACTAGCAGGTTGGTCACTATCATTTGTCTGTTCCACAACCTATGGCATACTGAAGAGAACAAATAAGTTCGAAATCGATCTATGTCTGGTTAGGAATTGACAAATGATATTGGCTATCGATCTATCATGATTTGAAGGTGTAATTCAATGCAGGTCGGGGTATTTGCCCGCTGAGTAGTTGTTTCCTTCAAATCATATTTAATCACATTAGTTTAGTCCACCTGGGCTAGGGGTCGCCGCTCTCGGTACTTGCTGTGATGCAAGTCGCTATCCGCCACAGAGACATCTAGGATGTCGGTCGGATAGTAGCATTCAGACCATATGAGAAGTTTCTTACCTCTCACCACTATTCACTTCACCTTAGTTGGTATATAACTAGCAGGTTGGCCACTATCATTTGTCTGTTCCACAACCTATGGCATACTGAAGAGAACAAATAAGTTCGAAATCGATCTATGTCTGGTTAGGAATTGACAAATGATATTGGCTATCGATCTATCATGATTTGAAGGTGTAATTCAATGCAGATCGGGGTATTTGCCCGCTGAGTAGTTGTTTCCTTCAAATCATATTTAATCATATATATATATATATATATATATATATATATATATATATATATATATATATATATATATATATATATATATATATATATAAAGTTGTTTTTTTCTTATGTAAAGGAATACACATAATTTAACTTGAAATAGGTACAAGTACTTATACTGTTATTTAAAAAAAAAAAAAATTATTCTTTTTTCAAATAAACAACCTTTTGTAGGCAAATTTTTTTTTTAATGTATATGTGCACGTATTTTTCTGCATATGAATTTTTTTTTTTTTTGCATATCAGTTTCATGAGTCAACGAGCACTGTAAACTATTTGAAAAGTTCCCGCGCAAAACTACACAAGTCCACCCAAATGGGTAATGTATCTGTTTTACATTAAATGCAAAATCAAGCAAATGTGCAGTGTTTTTAGTGCAAAATTGTACAAGTCTCTTTAAATAGTGCTATATGAAAACCGATTAATCGAGCAGGACTGAATAAGTCGCGAACTTACGATGTGGTCATTTTATAGCAAAGCTGTACAAATCCGATGTTTACGTATGTGGTAATTATCAATTAATAAACTATATGATATTTACAAGTTTCAATTGAAAAATTCTCTTTGGTATATAGGTCTCGATCAGCTATAATTTTAATAATTTTATTACGGCAATGACGATATTGAATAATGTGATAGTATTTTAAAAATATCTGAATCCACGCCTCTGAAAAGAGGTCGGGGTACATGAAATTGGACCATTCAGGCATATATTCACAATTAAATGTGCGGCGGTCCAATATTTATATCAGCAGGTGCACTCGCATGTCTTACGTCAGCACATCAAAATGAGGTATCCACCTCATATACGGAATTAATAGTAAAAACCCTACCATCCTTTAGACACACATTTAAAAAAACGGTTTATTAGGCAACTTAGTAGTGTATATTCTTGAATGTTATAGTATGTTTCTAATTGATAAAGAGTAATAAATCCTCAATAATGATACAATAGGTAGTCCATCAAAAAGATAATAATAAGAAATAAACGTATAAAATTCATAGCCATAAATAAGCACATATGAACATGAAAAATGAAAGGAGAAAAATTATTAGGACTGAGACTTAAACTGTATTGTAATATATAAGGTGTTGCCAAATGATTGCAAAAGATTTTAAGGAGCCATTCATTGGCTTATTCAAGACAAAAGTTTCATATCAATATCAAAACGGCCCACTTTCTTTTGACGTACCTGCTACTGATCAATCTTTTGAGTTTTTTATTTTGTAACCACATTTTCTTAATAAATTAGTGTTAATTGATAAAAACGTGTTCCTCTGAAAGTCTCACCATTGTTCATGTTCTAAACGGAGTAGACAATCTGATTAGTAATGGTTCTTATAAAAAACTTTCTAGAAATCCATTACCAAAAATTACTACTAAATGTACTTAAACCCTTTAACAACATTATTACTCCATCTTTAAATATGAGGTTATATATATATATATCTAATCCAAGTTTGCCTGATTGTACTGCATCCTATTGTTTCAGCAATTGGATTGCCGACTTACCACCTATGAAAATAGTTAGCAGAGGAGCTCGAAAGTTTACTCATTGCAACACCTAGATTCTCTATGATTGATTCAAATAAAGTGAAAAATATCCAGTTGTAAGGAGGTAATACTTTGTTCTCCTTTGATGTTTGTTCATTATTTCCAAGTGTTCCGACACCACAGACCTTGGACTATCTTGAGGATTTACTCGAATTAAACAATCTCAGTCAAGATGCCGTAAAAGAATATATTCAACTCACTAAACTTTGCATGAAACAAAATTGCTTTCTATTCAATGATAATTTCTTCGAACAACATGAAAGGACTGCAATGGATAAACCTTTATCACCATTTATTGCCAATCTCTTCATGAACAGATTCGAAACTGAAGCAAATAAGAAAATCCAAAATTTTCATCGATTCCATACGGGGTATTGGCAATATTTTAGAAGATATAAGTATGACAGTGGTTCATTCATCGGGAAATAAACCCCAACAAAGTGTAAACATAGTATGAGTAGTGACAGAGTGTCGATCTCATATAATCCGTTCTATTGTTAGTGACCGAACCATAATAAAAGTTTAGGTATAAATATGATACATTGTTAGCATAAAGTTAGTTTTAATCATCTCCAGATGATGCCAATTTGGTTGGTGAAATGCGCGTCGTGTTTTGGTTGTGTGGAAAACCACATCAGTTATAGCAGCTTCACATCAAAGGTTCCAACCCATTTCAAGACGCTTCAAGATATTTTTCTGAAATTTGGTATGATTTTCGTTTAAGGGCATATCTTTTGGTAAGCTTTAGGCGTTAGAAAAAAAACAGGTGTCCTTTTTATTAATTATATTTTTTAGTTACTGATTTTGTTTCCAAAGTGACAATCAGATAAGTCATAATAAAATCTCTGTAATTTTTAAATCTACCGTATTGTCAATACTGTTCAAAACAATGGACAGAAACAATTACTCCAATGTAGAACTGCCAAAAATGCATTTTGTTTACGGTCGCGCGATTGAAAATTCTTTAAAAGCTATGCGTCTTTACGCAGAAATTTATCCCCTGTGTGTCCATTGGAAACGGGGAGAAAAAATTACCAGTGGTGGAAGATGTAGAAAGATTCGCATGTCGCAGACAGAGTAAGTAATTTTTCATCAAATTAAAGAAAATCCGAATAATTACGAGAAAAAATGCTATTACCGTCAACTAAGTCATCAAACTATTTGAAAAATTTCAAAGAAACAAAAGTTCAACCCGTACCATATTCAGCGGCTCTAAGCACTGTTACATCTTGATTTCCAACAAAGTCTTAATTTTGTATTCATGGTAATCAAAAAGTAGGAGAAAATCCTCAATTTTTATTGTTAATCCTCCTCATTGGTGAAGCTAATTTCTCTAGGAAAAGTATAATGAAATTCGCAGCAACTGACATATTGGCCGACGTAATAACCGAGACACCCCCCCCAATATCAATTTTTTGTTAATGTGTGGGTCAGAATTATTAACGACTTCTTTATGAACCTCATTTTCTTCCTTTTACGGCTTCATGGTGAGACATCACATAGTTTAATTGAAGATGAGCTACTTTTGCTGCTGAAAAATTGCCAGAGCAAGTTAAAAACCAATGTGCTACATGCACAATGGGACTCCGGCATATTTTAATCTAACCGCCCCATATGTGTATACTAATCAATTGGATATGTAGAGCAGGACCACAACTCTAGCTCCCAAAGTCTCCAGAAATGAATTCCCCGAAATATGTGAGGACTTGAGAAACTGCATAGTTGCAGCATGTGGAAATATCCGGAATACCTCAATTTTTGAGCGTGTGTAGCAATCAATAGGGAAGACTGGATGCTTGTATCATGGCTAGATGTGGTCATTTTCAGCAATTAGTTTGAGTTATTTAAGTTTTTTAAACAATGGTTTTCTTTTTTGTCTTACTGAGAAATGTTTCAAACATTAAAAACTAAATTTTAATTTTGACGGTTTTATTTTTTTCGCATTTTTATTAAAAAGACTTATCGTACAGCAAAAAAACGAGGCAATTGTTGTATAGATTGTAGATAATGAATACTCAAAAAAGTTGAAGGAATATCTGAGGCGTTCGATGTTTTTCTTTCAACAGAAATTAAACTTTAATATCCATACAAAAGATGTATCCTAAAACATTATAAAAATCATAGCAAATTTCAAAAAATCGTTTGCAACCAGTTGGGAAAACCGTTGTACATATGAAAATTCGTGCCAGAATGTTTTGAACAGTTCGTTTTCCGAATAATCTTCCATCCGATCCTAGTGAAATAGGTACCTATTGGTTCTATTCTTTAATCGATGACATTAACAAGATCTCATATTTTCTGATTGTTTTTTCTTCAAATGATCTTACCCCATTTCTCTGCACTTATTTTCTTTCAAAGGGCTTCGAAATGATCATCTTTCAATTTTAGTATAGTATCTATTCTTGTTACATAACCTTTCACTTCTACCCACACTCATTTTATTGAATTAAGTTCGTAGTTATACAGAGATAGTCGAAGTACAGTAATACCACGTTTTTCTGTCATATTGTCGACGACATATGTTGTAAAATTGTTTATTTAAATTTACTATAACTAATAGATTATTCTACATAATATTTTCCTCAAAATCTGTTTATTCTGAAAACTACTGAATAGTTTCCTTATCGTAAAAATTTTTAGAAATTTTTCACGTTTTGTCGAGTCGTAACTAGCATTACTTATTACCTAGCCGCGCGGAGTAAGTTGCAATATTTGTCCAAAATAATCATAAAAAAAACATCTGTATCATATCTACGTGGTAGTCACCAGTATGATGTTCTTCTGGAGTGCATGGTAGGTAGCTTTAAGGAAAGAGAACTGTTCTGGAACAAATATTAAAAAGTATGTTAAAAGCACAATACACAGCATTCGATTTGCTCCATCTTCTCTGATGTACCAGATTTCGAGCCGCAATCAGAGCAGTCAATTACTATCTATGGCCCTATGTCCACTACTCTTTATAATATCAAACTGTATTAATTCATTTAATTCCTTAAATATATTGATTTCATGTATTAGTCCTGCTGATGTACAAATTTGTATAATAGCTGTTTTTTGTTTCATTATTATCAATTTGATTGGAACAGATAACGAACATCTTTAAATATACAGGTGCAAGTGTTAAAATGTAATATTTCAAAGATAAAGATCATTGCTAATATTACGTTCTTGTTGTAACAGACAACTACTGAAAAGATTACTTCATCAAACAAATCGAGATGTATTCGTTATATTTAGATAACACTAATTAACTATTGTTCATAGATTTCTTGTGGCCTAAACTGAATATTCATATATGCTTGTTATAGGGACAATGCGTACTGTAAAAAAAATAATAAGAAGAAAATTACAAGATAGTAATAATAATATGGTATCAATGGCAAACAATGTCAAATAATCATATCATAGCCGCAAAAAGAAATTATAATAGCGCGAAAAAAATTTACACTGAAATCCATTTTAATACATGTTGAACTCGAATATAAAAAACAAAAGGAGAGAAAAGAATTGTATATATGTGTTGTGTATGTGGATTTATTTCTTAGCTTGTTTCTTTTACGATCTAATATTGAAATTTCCAAAACATAATATTTAATTCACATTCTTTTACTGTTGATTAATTTTTTTTTTGGATAAGCGTTAATTGACAATCGTAGCTCGTTACTGCCTGCCGACTCCCTGGTTCAATTCTGTGCTTCGACTTTGTATTTGGGATTGTCTAATTTATATGGTGTTTATGTAATATTATGTTATTATTAATAAAAAATCAAAAGCTAATATAATGTTTTATAATTCAGGTGGAACACCATTTCCTATAAGTACATATATTTTTTTATTTTAATATTTCAGAGTTTAATGAGTATATTACTTACTACAAGAGATACTCGATCACAATTCATGGTAAAGCACCTGATGGACAATGTTCTCTCTATTGATAACATCAAAACATATTAAAGTATTTTAATTTCTAAATACAATGTAACTTTTGATTTTTAAGACGTAGTTATTATTCAAAATTTACACAATTTTAAATTCATTGAATTCAATAAAAAAAAGGTAATGGTAATAATAGTTTTTAACGATTTTAACAGTAAAGATCTCCTTGTGCATTTTAATAATAACTAAACTCCGAAATATTATAAACGTTCTCGTGGTGGAAAATTTCATTCAAAAACAAAACGATATCAAATGTGTTTTCGACGTTTGTTGGCTTTATCTTTTAGTAATCTGTATTATTGACGTGAACCTCAAGAAAATATAAATAAAGTTTCTACAGGGTGATATGTAAAATAATCAATTTATTTTTTCTCCGTATCGGTGCCAAATCATGAAATTTGATGTTTTACTTCGAGACGTTTTTTAATTTTCTGGATCGAACGTATAATAGCGAAGATATGAATTTTTATTTGGAATGACGCATTCAAGTTCCAACGTATGAAAAATAATCATACTTTTGTTTTTAACGGGATGTCACTTGTTCTTTAGATAATTCTAAGTGAATTAGCCCGCAGCACACCTCGACTGTTCCGTTATTAAATGTTTGATGATTTTTTGTTCCTATAGATGTCGGTGGTGGAGGCCAACTTTTGATTGAACTTTAAAATCTTAAAAAATAATAAAAACATGTTCATAATTTTGCAATTAATCACAAATAGTACGGTCAATTGAGGAATATCATGATAAAATAATAATTATGCTCATAATGCTAACAATAACAACAGTGATGTCGATGGGATTCATATTTGGAGGCAAGAGAGGCCAATCTGTTCTCTCAATATTGATCCACCAAAAATTTGTTGAACATACGAGCGCGATGTGGTGGCGTTATCATCAGCTAAAAAGAAACCGTCATCGAAATTTTGCACGTAAGGAACCACAATATCACCATTCACGCTCTTTGCTCTCGGTACCATTAACCCAGTTCTTCCAGTTATTGTTATTCATCCCCAAACAGTCACTCCTTCACCTCCAAAAGTCACCATGTGTAGATCCACGTATCTCTAATTCCTAGCCCGAGGTTCAACTTCGTGCAACTTTCTTCAAATTATCTAGTTTGACAGCTGAATCCCCGTTGCAGCTATGGTGGCGTGATTAAATTGTAACGAGGTGGTTTTTGCGGTAATAATTTTCTATTGTAACCAGACTTAAATGGGTTTTTCGTTCAATTTGGTACACCCTGTATATGATAACTTGTGTTAATATTTCTTTTAAAACCGTTTTAAACCAAAGTTAAATTTATTTTGTAAGTCCAGTAGATGGAATAATAATTATTTCTCAAATATAATTCTTTCAAACCGGTTTCTTTCCAGCGTAATCTTAGTTTGTTTATTATTCTAATGATAAATCGTTTATTATATTTGCACTCAATCAAGTAAAAGGAAAGTAGTTTAATTTAATTTAGTTTGGTTTCAAAGCAAGTTGAAATTATTTATTCATGGCAAAGAGATATGTTTCTATTTAGTTTTAATAATATACCGGATAAATTATTAGTTGATTTATTTTAACTACTATTACATGGACGTTTTAAATTAATTCTTTTCGGCAAGCACGAACAGCAATCGACACTCTTGCGCGTCGCACAGATCCCCGCCATTATTTGGCAGGAGTATTAGTATAAATTGAATCACACCGCGTGAAAGAATCACTTGACTTCGACTTCTCCAGTGAGTGCTCAAGTTAGCAGCAAGCAGCTCCCGATTTTCAGTGTACTCTACAACCAGGTAGTGGTAAGAATTACTTTGACCATTTTAGTGTTGTATTATTTGTATTTCCATTATTTACCGTTCGTGTCCGAATTTCTGCTCTATTATTTTATCAGAAGTGCCTGTTTTCCGAATGTCAGAGATATTCGGGAAATTTCGCGATTCATTAATATGGTTGGATTATCCTTTCAACAACGAACATCGGGATTATTCGGTTATCATTTTTATTTAGTATTCACCTAAAGATAGGATATTTATACCTGATCTGAAAAGAGTCTATCTCAGTCGTAGTTGCATTAAAAGTATCGGTGAAATCTTTACACCTCGATTTATGAAAAGGCTTTCATCAAGTGCACGCAAGTACACCAGTGAGGTTTTTATACCACGATCATTGAAAAGGATCTCACTAGGTGTCCTGGGAGGTAATGCAAAATACTCTGTGAATAGTTTCGCAGTTGATTGGATGATTATTAGAACAATCGAGTCTTTTGGAAGATTATTCAGAAGTTAATTTGTAAACTGCTATTCTATCTTGGCTCATATGAGTGTAAAGATAGTTTTAGTTGAGAAGAGATCTTGCTCCAAAAACAGTCAACATACTAACAGAATATTAGTGTATTTAATTTGCTTTACCGCCATTTTGAAAGTCGCAGTATGCTTATCCCACTACAAGTTTAGTTTGTATTACACTAGGTACCTAGGAAATATTATGCGAACATGCTACGTATTCTGAAGCTGAATTTGTCCACAATTTATAAAATGACTATATTATTATATTGCTTCTACTCCATTTCTTCTTTACACTTCCATATCAGACATCACTATCAATAATAATAATTCCTAATTATTTCAATTAGATAAAAGATATAAAATTAATATTTTAAAAATTGTCGGTTTATTCCGTTTAATTTAATCTAGAATGTCTCTATGAAATTTTGTTATCGATAGCTAAACGAGAAAAAATTAAAAAAGCAGTTTGTTTTAAATCAGCTAAAAATTTAAACATAATACTCTGTATAGTGTTGGTTATGAACGTCCGGAAATGATTATTCTACATTCTCCGGCAGCTGCCCAAATTCTGCTATCTTATTGGCCGATATATATATAAATTTATCTTCAATTTTAATCTCCAGATAGAAGTCAAATTTAAAATGGGAAAAACAGGTTAAACGAATTTTTTATATAACATTTTGGTAAAAATATTATTCAATAAAATGTATTAATAAGATTTGTTAGAGGTACAAATCGTTTTAAAAATTTCTGAATAAGTAACCTTCATTCTTTTTTGTGAACTTGTGGAGTTTTTTAATTAAATCTCACCCCTAATTAGGGTGCTACGAATAATTAATTTTAAATAGATACCTATTATTATCTCCAATTAATTTTTTACTGATCATTTATTTTAATAATTATGAAAAATTCTAAATGCCTAATAACGTAATTTAATTTAATAGGAATGTGTTTGAAAACATTTTTTTCCACCATATTAATATGATATAAATAATTTTCACACATTCAAAACATAAATATACTGATATTTTTCTAACCTTGTTAGAAAAGAATTAAATTATTTTTACTTTCGTATACCTAATATAAGGAAGTAATCGCGATTTTTTTCGACCTCGAGCTTTTGATTGATATATCCGTTTTGAACCCTCCAGAATCCATTCTGACTATTTTCTGAATGATGTCTGTCGGTGCGTGTATGTGGATGTGTGTCTGTATATGTGTACCGTAGATAACCCAAAAAATACCAATGGGAGACTTCCCAAATTTGCAGTTAAGATTTTCAACAACATTTTAGGTGACACATTAGATTTGATGAATGTGGTACCACCAGAAAAGACATAATGAATGAATGAGGAAAAAAGGTACAATTTTGGGAAAAAAAATTAAAATTTTTATTGTATTTCTGGACGAATCTCGACGAATTATAATTAAAAAACATAACTTTATGGAAAAATAAATCTGTCAGCATGTCTGTAATATCTCGATAGCAGCCACAGTTTTTGAGATAAAGCCTTCAAATTACACATGTTCTAAAGGCCAAAGACAATGATAAATTCGGTGATGAGCAAAATTGGCCAGCTGAAAAGAAGTCAACGAAACCCAAACTTTTTTGTATTTGCCTTTACAAAAAAAATATATTCCTAATGGAAGATTATAAATCGCTATTAAAATTTAATTGAGGTAAGTGAAGAATTAAATAGGATGATTTTTTTAAATCAGGGTGATATATACTGTTATAAGAAAGTTATGTGCTGACCACATCAGATATCTTGTTTTAAAATTATATGGCGTCATATATCTAAATGGATATAACAGAGTTTGAAAATTATTTTAATAATAATAATAAAGTGCCTTTATTTAACAAAACATAGCGGACTCCAGCTCAGAGACTGCTCAAACTAAACAATTACAAAAAATAAAGTTTATTTTTACATTTTTTTATACATCTGTGATTAAAATAAATAGGGACTAAAAAAATTTTTCAGTTGTCACTAGAAACGAAAGCTTTCTCATTAAAATTCTTTTACTTCTGTATATCTAATTTAAATATGTATTTTAACTTGGTGGTTAAGGCTAATCAACCACAGTTTTTCTGTCATCGCAAAAGTACTATACAGGGTGTTATTTGCGAATTAGTGGTTTTTTGATCTGGTGTGGTGGCATCCACATTTGCCAGGACTGAAACAGACGGAGAGGACAAGTGACAGCCCTCTCACTCTGTTGCAGACTTAGATCTGTGGTTTTTGTAAACATTCCGATGTTTTTTCACTAACCAACAAAAAATGTAGTTGACTGCTATTTGTTCAGTTTTCGTAGTGGTTGATACAAAAATTTTTAATCAAGCATTTTTTGATTTTAACTTCCTAGTAGTATGTAGTTCACTAATGTGATTTATTTTTGTGGTGAAAATGTTTTTCCAGTCCTTAAGACATGTCAATTTAAAATTTAAACCTCAAATTAGTAAGTACTTTAAACATTTTTAATAAATTATTATAATATCAATTTTGTAGAATTCCTGAGGAAGAAACAATAAAGTTTCGAAAGCTTGAATTTAAAAAAGAGTCTCTTTTTTGAACCCGTTGACTGCATCCCCGAAGTTAATTTATAATTTTTGTTCTTAACTTAGACAGTCGTCTAATTCGTCTCTGTACCCTTACTTTGTCGTGGTGTAGGAATCTTTAACGTGTTAACATCACAGTTACACAGAACCCACAGTTTTACATTAATTTCGAAAGATGGTAACGCGATCAAGTCCAATCATTTACTATGCCTCATTCACTTGAATCGACCCGGTTTTGAACTCAGGTAGTCTGGGTGGAAGCATGCACCACTATACTTCGCACCGTCAAATCGATTCACCTATAACTATGATAATACTGAACAGTTTTGTAGGAGAAGATTTCTAGAGAGTAACAAATATGTATACATAAGAAATGACATTAGATCTATGGTTACATTAAGTATTAGAAAATATGCATTTATGTTTAATTATCGCAAAACAATTATACAGGGCATTTGCTATGGTCAAGATGTTTTCCAGATTGTCAGAACTATGTTCATATGTATTTTGCAGTACAGTTGTCTGTATAAAGTTTGTTGTAAAGCTTGTTGGAAATAGGATGTTTTAGTAATCTTTTTCGACTATCTTAAGATAAAAGGTAAGAATAGAGTAAAATGATAAGTATGAATTTTCAGTCCGATCCAGTCTTGATGAATATAAACAAATAAAATAAAAAATATTCACTATACATGGTGTTTGATAATATCACGACAAACGGGGGGGTGATTCTTGCTACTTTTTGACAAGAACTCAGCTTTTTGTTTAATCATTATAGTTGTATTGATGAACCAAAAATTAAAACATTAAAAAACTGTATCAGTATATTGCAGACTCTCGCACACACTTAAATAATGAACGCACAGAGTTAGGCTACTTTGCATCAGCACTTAAGACATCAATAGTGATACCAATATTTAAAAATGGTGGAAGAACAGAAGTTATAAACTATCGCCCAATATCTTTAATTACAAATTTTAACAAAATTTTGAAAACAATTTTAATGATAAGATTGTGCAGTTGCCTGAACAATTTGGGTTCAAAGATGGTAAGTCAACACAGGATGCGCTAAAAATTTTAACCACAAACATCTACGAGCCCCTAGATGAGAGTAAGCCATCACTTTGTGTCTTTATAGTTAGTCATTTCATATTATTGACAACATTGAAAACACGAATAAGAATTAAGGCCCTAAATTTATTTAAAACTTATTTGACCGATAACAAGCAACATGTTAAAGTTAATGACATCTTAAGTAGATACCAAACAATTACATACTTACATGTGGGGTACCACAAGGAACAGTGTTGGGACTATATATACATATATATATATATATATATATATATATATATATATATATATATATATATATATATATATATATATATATATATATATATATATATATATATATATATATATATATATATATATATATATATATATATATATATATATATATATATATATATATATATATATATATATATATATATATATATATATATATATATATATATATATATATATATATATATATATATATATATATATATATATCAATGGCTCATTCTCACTAGGAACTAAGGTAAAATTATAAGTTTCGCAGATGATAAGCTATATTTTACCGTAATAATGTAGAAAACTATGAATATTATTAAGAACTTTTTTTGATTATAAATTATTGTCAGTAAACTGAAAAAAAACTTTTTACTTACCAATATGTAGTTACAAAATATCTTCTCCAACATTTCCTCATATGACTATATAAAATAATTTTAATAAATAATTACCTGCCACCCACATAGAATACTTAGGAATCATTTTAGACAGTCGTCTAAGATGGGATCTACATATAAATTACATAGTTAAAAAACCAAGTTCTTTATTATATAGATTTTAACAATTAAAAGATATCCTAGATATGACACAAAAAAAGATTCTATACTATAGACACGCTTGGTTAAAAGTCATTTATTATATGGCATTATAGGATGGGGTGAAGTTTCCAGTATTTACATGTACTCTTTCAAAGTTATTCAAAAAGAAAACCTTAGAATAATGCTCCATAAACATTACATGTATCCTAGTGTCACGTTGTATTGGGAATCTAATTTATTAGATGTTGAGCAATTGTTTTATGTTATCTCAATGTAACACAACATATAAACAAAAGTGAACTGCTTACTTATAGTCATAAATATCATACTTATCAACATAATAAATACTTAAATCCTTTAATGTACAAATCCGTAGACCAAGAATGCTATAAATACATTGGTCCAAAGTTATATAATATTCTGTCTGATGAAATGAAAAAGAAAAAATATACATTCATTTCAAAGAAAAGTAAAGAATAATATGAACATTTTTACAAGGAAATGAAAATAAATATAAATAATAAAAGTAAATAAGAAATGTATGTGTGTGTATATGTATGTATGTCTGCGATTATCTATGTATATAGAGTCGCTTTTTGTAAAGTATTCTTGTGCAATAATGTTTAATAACTTATATTTTGTCGTAGTTAATAGCAAACCTAATACTTAAACATGTATATGTATAGATAGTAACTTTTCAAGTTGTAATTTTCACAATTATAATTCCTTATTTTATATACCATTATTTTGTACCATTATTTTTTATGACGTCCTTCCATGGCCTCCGACGCCTCAAGAAAGTCGCGCTAGTACATTAACCACAGCCACTCCCCACATCCACCAGGGTTCGTGACTGTAGTTACCAGAATCGTGTACCCTAAGCAAACGGAGGTAACCCAGAATAATAGCCCACAGCATTTGGGCTGCCATCCATTCAGCTGATTTTTGGCAGGCCGATATGGTCTTCAGTTCCGAGAGCAGCGTAGGCTTTATCCCTTCGAGTACATCAATTACTAGATAACCGTTTTGACCGAGTAGCCTGGGTACATCACTTGGAGCTCGTACCGGAAATCGCGGTATTTGGTCGATTTCTCCCTCATCATTCATTATTATTATTATTATTATTTTTTTTCGGTTTCCCGATGCCGGTCAGTCCTCCCGTGGCCTCCGACGCCTCACGGGAGTAGCGCCGGCGCATCATTATTATTATTATTATTATTATATCTTCGATTTAATCCAAAGCCTACTGCCAAATAATCTCAAATTAACATGAAGTTACATCGAATACTTAAATAGTAAATATTTTGAAAATGGTTAACTTTGGCAACATTTAAACTGTATAACTTTTTTGTTTAAAAATGATGAAGTGATCAAAGTTTGTAATTGTAACTGCCATATATTTAAGGGTAAAAAAATTGTGGTTTGATTAAGATATCGGGGGCATCGCACGAGGTGCCCTCTAGAAGATAACCTAAAATTGGGGATGTATTATTATTTCCCCTCCTAAATAACACCCGTTTATCAATATTCAGAAACTTAAAATTATTATTTAAAAATATACTCACGGAATCTGCGAACTCCTCACCTTTATATACATATACCTTGAAAGGTGAAAGTAGTAAATAATTTTTATTTCCATTTCGAGATACTATTAATTTTTTATGAATTTTATTATTTTTTAATAACTAGTAAATAATTACTTTCTTTTTCTGGTTACTTGATATCTATGAAACACCCATAAATTCGGACAACCCTGTATAATGGTAACCCGTTCAACTAAAACTGAAATAAATATTTACAGTTACGTAATTACACTTTCAGCAGAATCCTTAAAATTACTGTTATAACACTCCTACCATATAAAACAAATTAAATGTCCACCTAGCAAGAAACCCAACAAAAGAAATGTCATTTAATTAGGATACCGCCAAAATTCACGTCATAATTAAAGGCAAAAAAAATGAGGATAACCCATAATTTATAAGAAGGTCGTTGTCGTACTCCAACTCTATCTTTTTGAACTGAATTTAATGGCAAGGGTGAATGAGATCCCTAATTTCAGCAAAATACGGCATCTTAGCGGTCGTAATCTATTTCATACCACCAGGTGATTATACTGGCCGTCCGACAGGTGAATTTCACCTGCTCGGCACGGGACTTGCCACGCGGCAATGTCTTAGATTACGCTACCGGCCCGAACCGCAGACAACATGAGTTTTGAATGCATTAATAACATTTAGTTTAATTAATAACAAGTTATATTAAGCAAGATATACTGCGGTTTTAATTCACGTCAAAGTAACGTGTTCATTGTGGTCAGAGTAAAATTGGAATGTTTGTTATTTTTACACAAAATTAAATTTGTTTCATAATGGACAACTTATGGCGGTCGTTACCAGAAACTGTCTGATGATGCGGTTTTATATCAGTTACGAAAATTAATAAAAAATAAAGTATTTCTAGCATTACATCCTCCTATCAAGAAAATACAAAAAAAGTTTAAAAGGTTATTTTAAATATGGGGTTATCATAAAGTAAGGGGTCTATTTTAAATTCTTATATCGTTTTAAGAAATTATGCTAGTAGCAGAAAGTAAATACAATCTAGTTGCCTCAATAATTGGATTTTAGAGTATCTATGGAAAACAAAAGAATTGTCGTGACAACTATTGATACAAGTGTCAAACGAAATAATCGTAATTTAGAGAATTGTTTTCAAAATAAAACTCGCGTAACGAAAAATGTAACAATTTCAATATGGATCTGCAAACAAGAATTTTTAGTGCAATGTTATTATGAAGGCGGTAAAAATTACACTACTGGATTACGAAGATTTCGTACGAAAATGGGTTTGAGAGCAGGGCCGTGCAAAATGAAGGCGTATCGTAATTTGATTAGCAAATTTGAATGAACAGGGTCTGTAAAAGACCTTCCGAGGTCAGGACGACCTAGGATTAGTGATGTCCAAGTTGCGGAAGTTCTTCAGGAAAATCAAAACGTAGCCAATGCTAATCCGCCAGCAATCAGTAGTGTGAAAGCGATATCAAAACGATTACAAATGCCATACACCACGGTTTGGAAAATTTTACGGAAAATCCTAAAAATGTATCCCTATAAACTGCAACTGCTGTTTGAATTAAAGGACGCAGATTTTGCTCTCAGGTACGATTTTTCATTACACGTATTGGCTCAGATGGAAATTAAACCCGAATAGTTATCCCGTATTTTACGGACAGATGAGGCCCATTTCTCTCTTAATGGTGGAATTAATACTCAAAACTGTCCAATATGGTCAACAGAAAATCCACATGAAATCTTTTAGTAAGGCCTTCATGACTAAAAGTCACCGTTTGATGCGGTTTCTAATTTCATCATTGGTCAATACCTTTTCGAGGAAATATAGAATGGGGAGGCCGTATCTGTAACTGTTACTGGTGAACGATACCTGCAAATGTTAAGGGATTATGCAATTTAACAGTTGCAAAATGAGCACGAAGGAATTGAAAACAAGATTTTTATGCAGGATGGAGCACCTCCGCACATTTACCAACCAGTTAAAGAATTGTTAACTACAATTTTTCACGATCGTTTATAAGCAGACATTTTGCAAATCCATGGCCACCAAGATCGCCTGATATTAACTCAGCGGATTACTGGCTGTGGGGTTATTTAAAAAATTTGGTGTTTAGAACACGGCCAACAACACTGGAGGAATTAAAAACAGTATTAGAGAGCAAATTCGTGCAATTCGATCAGAAATGTTGAATAGTGCTGATATAATTTGGAGGAACGGTTGGTAATTTTACAACAACAAAATGGAGGTCATATCGAGCATTTGCGGTAACTAGTGTTTGACATCAGAAATCCCATTATGTAAGCAACTAGATTCCATTTACTTTTTGTTATTAATTTGATTTGTTAAGAATATATAATAAGTTGAAATATATCCCTCACTTTATAATCACCCGTTATTTGTCTGGAAAGTTGTAAATTTTAACAAATTTCTTACCAATTGATCACTTGAGTGCGGAAAGTAATGTTACTCTCAAGAAACTAAGACTAAGACTGTTGGCTTTGGTACCTAATTATACGGGTTGGACCAAAAAAAGTACATTTTACTTTTCTTTACCAATTTATTGTTTCTCAGTCGATTTTAGCGTACTTGATGTTAATAGTTAGCTGATTGAATAGGCTAACAAAGACGAAATGTCAATATGGCCGAAGCATCAAAGTTCAAGATGGTGGATGCAATTGAAAATAGGCATTGTTTTGCACTTATTCTTTTTAATTAAAAGTTATCAAAATGACAGAACGAGTGACAGATATCGACTGAATGAGTTATATCGGTGTATTTGTTTTAATGATATAGCGAATTCAAAAAAGGCCTACTTGCCATTTTTAAAATCTAGATTCAATTAATAGTAATATATAAAATTTTGCACATCATATCCACGAATATGATCTCCTCGTGCAATCACAACTACTGTAACTCCTTTCTTCCAGCTGTGTATGGCTCGCGCTAAAAAAGTTAGAAGTTTTTCCCAGAATTAGGTTAAGCTTTGTCGTACTTCCTCAATATTATTAAATTCATTTCGGCCATGGTCGTGCAATCCTTGAAAAAATATGGCCGTACAATGTAATCCAATGGATTTACATCAGGATTGCAGAGCGGTCATCTTTCTGGCTCAAATAAATTGACATTGGCTTTTCTTAGGTACGTCAAACTCGTTTGTGCTGTATGTGCAGGTGCACATTCCAAAAAAAAATACATGATTTGCAGCATTTCTATCACTGACTTGTTGCTATAAAATGATGTTAATGGTAAGGATACAGACTACCCACGCTGAGTGGTAGAAACGATGACTATTCACTGGAACCTTAAATTTTCTTACAGAAATTTAACTTTATTATAACTTCAGCGTTCTTTATTGTCTTATTTCGGGAACAGGTCACCGAACTGATATGTAGTAAGGAAGGTAGATCAGGAACAAGTGAAACTACAAGACAGACATTTTTCTGGTAAATGTTCAACTTTCCGCAGCTCTAACTAGTTACATATTAGACTTACAAAAACAATGTATATACAAGAAATGTAAGGAATTTTGTCTTTCTTAACTTTGCCATTGACATTTTTGTCGTTGAAAAAAACAAATTCTTCCCCACCGGCCAAAAAAAATTTTCTTACCCCACCTCTTGTAAGGCAATGACCTTTTTTTGTCTCTACTGACTGGAGTATAAGTTTAGAGTGAATTTTTCCGATTCGAATGGGAGACCTCAAATTTGGCAGTTAAGATTTTCAACAGCATTTTAGGTGACACATTAAATTTGGTGATATGATACCACCAGAAGAGACATAAGAATGAAAGAAGGAAAGGTACAATTTCGGGAAAAATAAATAAAAATTTTTATTGCATTTCTGGACGAATCTCGATCTTGGTACACATGTTCTAAAGGCTAAACACAATGATAAATTTGGTGATGAGCAAAATTGGCCAGCTGAAAGGAGGTCCACAGGATCCAAATATTTTTGCATTTGCCTTTACAAAAAAATATATTCTTGATGAAAGATTATAAATCATGTCTACTATATCAAGCCAACAAAATATGTTTTCCAGGTACTGAAATAAAGCTGATGTAAACTGAAATTTTTTACACATTTGACCTCATAAAATGGGGTGAGGATAAATTTAACAGTTTGACATTTGAAATGTCTAAATTAGTTACAAATATGTCAATGTCAATAAGAAGAAATTATTAAAATATATGACATGAAGTATTATTGACAAAATAGAATGATGCTAATAATTAATTATTTAAAAATTTTATGAAACATTTCAAGATACGATATTAAAATTTAATTGAGATAAGCGAAGAATTAAATAGAATGATTTTTTTTAGATCAGGATGATATATATTGGTATAAGAAAATTATGTGCTGACCACATCAGATATTTAAATTATGAATCATAACGACCAGTTCAGTAGGTATAACAGAGTTTGCTCGAATCAGTAAGAACCCACAGGGTGATATAGCCAGGTTTGTTTTCTCTACAAAAGATGGTATTCTTCTAATTACTTTCTAATCCTTCTATTATTTCTTACATAGCTTTATTCTGTCCAGTTTGCTCGTAGGGTGTGCCAAAGTATCTCATCTGGTTGGTTGTTTTAGGTGTATTTTGTTATATTCATAGCAGTTATATGAGTTTCTTTCCTGATTTGTAATGTTCCTTGTTGGGTCTACCATCTATATGAGTTTCTTGTGTAGTTTATTTTTGTCCGCGTTTTTAGTTTTAGCGTTAGTTGCTCAATGAAGTTTTGTTGGTTTTGGATGACTTCTGTGGTGTTTCTCGCGTATGGTCATATTATGATAGATAGATCTTTTCCTGTCTAGTTCTTAGTTACCTCAATGCGATGGGCTACTTCGTTCATATCAATGAACACTGCGTTGTAGTGGAGTGAAGTAGACGTGGAAATGTGACGGTTTTTTTTTCGACGTAGAACTAGATCTAGTCGACAAATCGACATATTTTTGCTAAATAAGTTAATATTTTAAGTTTAGATAATATAATTAATATATATCATGCTTCTGCTTTCAAAATCAAAAAAAAGTCCATATATCAAACTGTTCTATAGATATTAATATATGTATTTTCTTCAGAATAACCCATCCGGACAGTCCTTCCGTGGCCTCCGACATCTCACGGGAGTCTCGCCGGTGAATTAAGTACAGTCACTTCCGACATCCCGCAGGATTAGTGACTGTAGATACCAGAATCGTGTGTCCTAAGCAGACTGAGAGAACCCAGAATGACCGACTTTTACATTTTGCCTGCCAACCACTCGACTGATTTTTGGCAGGCCGGTATGATCTTCAATTCCGGGAGCAGCGTAGGCTTTATTATTATTTTATTATTATTTTTTGGAATAACTGTTGCCGAACAGTACTCCCGTGGCCTCAAGCGCCTTACGGGTGTCGCGCCGGTGCATTAACTACAGCCACTCCCTACATCCCACAGGGTTAATCACTGTACATACCAGAATCGAGTGCCCTAATTGCATTATAATTTTTTTCTGTTCGGATTAACCGATGCCGGACAGTCCTTCCGTGGTCCCTAGTGACCATGGATTGTGATTGTCAGAAATTTAATACTTCTACATTTATGTACCTACTGAAATAATGTTTCAACCAATGGAGAGTGCAATAAATTTATCTGTTAACCGATAATTCAGTAAATATACTAATTTAAGATCATTAGATATTTAATATAAGCGGAATTGGGAAAACTAGTTACCTGCTGTAAAAACATTTAATCTAAAACTTGTATAATAAGTTTTAATAAAAAATCCAGACTTCGTAATTTCCTTTTCGGCACTTCTACCTAAAGTCAATTTTAAGATCATAATTTGATATTTCAAATCCAATATTTTAGAGTGTCTATAATATTATATAGAACCCTGTTTTAATTTTACCCAAATACCTCATTATTGTGCTCCTTTATAATAACTTAAAGGTATACTATTAACTGCTCATATACAGACAGAAATAAAAAAAGATGAAGGGTTTTAATTGCTATGTTCGAAGGAATCGTAAAAATATCAGATACATAAAATTCAATTTTAAAACCTTATATTACTCCAATCATTCTGTTTTAAATAGACTGATGGAATTACTGATGTGAGTGAATCATTCAGTAAATTTTGCGTTTCACAATTATTTAGAAAGAAACCATTATAGGATACCACAAACAAATAACTATAAACAATATTATTGAAATAGTTTTCATTGGACTTGAGTGAAGTGCAATTTATGCAGGGTGTTTTTAAATTGCACCGACAAACTATAACCAGGCAATTTTACGTCGAAAAATAGGATGATTTTTCTAGATTCTCTAATGAAATCGATACGCTTAAATTTCATATACGTGCTAACAGCCGAGCCGTGTGTAATATGTAAAAAAATTAGTTGTCGCAAAGGGGTCTCTTGAGGTTATAAGGCTATCCGTCTACTTTTTTTGCCAATGCCTAAATGAAGGGGTCCGAAAAAATAATCAATTGCAAATTGGAAACTGAAACTTTTGGTATCTTTTATTTTCTTTTTTTTGGAGGAAACGGTTTTCCAGTAAAAGGTGTGATCTCATAAGCGTATAAGTAACTGAAAATAAATAAAATCCACCATATCGTAAACGGTATTACCTTTTTCAATGAAATTTAGCATAGCTATGTAAATTATTAATAAATAAATTGGCCATTTGTATATTTTAAATTTAAAATAAAGACATTTAGGTACTTTTCTTTTGTTGTTGCTATTGATCCGTTTTTTGCACCCCTCATGTTAGCATTATTTTAACAATAAATCAGAAAAGAAAGATTTTGTTTGTTTTAAAATCCATTCAAAAATTTTCAAATTTTTTAGGGAATCCTGAAGTATCCCAAAAAAATTGAAAATCCGTAAATTTAGTTTTATCAGATATTTCAAAAACTGCTCGCGATATGCAAATAAGCTTATTACATTTTGTTCTTAATATCGAAATTCTTAATATCAAGTATCAAGTCGACGCTAGGCGTCGTGATGAAACTATGTCAAGTGCTGACCCAAGCACGCCATCGGGTCGTGGTCGACCCAAGGTAACGTTTGAGGAAGATAGTTCGAGGACCAATAGGCCAATACCAACAGGGTCGTGAAATTGTCGACAGGGTTTGAAGCAGAAACTCAGTTAGGGTCACCAATGGGCCACTCTGGTGGATAAATTGGTTTTAAGCTCTGTTAATGGTTCATAATTTTAACGGGTTGGTGATTGGTTTTCTTCAATTCAATTGCGGCAATTTCAAATAGCATGTGTACTCGACAAATTTATTTTATATTTAAAATCGGTTGTGATTTAAATTAAAATTGGACTTTAAGTATTAGAAAATTGATGTTTTTACAAGTTAATGTTAAATAATTGTAATTATTTAATCAACTTCACGCTAATAATATTAAAAAACTAACAGACAGCTTCTAACTCATTATAAATGACCTAAATTTTATCTCGGCTTCGATTGGTTGTAAATGTACCTTTACGCTGCAAAAGTTGCTTTGAAATCTAAGGGAAAAAAATTCAGAAGCCAAAATAATCACTGAAGCTGTGTTTATGACACCAACTCGAGCTACGAAAATCCGTAAAGCCTGGCATACTGCACAAAAATTAGAAGGCTAAGCTCCTTTAAAGCCAGATGAGACGGTTTCTTTAATTGTCGAAGACAAATTAACGAACCGTTACTACTCGTTTATTAGACAGCAACCTAAAGAAAAACATGCGGATATCTACCCCCTTCCTACCACAAAGTTTTAGAGGCTGAGGCCCGATGTTATCCGCCAATTGACACCCTAACAGTAACAGAACAGTCCGCGGAAGTTTAAGTACAAGCCCTTCTGGATCAGACGGTTTCCCGAATTCTGGAAATGCATAAACCCGTAATATTATTTTTTGCTACTGAAACTGTAAACAGTTAGCAAAATGGGGTTGCGATGATAAATAGCGGTCATTCTGAATATAAGCAACAGTTTACCAAGTCCATGGTTCCTTTGCAATTGTTTGCGCAATTGCCGAAAGATGAGAAAATAATTTTGTGGCAAAATCCACGTCCACAGTCAAAAAGATTTTGCAGACCTCTTCGAATTCAGTTCTTGAAAGAAACAACTAACATTTCGCAGCACGAGATAACCTATGTACAAAGTCAGATTGACAAGCCTCAGCCAACGACATGGACTTCTCAAGAAGAAGAAATTAAAGTTTCTGTATCCCATACTTGCATTATGACCATGATAAATGGAAAAATATGTAACGTCATTACCGGCACTTCGTCTTCACAAACATATTACATTTGCAAGGCCACCCTAAAAGAAATGAACAATATAAACAAAGTTGTCGAAAAGAAGGAGAACAAGGAAGCTTTTAAATTTGGACTATCAACGTTACATGCCTGGATTAGATGAGTCGAATGTTTGCTTCACGTATCCTATCGTTTACATATTAAGAAGTGACAGGCACGTGCTGAAGATAAAGGTAGTGTAACAGAGAGAAACAGTTAATACAAAATGAATTTACGACTAGAATGGGTCTGCTAGTTGATCATCCTAAAGATGGAGGTAGTGGCACATCAAACTATGGAAACATGGCGAGAAGATTTTTTAACGACTCAGCTACATCCCCTTCAATCACTCGTATCGATGAAAATATTATTAAAAGATTTGCAGTTGCATTTCATGTGGATACGAGGTCGACACTGATGCGTTCCACGATTATGCCCTACAGACTGCAATATTATTCTTATCCACGTAGCCATGATATTATATGCCTGCATCTGTACATAAAATTTTAGTTCGCGGCTCCAGAGTTATTAAGTTCGCCTTATTGCCGATAGGTCAATTGTCTGAAGAGACGCAAGAATCTCGAAATAAAGATCTTAAAAAAATATAGAGAACATCACAGCAGAAAAACATCTCGAATTGCATCGAATCAAGACCTATGCAATAGATTATTGATCTCATTAGATCCACTGATCACTTCTCTTCGCAAACTTCGCCAGAAGAAGAAGTCAAAGTTGTTACCTGAGGTCTTTGGGCCCTTAAAAGAGCCCACAATTCCATCTTCTGAGGAGAATGTGACCAGATATTCTGATTCCGTGAAAGTGACACAGACTCGACTGATATCGATGAATAACTCCTTTATATTATTAAGAGTACACGCATCTTTAGCGTTAAAAAGTTATATACCTCCGATAATTATTAGTATTGTACTATATTTTTTTGCTATATTTTTCTCGTATTTTGTGAGTCATTTTAAATACAATGCATGCAAAAATATACATAAATTTTCATTTTGTCAAAAAACTATCCCCTACAACGCCACCCCTGAGTTTGACATTTTTTTATTATTTTTTTTCATACTTCATGAGCCACTTTAAATAGGTTGCATGAAAAAACACGTGTGAATAGCCACTGCCAAATAACCACCGCTTAAAACCCACCCTAGATTTATTTAATTTTTTCACTCTTTTTCTCGTGATATGTATGTTATTCCTGACTTATTAAGACAATAATTAGATTTTTGTCAACTTCTTTCCGATTTTGGACCACTGTGCGTTGCCACAGTTACAAGCAGACATAAAATGCGAATTTCTGTCTGAATTTATTTCATATTGGGTTTGATTTCTCATCTAAATTTATCTTCTGGAATCTTTTTATTGCTACTAGGAAATCATCTTCAACTCGGGGTGATTTCCCAGTAGCAAAAATAGACTCGTCTGTCCAGAAGAAATTTTTGAAAATCTAAACCATTATTAGATTTTGAAAAAACAATTGATTTTTCATGAATTCTTCTACTAACATTTCTAAGGAAATTCAAATATCGTTCTTCAGTTAATTGGTTTTTAAAAATAAGAGGTCCTTTCACCAACAATACCCAACCCAAGCACACATTGAAGTCAAAACGTACTTTCCTTCTCATATAAGCTGAAGATTTTTCCTATGCCCAGTACCGTATGCTGTTTCTATTTAATATGTCAGTAGAACAGGACTTACCGGAACAAAGTATTTTAAAGCAAATGTCCGATCCTCTGCCATTTTTTCAAGCTACTTGTTGCAATACCCCAGTCTTCTTCGCTATCGTTTTCATACAGATGTTGAAGCAGTTGGTAATTAAAGGATCAACATTTCTTTTTTTTTCTAATATTTTCAATGGCTAATATTGACTTCTTCCGCGATTTCCCTGGTAGAAGCTGTGAGGTTTAAATTTACCAAGACTAAAACATTGGTTTCTGTATCTTCATCGATTATAAATTTCTTTTTCTCTAATTTCTTGAGTCCTTCTAAAAATTTTCGCTCCGAATTACTAAAGTAATGCCTTTTCGGATAAAATCTCTAATAAGATGCCCCAATGATCCATAAAGGTTCCATTTGAAAAAAGTCACATACCGGAAAAACAATTTCCTAAATGTTTAGATTCTTATAACAGAAAAGTAAGTCGATATAATATTATGATTATTATTATTTTTCCAATATTTAATGACCCAAAAAAAATTTTTTTTTCAGTTTTCATGGATACCTGTAAAACTAAATTTTCCTAAAGTGGATTTTTTTTCTCAAAATAGTACCACTGTATGCAAAATGAATCCCTGAATTCAAAAATGTGAAAATATGTAGGGTGTTTTATTTGAAACACAAGTTAATTTCCGGTGAAATCGGAGGTGCTGATAGATTTTCTTATGAGCATTAGTTCAAATTTACTAATTATGTAAGTCCCCAACATTTCAAATTTACATCCAAGAAAAACAAAGAAAACTATAGGTTTGGTCCTGATTTCACTTACACCCGGTATAGTAGTTACTGCGGTTTTTCTTATGCAGTTTAACGAATACATTCTCCAATTGGTGTACTTACTACCCATTTAAGACTTGATTAATAGTTTTAAATATAAATGGCTGTTTATATTAATCGCTGCTTATAATAATATGCATGCAACAAATTTTTTCCACCATAAGTAATAATATATCCCGTTAAAGCAAATTGGTTAAATAAATAAATGTAGTAATTTTTACACAGTAATGAATTAACCAATTATTAAGACCACACAATATACAAAATCGTGTACTTTCATTAAATCATAAAACAGACAACTTGCCCAAAAAATATTTTATACTTCCTTGAAACTGGAACAATTGCAGATTAATTGCTAATTACATAAAATTGCCGCACTTGATACATTTCATGTATTAAGAATATGTTGATTATCTAGGGCGGGCCTCGAATATAAGCATTTATAATAATAATAATAATAATAATTATAAGAAGACATCCTTTAGAGTTCACCGGTGTTGAATTAATGGACGCGGTAATCGATGTGGAACTTCCAGAAGATGCGGACATCTGGCAAATCAACTGTGCCGTGTACAACACCGCGAAGCAACTCGTCCCCCGTGAGAGGTCAACCAATCACAGGGTCGAGAAAGCCAAGCGGCGTGTACAAAAAATCGAGGGCAAGATGCAGTAGGCCAGACAACACGCTTCTCGGATCCAGAGTGTGGTGGAATACAAGACGAGTGGTAGAGTCTTTACTCCCAGAATCCGACGCATAGCCGCCGGAATAAGATGTTAACAGCATCCTCTAAATCTGACAGTGATGGTTACCATCAAGCAGCACTGTCTAGATAGGATCCGAGCACTTATGGTAATAAAGAAAACGTTGAAGAAGCGCGTAAGGAGTATGGTGCAAAACAATTTGTTCCGTACGAATCCTTTCCGCCACTTTCAAGAACCACAGCGTGTTGTAGATAATCCGCCGACTGTAGAAGACGTCGAAACCTTCTGGAAGGGATCTACGAAACGACGCGTCCATTCAACAACGACACTTCAGCAATTGCACACTTCCAGGCTCTGTGCCACAGATATCTTGAAGAGCCAGAAGAAGTGTGCCCGGCAATCTACCCAGAATGGTAGAGTAAAAGCTCCACCTGAATGGTAGAGCTTTTACTCCCCATTCTGGGAGTAAAAGCTCTACTGGTCTTATATTCCACTACACTCTGTGTCTGGCCGACTGTATCTTACCCTCGATTTTTTGTTCATGCCACTTGGCTTTCTCGACCCCGTGATTGGTTGACCTCTCACGGGGGACGTGTTGCTTCGCGGCGTTGTACACGGCACAGTAGATTTGCCAGATGTCTGCATCTTCCAGAATTTCCTCATCGATGATCGCGTCCATTCTAGCCAGGTCTTGTGGCTTTAGGTTAGCCCTGGTGTTAAGGCTAACCCTTGTCCTTAAGTCTACATCGGTGAACTCTAATGCGTGTTCCCCATCAGCTGGTAATTGCCACGGTGGAACTGCGGCTGGCAGTTCTTCCAGCTGACGGGGTGCCTTACGTAACCTGTCCTGCGTAAGAAGGATACTTGGTCTCTCAGGTGTTGTTGAGAGAAGGCGCGATGCACTGGATGCATTTCGCATCGCACCGCATATATGGATGTATAAATAAGACGCACGGTGGGCCGAGAGTCAGTCTTAAGTTGAAAGTGAACGAGTAAATAAGAAATAAGATAGAAACTTAAAAGTGTTTATTTGTGATTATAGTTAAGACAGTTATTAATCTATTGTTTTTAATTATTAATTAGTTAATAGAGTAGTGAGTAAGTGTTACCTGGACTTTCAGTCAACGAATCTACGAGTATAGGTGTTTGTAGGGGAGAATTAAGCTAGTGTTTGGAGGACTATTTCTGGACTAAATAGTGACTTTATATTTAGTGGATTTTCGAGACGTTTCTACAGCATTCGATTTAGAAATAGCTGCAAATACGCGAGTGCCGCTAGTAATAACGTGTTGTGGACTGAGAAAAAGGACTATTTGTGCAACTTCAGTAAAATTCTAGAACATTCTATTTGTAAACTACAGGAGATACGAGAATTGTGTCGACCGGAATGTGTTATAGACTTAAGAACAAGACTATAAATTATTTTTCGTGAAAATTCTGGAACATTTGATTTGGAAACCACAGAAGATACGTGAACTGTGTTAACGGGAACGTATTATAGACTCTAAATAAGACTTTTTAATGCTGTTTCGAGATTTTTTTGGAACATTCCATTATTAAAATAAACGTGATAACAACATTTTACGGGCTCTATAGTGTAATAAACTTTATTGTGAACTGATTTACGTGTTGTGAGTTAATCACAATAACAAGAAGCATGGTGGAGAAACGTTAAACACAAGACTTACTTGCAGCATTGGTGCAATAAATGGAAGAACAGAAAAGAAAACTCCAGGAAGAATTAAGAAAGATTATGGAAGATCAAGAAGGAAGACGACAGGAAGACAAAGAAGAACAAGAGAGAAGAAGAAAGGAAGAAAAAAGGAACAAGAAAGAAGACGATAGGAAGAAAAATCAGAACAAGAGAGAATACGACGTGAAGAGAAAGACGAACAAAACAAATTATGGAATATCAAGAAAGAAAGCGGCAAGAAGAAGAGGAAAAACAGGAAATAAGACGACAAGTCGAAAACGATGAACAAGAGAGAAGACGCCAGGGAGAAAAATGATGGAGGGCCTACAAATGAGACGACAGGAGGTAAACGAGGATATAGAGAGAAGCCTAGAGGAACAGCAGGCAGCCATTTTCTCACTCATTGAAAAATGTAAAGGAGATGTTATAGAAAAAGTTTGTGAAGTCGAATGACAAGTTAATGAAGTTAACGAAAACGTCAGTAAAATTAAAGGAGAGGTCAATGAAGTTTAGGGAAAAGTCAGTATCGTTGTAGGAGAAGTAGCCCGGCTCAAACAAAAAATTAAGAGAAAATGGCGGCCAGTTAGTACTATCCTTCCTTCAATGGTCAAGGTTCATGGACAATATATAAGAGAGAATTCGAGGCAGCTACACGTTCAAATAATTGAAACGATGAAGAGAAGGTAACAGCGTTAGTATTAGCACTGAGAGGCCAAGCATTACACCTGCTCTAAACAATTTCTGCAGTATAGCAACAAAACTTTTGTATTCTAGAGGCAGCGTTAGAACTAAGATATGGCGACAAACATTTCGCCCAAGTATAACAGACGCTGCTGGTATCACGCACACAATGGGGTGGAGAAGTCTCCAAGAGTTCGAGGCTGCTGTGGAGAGGTTAAGCCCATCTAGCCTACCTTGATGCACCAATGTAGTTTCAGAAACAGTTGGCAGTTGGAGCGTTTATTGATGAGGTAAGGGACCAGGAGGTTAGATGAATACTTAAATTAGCCAGGCGCAAGTGAAGTAGTGAGGCTCTAGTACATGCACTTGAAATTTAGACTGCCTATGAAGATACCACACAATCAGAGCAGAGAGTGCGAGCCGTAGCTGTGGAAGAGACCCCGGTACATAAAGCCATGCAAGTCGTATTAAACGAGTCACAAAAGTTGATCGCACAACTATTGATAAAGATGAATTCCCAGACAAGACAAGAATAACAAAATAGGGGTAGCCCGAATGGAGATATTCGCTGTTATACATGTGGCAAATTAGACCATATTAAGAGGAACTTTCGTGAGCCCAACATTAAAGATGTTATGTCCGAAGTACAAAGGACCATGCAACTACTGAAAAACCTGAATCTCCAGTCGATACAAAACCAACAGCAAAGTAGTGGGTGACAGAATGGACGAGGCATGCGCTGTCATAAGTGTGGCAGAGTAGGCCATATTCAGAATAGCTGTCGTCAGTGCATCCCTGAAAGGGCAAATGTCGTAGTTTTCCTGCAGGTCCTCCTGTAGGAAAACTGGCGGGCTGGTACCTCGGGGACTGTGCTGGTTAATAAAAAGGCAGATGGCATTTTCAAAAGACCATGCCAGAAAGACTGCAAGCCTTGTCACCGTGAGAAAAAACAGCAAGATGTACAAAAAATAGTGACTACCGTTAAGATTGATGTTCCGGATGATTGGACAAGGGAAGCGCAGTTAAACGATAAAGAAACTGGTCCTATTCTGAAATGGACGGAAAAAGGAACCCGATCCGATTGGAAGGACATTTCAAATAAGACAGTGGGGCTGAAGGCTTTATAGGCACACTGGGACTCCCTTAGAGTAGAGGATGGACTGCTTAAAAGAGCGTGGGAAAGTCCAGATAGGAAGAAAATTACTTTGAAATTGGTATTCCCCAGGTGTCACGTAACAAAAGTACTTCAGCGAGTGCATAGTGGAATGTCTGGCAAACATTTTTACATCAAAAAAACCCTGACAAAAATAAGAGAACGATTCTACTGGGTTACTTTGGATCCTTTCAATGAGCTATATTGACAAATCTAAAAGCAGAAACATGTGTCGGTAGATGTTTTAAGGTTTTTAAGGTGTTTGTTCAACTGGTGGGTACCTTTTGTTTTATTTATTTTTGGTTTTACTGAACAGAATAGTTGGAATTAAAAATTATATTATTGAATCAGTCACACTGAACAGCCGGGAAAATAATTGTTTAAAAAGATATATGTTGTACTTATCTATGATAAGTTTTGTAAAAGTAGTAAATAATAATTAGCAAAAAATACTTTTTAGCATTATTATTTTTCATTTCACTCTATATAGGAGTTATTGTTTTACAAAAGTGCGAACCATTAATGAAGTAATTTTAAGAAGGTAAATTGAAAGTATAATATTTTACTTCCACACCACATCATGTGAGTTTTATATAGAATCTACAGATTTTTTTATTTTAACCATATAAAATGTTAAAAAAAAATTAAATGTATACACCTGCCTGCACAAACCTCTTTCCTAACCAATAATTATTTATTTTATTAATTAATCAACAACGTTAACTTTGCTTCATACATCTATGGTACCCTTATAAAATACTACGCCTGTGACGCAACCACCTTAATTCGAGGTCCCAGAGCACTCAGTGGATTTATAAATGAAATGTAGCTGAAATAATCTACTGGTTATACTGTGGTTAAGACAATCATTAATCTATTGTTGTTAATTGTTAATTAGTTAATAAAGTAGTCAGTAAGTATTGTCTGGACTTTCAATCAACGAATCTACGAGTAGAGGTGTTTGTGTGGACAGACACGTGACAATAAATTTTTAAACATTGTCTCCTGTAAGCCAAGCAGAACAAATGATTTTTAACACGCTTTTATTAGCTTCACTTGTATGTTTGTTTGCTTGTTTGTTCGCTTGTTTGTTTGTAACCGACTCTTTGGACTCGATTTTGACCCACTTTAAACGGACAGATTTAATTGAAACTTTGTACACTTACGAAGAACCGGTAACAATACAATAATTTGATAAGTTTATATCATTATCCTGATCAGGATCGCCAGTCCTTTCCTCACGTATCCTCTGCGTGAGAGCAAGAGGCTTAATATTGTAAGTATATTCCGTGATTCTCAGTTCGGTCGTTGGCCGAACGGGCAAGTCTTAGTCGACGCGAAACGACGGACTCCTCGGGCGTGAGTTCAAATCCCATGGCTGAAATAAAAAAAATTTTTTTTTTTCAGAAATATCTGTTGGATCGTAATATGTTATAATATCAGCATCAATAAGCAATATAAATATAGTTTAAGAAAAACTACAAAACACGCTTCCATAGCACATCAAACTAAAAAGTGAAAAATAAATATAGTTTAAAAAAACTAAAAAACACGCTTTTAAAGCACATCAAACTAAAAAGTGAAAAATAATTATTAATATAAACTGGAAACAATAATGAACGAAAAATACTAGTATTATTGTGAAAAAAAGCGTGGGGCGCTTTGAGCCATATTTTTCGCATATTGAGCAACCCACGCTTTTTTCACAATAATACTAGTATTTTTCATTCATTATTGTTTTCAGTTTATATTAATAATTATTTTTCACTCTTTAGTTTGATGTGCTTTAAAAGCGTGTTTTTTAGTTTTTTTAAACTATATTTATTTCTTTAAAGTTGTGTTTAAGTTCAAATTTAATAGTGTTGTGTTGTACTTTACTAAATCATATTTTGTTCAAATATTAACTGTTCGATTTTGTGTGTATTGACATACTCGTATTGATGATTTCGTTTAATATGAATGATTTCGTTTAAAAATCAAAACATTTTAACCGCATTCTTTCAATATCCAATTAGAAAATTACTGATCACACAAAAAATTTAATGGAACGGTTCTGTGGTTAACCATCACTCATCATTTGTCAACTATTTAAAGTTGTACTACATATTTGCAATAAGTCTTTTTAACTAATTTGATGTACGACGTATCGGGGTCGCAGTAATAAATCAAAAAACTTTTGATGGGGTATTTAAATTAGTTGTTAATGTTCATTTATTTTTTACTTGTTAATTCATTTGCTTTGACTTCAGCCGCATTTTAACAACTATATTGCAACCGCAGTTACTAAATTAGTCAAAAGTTATCTTACTAAATGTCTTAATTTGTAATAAAACATTTTATTTTATTCTTAACTTTGTACAACAATAATAATAGCCAAATTATTAATTTATTGCTTCTTCCATATTATGTAGTGTTTTGTACAGGGGTATCACACGAGAATTGACCCCCTTTTTCTATTTTTTGAGTTAAGGAAAAATGTTTTAAATAAAAGTTATAGGGAATTTTATGGTTTTCTTCATAGTGATCTCTTTCAATACACAGGGTTTTCCATAAAAGCGGGACATTGCAAACTTGCATTTTTTTATTAGAGATTTTCAACACAATATTCTGTTTACAGACGAGGCGATATTTACCAGGCAAGGGATATTTAATTCTCGCAATGCTCGTTTTTGGGTTGATAAAAATTCGAAGGCAATAAAAGTGACCCATTATCGGCACGTAAATAGGTAAATGTTAAGACAGCCATATTGGAATATTATTTTGTGGGATGCTGAATTTTTCCGGGTACATTACAGGGAGGCAATGTAATACAACTTTTTAGACAATAACTTATTTCAAATTCTTAGGGATATCTCAATTAACAAAAGACAAAGATTGTTTTTTGTGCACGATGGCGCTCCTACTACTCATTTTACTAGAATAGGGGGGAAGATGACTGTACATTCTTTCCAAGAAAAGTGTTTTGGTAGAGCAAATGCACATATCCTCTGGTTTTCTCGTTTGCTAGACCTCAACTTGCTTGATTTTCATTATGGGGCTATGTAAAATCAAAAATTTATAACAAGAATTATTTGACTTATTTTCTTTCAAGGACCTTTGACAAGGGAGAGATATTTAGAATTCCTACAAAACGATTTTGAAGAAATATTGATGGATTTGCCACTTGCAGTTTTTGAACAAATGTACTTTTAACAAGATGGGGCTCCACCTCATAATGGCGCTCGAGTTATGGCCCATTTAGTAAGCCGCAGTGGCGGTTCGTGGGTCAAGAGATAGGGAGGTCAATTAAAAAAGTTTACTGTATTACCTACCTTTTAAAGTGATTTAAATTCCAAGTCGATCCTCCAGTCTTTTTGAGATGCAAAGTGGTTAATTACTTTTTCATTAAAGTCTTTTATCTTCTTTGTTAATGCCCTTTCTATGGTAAGCATAGCTAAAGAAGATAACCTTTCCTGACCCATGGTATTTCTTAAAAATGTCTTTATTCTTTTTAAGGTGGAAAAACAACGTTCACTTTCGACGGTAGTCATAGGGAGAGTACACAAGATTTTTAACAGTTTGACACTTTCAAAAAAAGTATTGCACAAATTATTGTTAATAAAAAGCTGTAACAAAGCAACTGCACCTTCACTATTGGAAAAATCTTCTCGGCTATATAATACTTCTAATTCAGTTTTAAGTTTCAAATGATTTATGACTGGATACTCCGTTTTAACTTATTTAAACATATCTTGAGGAAAGCTTTTTTTTATAATATTTAAATCGATCTGCGTGAAATAACTGAGACACTGCTAAATGATTACTGAAGCCAAACCTGTTTTTGATCTCAGATGTAATTATATCACAAACTTCTAATAAAATTCTCCTTTTTGATTCTTCCGTTTTACATCTCTGGGTAGACTGCATGGATGTCTCCTCCAAATAGTTATTCAAAATTTTATTTCTGATGTCTTCAATTTTACTATTAAAAACGCCAATACACTTATTTACTGTTATGACATCGATATTACATTTTTGTAATTGATTGAACAATATATCACAATGAGGCATAAATAAATGAAAAAATTCAACCAGTAAAGAAAATGTTCATTTTGTAAGTAGTTTTTTAAACCAATACCTTGGTTTAGAGTGTTACTTTCTGATTCATTATCAATGATTTTTCTAAACAATCTAATAATTCTGTTCGATAGGTATAAACAGTCTCTATGCACTTGTATTAAAATTCCATCGTGTTAAAGCCGCTTTAGGTAATCTCACCTTAACAACATTATCTAACACGGCTGTTCATTTTGGCGATTTTCCAAAGAATGAAGAAAAGCTATGTGAATTAGCAAAAAAAATGTTTATGCTTTTATCCTGGGTTGATGCTTTTGTAAAATTAAATTTAGTTGATGAGCGTAACAATGAATAAAATTTGCTGAAGGATAACTTTTTTTAATTTTGGCTTGTACACCTCCAAAAGCAACAGTCATTACTGATGCTTCGTCGTAACTTTGTGCTATCAATTTTTCAGGACTTTCATTAATTTTCAGACATTCTAACTCTTTTAAAATTACAACTGTCAAATGCAGCGATGTCGTTCCTTGAGGCTGAATAAATTTCCAAAATCTCTCACATACAACACCGTCTAAAACGTATCTAAACACAAAAACTACTTGTACTTTATTCATAACCCAACTTATGTCCATCTTACAGTTTTAATATATTTTGTACAACACTCATATTTAATAGTAAACACCAAAAACACTGTTTTACTTAATTTCACGACAAGTAGAGATTTACTAATAAAATGTTCACAAATAAAAACATTAAAAACAACGCGACAGAATTTACCGACCAGCGCGTACCTAGTCAGCATCAAGACTGCTCACTGCTCTACTGAACTTAGTGAATTCGTGCGTTACCGTTTCCGTAAAATGTGTCAGGGACATTGTCCCCGCCAGTGTTTTCTGTCTCTTTTGCTTTCTGACGATTCGCGCATAAGTTTATTTCACTTTAATCCGTTGTAAATGCGGTCCGTAGCTAGCTTTGAGGACAAGTTGTGGACTGACCCAAGATTTTTAAATTCTATAAATGAATAATGTAATGAATATGAATGTAGAGGCTCGGTGCCCGGCGGGGATACGAAATCCTGCGATCTAGATATTTGAATAGTATTGTGCATAGAATGAACTAGAAACTTTAATATATTTTTTAAGAATATTAAAAATGTATTATATATTATATATTTTTAACCTTCAGAAAATGAATAGCTTCATTTTTTTATTTGTATGTGGGAGGTCATTGACCAAATGACCCTATAGAAGAACCGCCAGTGGTAAGCCGTTCTATTAAAGATAAATTTTGTGATTGCTTCATATGAATTACTATTTTTTAATTTTTAACATAATTTTATAATTATAATGATCTATAAATACCAAAGAACCATTGATAAATTTCATTTCATATTTCATTTTTACATCAACACAAACATAGTCTTTTTTTTGGGACAAATTATTAACCCCATGATACTATTTGTTGATATTATCTATTTTTGGCATATTTATCCTTTTTTTATTATTTTTTAGCCTGGCGTTATCTCAGATGAGAAGTGTATGACTATACAATATCCGCCACAGAAAACTGTAAATAATATCTTCTTACTGTCGATAAGTGACCAGGAGAAATAATTCGAAAATTTAATTTTTATCTTATGGTAAAAGTGTCATCGTAAAAAAAATTGGCTATTTTTGTACCGTCAACACTTATTTTTCTGATAGTACTGTGATAATCAGCTTCATGATTTTGTAGAAATGTTGTATTTTAACTTTGGCTAAATGTGGTCGATATTTTGTTTAATAAAAAAATAAAAACTATTCCGATTAATTCAATTTCTGTCTACCTCTTTGTACATCTCTTCAGCAAACTTTTCTATCAAAATGCAGTTGATTCCTGCTACAAATTTTTTAACCATTTAATTTTCCTGTGTAAAGTTATTTGTGAACAAGGCTGTTGTTAGGTAGCATTTTTGATAACACATAAGTACCTGTGTGTTTAAATCTCAGTAAAAACTCTTAAATTATAGTCAGGTCGATGGTTCATGACCTGATGAAGATTTATAATTACATGTACACATGCACGATTTTTAAGTAATTCACGGTTTCGAAAATAACTTCTCTTCATAAGAATTATTTTGCAATGACTGCTTCAGCTTTTAATTGTAATTGTTATATTAACCTCAAAAAGCGCAGAAGAGTCGCGTAATATAGACTATAAACGATTCTGATTGCACCATGCAAGAAAATGCTCGAAATATGCAACTAATGAAGATGTTTTTCATGCTTTGTTGTACGTATCGAATCCTTTTATAATTAGCATAAGAAGGCCGTCACTCAAACCTATTTAACGTTTTGACGAGGAGGCAGTTGATTTACTGGAATAATATTGTAAACTTCAATCATATCTTACATATCCTGATTTTAATTATCAGGAAATCATATACATATTGAATTTCATTATTTAACTAATTATTACTGTTTATCGTTATTAGTAATAATTTTTAGTATAAACAAATAAAAATGTCGTTCTTCTAAAGATAAATTTTATGTACAAATGTAAGTTTTTCAATGACTTTCTTTTTTAGGAAATAGACGTTTATTACCAAATATTTTGAGTATTTACATTTGAGAAAATCAAACAATACAATTATTAATAATTTAATATGTTATCCAATGTTTCATCGGTTGTCTCGAAAGGTCTCTATCCATTTCAAGGCGGTCCGAATGTTAAGACATTATTGGGTTAGTACTTAGTTCACATTGGACATGTTATAAATTTATAATATTATCGATGAAAAGGTAAGTCAAAAATTGATTAGTAAAAAAACAGAATAATAAATTTACTATTTCAGTAAATGTAGACATCGATTAGAATAAAGATTTAGAAACAAAGCAGTTTTAAATAAATTCTATGCCATCCCAAGTGAACAAGATTACTGCTGGCAAAAACCGGAAAAAAATTAAACCGGTTAATCGGTTTCCTCAAAAACCGGTTTTAGATAAAACCAGGTATCCAAATATAGATCAAAACCAGTTAATCGGGTAACCGGTTAATGGAATACTCGGTTACATGGATATCGGTTATCCGAATAATCGACTATTCGGATATCCAAAAAACCAGATATTCAAAAACCGATTTATCGGTTATCCGAAAACCAGTTAATCAGATACTTGAAAAACCAATTAACTAAGAAAACCGATTATATTGATTTTGTAATTTAGCTTTTTAGAAGACATTTTCATTTCAGTAGATCAGTGGGTACTAGTGTAAAAAAAACTCGATACTATAATTTTATAGAACTATTATGTACTAGTTATTTTGGCGAGGTAGGTAATATTCAAAATTAATACAAAGAGGGCTGCAAGTGTTTGTGAATGTAACACCATCACACACATGTATAAATAACTAGCGATCACAATAGTAAAAGTATATTGTTTATATAGTTATTTATTTGAGGCCCCTTATAATGTTTCTTCTCACTTTCTTTGGATATTAAGCCACTGTCCAATAAATTATTTTAAAAAAATTAAGTAATCCTCTGCGCCAAAAGGATTATTCTATAAAAACATATAAACAGAAAACTGTCGTGTTTGAAATTGCTAAAACAGAAATAAAAGAAATTTTTCTCTAATTTTGAGAACAGATTCAGAGTAAATATTGCATGATGCGAGACGAGATGTTGAATTTGA
>JANEYF010001114.1:0-5000 GCA_029963845.1 Rhamnusium bicolor
AGCTCCCTCTGAGTATGTAAAAAAACAGAGGTGCTAGGTGTGAAACTTATACCACCACACCCTCTGAATGTGCAAAGAAACAGGTGGTAATTATTTTAATCAAGATATTAACAATTTTATTATTTTAGTGCCAACTTTACATCGGTAATCATAAGGACATTAGGGTAATAAAATATTGCCTTGATATAAATTTTAACTGCGACTTCAAAAAACAAACAAATCAGTATGGCACAGAATATATTCAAGATCTCCTAGATAAATTCGATATTAAAAATTGCAAAATAATAACCACACTAATGGAAATTGGAAAGAAGCACTATCAACCTTCTATGGTTCACAAGAAGTTATGAAGAAACTTCCATTTCGTAATTTGATTGGTTCTCTAATGTATTTAGTCGTAGCCACGCAACCAGACATTGCTTATGCCGTTAATTTCTTGAAACAGTTCAATAACTGCTATGATGAAGAAAACTGGAAGGCGGCGAAGCGAGTCTGGCGATACTTAAAGGGCACTATAGGCACTGCTCTAATTTTTAAGAAAAATGGAGAGCCTATTGAAGGTTTTGCTAACGCCGATTGGGGTAATTGTGTTATCGATAGAAGATCATATTCTGGTTATACATTTATCATGGGTGGAGCTGCAATTTCTTGGGAAGCAAGAAAGCAGTGTACTGTCGCACTTTCGAGTGTACAAGCGGAGTACATGGGCACTTGCGAATCTGCAAAAGAAGCTATTTATATTCAGAAATTCTTCGCAGAAATTGCTGTTTACAATTTGGTCTCATGATCAAGTGACGACTAGATTGAAAGGGGGTGTTCAGAATAAGCAATCTAGTAACTATATAATATATATGTCAATGTGACTTTATTTGAATTGTTATCATCTTATTTAATATTACATTAAAGTAAATATACCCATTTTCCTGTTTTCCTGCCTAGCTATTTCAAGATATAGGATTGCCAATTCTAACAATGTCTTTGTTGAAAGTACTATATAAAATATTAGGAAAATTACTTAACGGTTGGGGATAAAATATGCGGTAATCTCCCCAGTTTAACCAATTCCGATCCTCTTTCCATTCAAAAATAGCCTAAATCATGAAGATTCCATAAATAATTAGATATTTCTCGAGAAATCTGATATTTTTAATATTTGCTACATTGTAGTCAAATGCAAAAAATGCATATTTAGGTATTGAGCAAAATATCATATTTTAATATTTCAATTTTAGATAAGTACTTATAAACAGCTGATAAGTTTCGGAGTCCCAATTTGTTGCTGAGTGAATTTATTTTGTCTTACAATATAACACTGGTAAACTTAAAACTTATTCGTCAAATTTTATACTCACCTGAGTTTTCCTCTTTCATTAATATTTATATTATGTTTTGGTCGTTAATATCTCTATTATGTCACTTTTCACTTCACTTGAGTAATTTGGTGTGACACGCGTGACACAAAGAAGTGTTTTGAATAGTTATCCTCCGATTAGAGCTTAAGTAAGGGAAATCAGTGAATTCTTTAAAAATTGTACGTGTATATACAAAGCAGTGCTTATTAGAAATGTTCTACTTGGAAAATACTAGAGCGAAATATAATATTGCTTTAATTTCCAATGAGCATCAAACTTGTAATAACTCATCGACGAAATAAACCGAAATCAATCATACTCCTACGGTTTGGTTTAACGTAATATTTATCATCGATAAAAGTCGGCGGTGTCAATATTTATAAATGAAAATTTAAAGTTAAAAACTCGAATATGCTTTGATAGAAATAAATATTAAGAATTTTTTCTTACGTTGTTTTTATAGACCTCCTGGGGCTGATTATTTGACATTTGTTTGACAAAATAAATGAGGTTCTTAATAAAATTCAACCTGAAACTCCTACCTATTATCAATATGGATTGTAATGTAAATTGTAATATAAGTTGCTATTGGAAGAAAAAATTTGATTTTATGCTTTTATTTGAAAAACATGCCATTGAATTGACTCAAATTCATAATCATGCAAAAATTAATAAAGATAAAAATGTTTACAAAATTAAGTTAATTTATTAAATATTTACATAATTTATACTAGCATATGCAATGGATAAATTTAAACTTTTTAACTAGACACCGGACAATTTCCATGAGTCCCGGACCGGCTTCCCAACCCGCTTGTCTGAGCTGCCATAGAAGATCGAGACCATGTTTATCCACTATTCAGTTGTGTGTCGCAGTGCGTACACGGCGCGAGGATAAAAATAAATACTAACAACTATGTCGCATTTTCGTTCATATTTGTCGAGAGTTCTCAATTGGGAAAACCTAGTAAATCACAGTTTTAATAAAAATTATATTAGGTTGTAGTGAAATAAAAACTTTCACATTTAAATACTTTTATTGATTTAAATTTTAGCAAGGATAGACAACCAACAATTCAATTGGCCAGATGACTTATATCAACTTACAATAGATGTCACTTAGATTCTATGATAATAATTCAAATTCCTTAGATACAAAAAAACAACTTTTTTAAATAACAACCAAAAAAGCCGGCAGAAATTTTGCTAATTGTGTAATTTGGGAATTTATAGTGATTCTGTTTGGAAATCCTTAGGACAGCTACATTTTTATTTGAATTTATTTATGAATAGGTGTCTGGTTTGTAAACAGGAACCTTTTTATATTATTACTGTTCGTGTATAAATTTTATGTTTTTTTTTAAACAGAATTTCACCGTAAGTTGTATCCAAGAAGACCAAATAAACTAACATTTTCTGAGCTATTGGTTTCATTCCAAAACAAGGCAATGAACCAACACCTTGAGAATGTAGCCTAATTTTTTTCGATTTACTACAAGATTCATAATACTAGCGTTTTTTGTGTTACATTTATTTCGAAGTGGTAATCAAAAAGATTAATGTACACTGTGGAACTTTCTAGCAAATTAATTTATTTGCTATTATATTAAGGAAATACATAATACATTTAAAATTAAATAAAAACATTATCATGCAACATTTATAACAGTATTCGAGGACGTCATAACTTATAAGGTGGAGGGGGGAAATTGGCGTTTTGGGCAAAAAATCGAAACAGATGACTAGAGGCTACATTCCCAGGCGTTTGACACAATTTTTATTATTACCATAAGTGGTTTTCACACTATACAGTAAACGGGTGTGCAATCCAATGCGCGAACAGTTGAGAAAGCAAATTCTGCTAATATTAATCTATATTAAATGCCTTGAACACAGTACAGGAAGTTTCATGAAATGTTAAGAGACTCGAGGTATGTATTTTAAATGTTCCGTACAAATGAATATTGTCTCTTACCCTATGTGCCGGCCCTGCACCCACGGAAATTGGCCGGTGTTTATTTTAACAAATACCTCGCTAAACAGTTTTTAAAAGATTTTTTAATAATGATAAAACTCATCATGAGAAACAAGGGCATTTTTGATACGGTGATGCTCTCATAATATTTTATTTACTTATTTCGTAAAATGCCAAAAAAATCGAGAACCAGCAAACCTACGTAAAAAAAAATTCTTGCAAACCGGAGTAAGTTTTTGATGTGATATTACATATTATGTGTTGAATTTCAAAGTGTAGTCCTACATAGTTGACAGGTGCCTAGGCAGACCGTAGTTGCTTAAACGACGTTTCGGTAAAGTAGCATTTGCCCTTTTCAGGTTGTCGTTAATAACTGCTTACTGCGGCTTCTTAAACTGAAACTAATTTTCAGTTTGAGTAACGAGAAGCTGCAGTAAACAGTTATCAATGAGAACCTGAAGATAACGACATTTATTAAGCTTATAAATCTGATGATAGTTTGTTCACCGTAGATGTCCCCATGTAACCGTACAAATAGTATGCTTTTTACTACTTTCGTAAATTATATTACTGGTAATTTTGAAAACCAAAAATTATTAAACTTAACTCGTATCTATAGTTTGCTGTAAATAATCTGAATATTTACAATACATTAAATTAAGTATTTGCTTGGTAAACCAAAGAATGTATAGCCGCCCAGCAGATTTCCGTAATAGCTAAAATACTAAAAAAACGGCATGTTTTCTATTATAATTAAACTTTTATCGTTAATCTCATTGAATAAACAATAAGACTCTTAATATTAGTATGGCAGCACTTATTAGAATTGATAGTGGCAAACATGCTGTAATAAAGCATAAGGAAACATTTTCTTCTGTATCAGCCTGGAAAGAAACCAACTTATTAACGAAAGAATTCACACTTGAAGTTAGCTGAGCTAAAAAAAGCTACCACCAGAAAATAAAATCTCGGAAAATAAAAAATTCCTCACATCTATGATTGATTGGAAAACCCAGGCCATTAATAATTTTAACAAAATCTTTTAAAATCTGAACCTAAATACCGCTGTCATCTACAAATTGTAGTTTTCCTCGGTATTATCAATATTTTAAAAGAATCTTTAACTTAAAGGGAGTTTTAGTGACCAGAAAACAAACAAATTTTAGATGTCAGATAGCAATTTTATAATTTAAATAAAAAATTAAGTTTAATGGCATTCATATATCTCGATTTATATTTTGCTGAAATTGCTAATAATACATTTTCTTATCACTAAAACTCAACACAAAAAATCACAAACCATATAAAAATTTAGAAAGTAAGTACGTCAAAAAGAGGACATAAATTCGTCTACTGTATAACCGGCTTTCTCAAGTAATATCGAATTTACTGCTTTTTTTAAATTTAAATTTAAATATGGTAGTAATTTGGTATGTTCAGGCAGTATATTAAAAAACTTACAGCCGTTAAGAAGTAGACTTTTTTGGAACAACATAGTGTCGTGCTGGTTTGGTAGTAAGTAAACTTTTTTCCTTGTTTGATATTTATGATTTACTCTGTTTTCCCACAGTTTTTGTTTGTTATTATATACAAAACACAATATTTCATAAATATAAACAGACACAAAGGTAAGAATTTTAAGTGACTTAAAAACCTCTCTGCATGATTCACCA
>JANEYF010001114.1:10000-78218 GCA_029963845.1 Rhamnusium bicolor
ACTACATTTAATTGTATATTTAAAAATTCAGTGTAGAAATTTAGTGGTTTAATAGTGAATGGAAAATATCATTCTTGATATGAATCAAGGGTGATATTTTCCGCATGAGCGCTGATCCTGGAAATCCTACAAAAATATATATGAAAATTTTTTTCTGCAGTACAAATAGCCCTTAAATTTATTGAGTGCCTCATAGATCGATCAATATAACTATCTTGTTGCCTCTTGGGGGTAATTTTGAGATTTATATGTGTTCCATCCGCATCCTCCACTGTTCCGGAAAAATTATTTAAATTAATTTATGTAAGTATTTGGTAAATGCCTTACCTGGATAATGTCTGAATCCCTGTGTTAGGTGAGTGAATTCTTCTTCTGTTTTAGACCTGAATATAAAAGCCTTTTTTAAATAAATTATTCAAAATAATAAGGCATTTATTATATGCATACCAGTAGAAGACAGACACTACATTGAATCGGTCGCCAATATAAATCAAAAATTCCTGGGTAGCCATTGACCACAGGAATATTAATACAGATTTTTCAGGCTGTATGGGATAGTTACCACCCCTATATTTCTTTTTAATTATACCATGTTCATCATTTTTAGTAATTAGTTCCACCAGCTTCTTAAAGCTGTCTTTTTTTCATACGAAATAATTCAAAAAAATTTTGTTCATGATAACTGTTTAACCACATGTAATCTGAAAATTCAGGTCGAAAATAAATATCTTTGACTTTTAATAGATGCCATAAGTAGTCTGAACCTATAAGAGCTTTTTTCCAACAAATATATGAAACAAAAAATATTAAAAGAGATGTGGCATCGACATCATCTGCGCAGAATATATACCTACTACACAAAAATGTTGTTAATATTTTTAAAGTGACTAAATAAAAAAGAAACTAAATAAAGTAGCGACCGGCAAGCTCACGCAACTAGCTACAACGAAGAGATTATATTTATTTTTGCATTAATGATAGCTCAGCTCACTGTCCTCATTTTCGCGTAGTTTACTAACCACCGAAACATTCATCCCCACCACTCTAACAATGACCTACCATATGTTACCCAAGAAGTAACTCGCGAAAATATGTCTTGAGAGTATCTAGACTTTCATGTTTGGTAAAATCATGTTGATTCTGTGAAAATACCGTTAACAACAAAGAAGTTCATAACTTGCGAATTCACACAATGTTCAAAAACTTTTGAGACACTTGGTGAAAGACTTATACCTTTATAGTTAATTACCACCAGTCCCGTATCCCTTTCTTATTATGAAGTGGTATAACTTTTGATATCTTTAGTTTGACAGGATACACTGCTTGTTCTAACAAAAGATTAATATTATAGTCCAAGGAGATATCTTTTTTCCCAAAAAACTATATATTTCATCGGTACCCGACAAATTTGAGTGCTTGACTTGGGCAATTATGTCAAATATATCTTCCGGGATGACAGCTTTGAAAAAAAGTGTTCTATTACATTTAATTACAGAAAATTCTAGAAAACCTAAGTTTATGGTTTGAGTATTTGCTATTATATTTAGGCTGCAAAATATTGAAATGTCTAGCTGTTTGTTTGGGATCTAAAACTTGGCCATTATCTTCTATTTCAATGTCATATGTGGCAGGGATTTTTGATCCTCTAGAGACATTATTTATAACCGTCCACATAGCTTTATTTTTATTGTTAGAGTTTAATATTATTTCATCATTTTGTTGTTTACATGCAGTTGAAAGGATATGTCTTTTCTAATATTAGTTATTTTTAAAAAAATATTTTTTTTGTGAATTGCGTTTTATTATTTCTAATAACATAACCATACTTTCCGATGTTAAAAGACTGTATTCTCAGTTTTAAAAACAAAATATTTGGTTTACGGGTTTTTGCAAACATATTTTTAATTTCCCCAAAACAGCTACCTTGGTCCTTAGTTCCTTTAGTACTGCCACGCTTCAACTGTCGATGATACTGAGAAATCTTTAACATAAGTAATAAGATTTTTGACAATGGCTGCTGTGATCTTCAATTCATAGGGTTAATAAGAATTAATTCTGCTTCCATCTCTAATTCCATCCAATACAGAAAATTATACAAATTTTAGAACTGGCAATGTGTCTGTTATGATGGGTAAATTTTAGCATTAAGTTTTGCGCTTTTTAAACAAATGTTACCAAACATATTTGTACTTTTTTCGGCTGTGTTCTCCGCAGCTACAAAAGTTGTCAAGAAACTTAGAAAATGTTGTAAGGCAGTTTGTAATAAATATTTTGTTAATTTTACAATTACATGAGAATAAAAAAAAAATGTTATTTCTGATATTTGGACAGCTAAAACCACATAAATTGCTGCATTATAAAGTCTATTCACGTAAACTTTGCAGTGGTGGGTTGGACTTAGTGAGCCCGATTTACAATGGGCAAAGTAGCGAGTGTATTGTAAATTGCTTATATCCAAGCATAATAAATATATCATTGTGGGTTACTTATTTATTACCAGACATAAAAAATATTTCAAGGCATTAGAATTAAGATAATTGACTTTTAGGTTTGTGGAATCAGTGGAAAATATTTCAACAGAGTGTACATACGTAATTTAACTACAATAACAAGAAATGCCTTTTATTGGTTAGCAGTGGAAAGAAACAAAATAACAAAAATAAAATTGACATATTTTCTTTAAAATTTTGAATAAGAAACTAAAATGACCGGTTACGCCGAAATAAGAATATCCTAATTTAATAAAAAATTTCGATTTAGCTATAAGAAAGCCAAATGTCTTAAAAATTTCCATTATTTTTTTTTGTGTACGCTTAAGAAATAATGTTAGAAAATAAAACAATTTTAAATTCTACCTGCTTTAGAGCGGACCAACTTTTTGTTGAACAATTTTCATATTTCTGCTTTAAACAATGTTATGTTACTTTATCATTTAGCTATCGTACTGTCCTGTGTAAAAAGGAGATTAAAATATACACAATATTATACTCCGTTTATTCATATGAGCACATAAGAAACTGTTTACCTGGGCTCGCAGAACGACCCTATGTCGACCATCAGTCTTGCGTAATAAGTTAAAATGAAATAAGTTTATATCTACAACAAAAATCCTCATTTCGTCGAGATCTGTCGACTGTTAAAATTTTCGCTATTAAAACTGAGTCACCTAGTATAATAAAAAACAATTTAAAAAACAGTAAATCATTAAAACATCAAATACCTTACTGTATTATTATAAAATCAGGCATTAAGCAATATGAATAAAGGTAAATCATTTAATATAAACATTACACAACATAAGTTAAATTATTGTAAAAGTAAAATTATATAACATATATTATTATTTTTAGGTAAGGTTAAGGGAATATATTGGTCATTAACTATTAAGTTTAATACTTACATATTAATATTAGTCATCGACAACACAATACAATTTATATCAAAACACAATATACAAACGTCCAACTACTACCGATGCCTATGAAATAAAATAAACAATGAAAATTGAATTAACCGCTATCGGAACTTTGCACTTGTATATATCTGCCTGCCGCCTGCACCAATCATCATCGCGCATTTTGTTCCCTATTCTGGCTAACGCTGCAAAGTTTATGTGAACAGACTTTAGTCAAATAAGATGGGTTGCCTCTTCAAGTTTGCAGAATGTTTTAAATAAGTTTTATAAATATTCTATTTAGTGTTAAGAACAATATCTATTATCGTTTTTAATGCACGCTTTACCAGGTAACATTTAAAGTACTGCAATTGACAGTTTAAAACATTTCCCGAATTTAATGACTGATATAAAAGAATAAGCAGTGAATAGAGAATATTACCAGATCTGAACGTATTAAAACATTTGAATCAGGATTTTATGGAAAACTCACAAAAGCTTTAAATTGGAAAGGCCCGCGTTTAAAGTACTCACCATCAAATTGTATTATGCCACAACAGATTTTGAACTTCTGTAATCAAATAACTGTCTTTCTTACCCACTACATATCAATCATTTTGACTTCAATTCCCCTTTTCCACCCTTTTGACATTCGTGTTCTGACTTTAATGGAGAGAAACCTGATGTGACATAAAATTGAATTTATTCGTTGCTCATATTTTAATTTTCATTATTGTTAGTCAATAACCAATAAATAAAATATTTCATAATGATAAATAGCGCTTCTTAAAGGCGCACCATATTCGCAAAAATTATATTCCAGTAAACGCCGACCACAAAAACAGATTTAAACTTTTTAAAAGTGGAGATGTACGTATAGTAAAGTCATATAATATAATTCCTAGCATTACGTAAAACCTTACAATTAAATAATAGTTATTTACGTAACCAGTTATGAAAAGGCTAATTTTATTTGACGAATGTAATATTTGCCAAAACGATCGAGCGAAGCGAGCGAGTTTTACAAATTACATGAGTGAAGTAAAATTACTTTTCATAACGTGTTAAGTACAAAATTTTATCTAATCCCGCTTTAAAATAGGAAAAAAATGGCAATTTATTTATTTTTGCGGTTCCAAACATAGCTACTCTTGCAGTCGTACAAATAAATTTTGTTTATCGCTTTACCTGAGCGTTACTATTTGATTGACATTTGTATATACAAACCTCAGTTGTCAATCTGCTGAATTTTTTTAAGCAAATTTAATCGAAAATGGTTGATTCAGATATGGATATTCCATCTGATATAGAAGAATCGGCTAATTTAGCAGTAAATTCAATAATACCTGGTGAATCAAAAGGTAGGTATGAAGAAGCATATTAAGAAATTTGAAAATTGTTGTCAACAAAAAGGAGTAAAAAATTTTTGTGAAAAGGTTCTCTTAGCGTACTTCGAAACGATGAAAAACTATAAAGCATGTACAATATGGACTACCTACTCAATGTTAAAGGCAGAATTAAATGTCAAAAGAAACATTGACTACAAAAAATATACCATATTAACAGCATTTTTGAAGAGAAAATCTACAGGTTATCACGTTAAAAAAATCTATCATTTTGACAAGAGAGAACTTTGAAAATTTTATTGGAAATGCTGATGACGGGAAGTTTTTATTTGCAAAGGTTTGATTTACTGTCACTATTTGAAACTTTATAGTTTTTAATTTCTTGTTTATTTTAGGTAGCAATGATTATAGGAGTTGCCGGTGCTTGTAGAAAAGCGGAATTGTGTGACATGCGTATCAGAGATGTTGTGGAGAAAGAATTTTTTTAAAATTACTATTCCAAACACAAAAACAAATGTGATACGGGAATTTGTGGTCACAAATAGCAATATTTCTGGATACAGAGAAAATTTAGTAGAAATTGTTCGAAAATATGTCAATCTGCGTCTACAAAATACAAAGCATGACCGTACTTTTGTTAAACACAATAATAACAAATGTAAAGTACAACCTATAGGTATAAATACATTTGGATGTTTACCAAAATTAATTTGGTTTACCAAGTGCCGACGGTTATACTTGACATTGCTTCCGGCGGTCATCCGCATCTTTGCTCGCAGATTCAGGAGCTGACATATTAAAAATTAAGCAACATAGGGCTGAAAATCCAAAACCGTAGCAGAAGGCTAACTCGAAAATTCTTTGGCCAACAAGAAAATAATTGCAAATAATATACTAGGAGAACATTTTGAGGTAACTGTTTCAAGAGAAGTAAACAATCAGGTTCGGTGTATAATGAGGAGAGATATTCTGAAATAGCTGCTAAGGAAAAAGAAATAAATATTCCGTCAGGTTCAGGAATAAATTTTAGTAACTGTGTTTGTAGTAATTTTGTTGTTAATGTGTGCAAACAAATCAAAAGAATAACTATGTTTTGAGTTCTAGTTTATTAATAAAGTGTTTTTTGCTTCTTAGTCTTAAAGTTCCTTCTTTCAATGATGGGTTTAATAATCAGTTACGTAAAAATTCATTATATCACTCAGTTATGTAATGGGACTGAGTTATGAAAAATGTGACGTTTCGTAACGTCAAAAATGCATTTAAAACGACATTTCATAACGGGGTTAGATAAAAATTATTGTAGTGTTATGTGTTTGCTATCTACACAAATACCTGTACTCGTAGATTCGTTGATTGAAAGTCCAGGTAACACTACTTTATTTACTAATTAACAATTAACAACTAGATTAATTACTGTCTTAACTATAATCACACTTGAACACTTATAAATCTCTTTCTTATTTCTTCATTACTCGTTCACGTTCAACTTATGACTGAGTATCGGCTCACCGTGCGTCTTATTTGTACATCCATTCACACGGTCTAGAGCATTCCAGAATATTCCCGGTCGTTCGCGTACAATTCCAGTCTCACCTAACCAGTCTACACAGTCCAGTGGCGTAACAATAGTAATAGTGAACTCACTTGAGCATATTTATCTGCATATCATCTTCATATGGTAAGTCTATTACTATTGTTGTCTTCTTTAGAACATACGTGAAACATGGGATATATTCGTTTTCAATATTTCGGTTTTTATATTACAAATAGTAATTTTCGAAATAGTTCGATTGATTATGAACAACTCAGTGGGATTGGCATTTCGACGATATAATTAATAGTTTTGAAAACTTCTTGTATTAAAATTACCCTAAAAAAATATTCACTCATCGACTTGTACCGGCCCAGATTTGAACTCATAGCCCATTTTGCTCTAGATCTGTTAGTGTTAGGTTTCTACACAATTCATACGGTTGTTTTCTTTGTTATACCTTTATGTCTTTTGAACAGATAAAAAAGAAATGTCACTGGTTAAAATAGACTCTCAGGTTGTACAAATCAACAAACTATAGTTTAGAAATAATAAAAAAATTTCAAATATAGTTTGTGGGCGAAGGGCTTTCAAGTTACCGAATACATTGTTTAATTCTTCTTCTTCGTATTTAATAAAGAAAATATTCAATAAAAAGAGGGACATAAGAAGTAACCAGTTTACCATCTTTATTCGATAATATTCTAAATGAAGCAGAATTAATTTAAATCGAAACACTGGTGAAAACAAATTGATGTTTTTAGTCCATCTTAATTGCGACAACTTTTCTAATTACATCAAAGTAAATGCTAGCAAGCTAGATAATTTACTATGTTACCAATTTTTCTTTTAAGATTAATTGGACTTTATAAAACTAAATTTATCTCAAGTTCCCATGCATCAGTCGAAGAAACAAATTCTACAAGAGAGAATAAAGGGATTATGATGAAACGGCAACAACAGTCACTTTCATACATTGCTTTTATCTCATGGCTGTAGACGCTCTAAAATATCCTTAGAACAAAAAATGTTTTTCCACATTTAAAATTAAATTAAATTAAATTTTGTTTTTTGTTAATAGAATATTATCAGAACCTTTAAGCCTATTGATGTTTCTAAGTACAGAAAAAAATATATAGATAGATACTGTGTTCCTAAATTACAAATGTCATCTAGGGGCGTGGAACATGTCATGTAAAATATTTGTACAGGATGGGCAAATTTCGATGTTTGTATAGGGCAACTCGATAACTATAAGAGATACAAAAAAATGGGAGAAACATTCTCGATCTCTTTTTTTGAGACAAATTCAATGGCGAAAACAAAAATTTGCTATCGTCTTTTGTTTTCGAGTTATAGACAAAAGTTCGATTTTTCTTTGACTTTTAGACACATGTCAATATCTTGGTTGTTCGTAAAGTTGTGAAAAAACAACTTTTACATTCCTGAGACATTTTTTTCTGTGGAATGAAAAAATAATATTAACTGAAAAAATTTTTGTTAATTATTATTTACTAACTTTTACAAATCTTATCACAGATAAGTATAATATATATCCTTTTAAACAATTATTTTCCCGGCTATTTGCCAAAACGCTGAAACTTGGATTACAAAAAAGATAATATGCACATTATGTTCAATACAATTGACTCAATAATGTTATTTTTAATTTCAACTATTTTGTCCAGTAAAACCAAAAATAAATAAAACACAAGGTACTTACCAGTTACCACTCACTTTAAAAAACTTTAAAATATCTACCGACACTTGTTTCTGCTTGCCTAGCGTCATCAGGGTAGCGAGGACATTTAAAGAATCCACAGTAAGAAAACTTGTAAACCCCAATGTAATAAACATTAATGGCTTCAGAGAACAGAATAATTGAAATTATATAGTGGAAATACCCCCCTTCGGGGCAATGAAATAATTTAAAAACAAATTAAGTTCATCTTCTTGGTAAAAGTTAAAATATAGAGTGGAATGAAAAAAATAATATTAACTGAAAAAATTTTACCAAGAAGAGGAACTTAATTTGTTTTTAAATTATTTCATTGCCCCCGAAGGGGTATTTCCACTATATAATTTCAATTATTCTGTTCTCTGAAGCCATTAATGTTTATTACATTGGGGTTTACAAGTTTTCTTACTGTGGATTCTTTAAATGTCCTCGCTACCCTGATGACGCTAGGCAAGCAGAAACACGTGTCGGTAGATATTTTAAAGTTTTTTAAAGTGAGTGGTAACTGGTAAGTACCTTGTGTTTTATTTATTTTTGGTTTTACTGGACAGAATAGTTGAAATTAAAAATAACATTATTGAGTCAATTGTATTGAACATAATGTGCATATTATCTTTTTTGTAATCCAAGTTTCAGCGTTTTGGCAAATAACCGGGAAAATAATTGTTTAAAAGGATATATGTTATACTTATCTGTGATAAGATTTGTAAAAGTTAGTAAATAATAATTAGCAAAAATTTTTTCAGTTAATATTATTTTTTCATTCCACTCTATATTTTAACTTTTACCAAGAAGAGGAACTTAATTTGTTTTTAAATTATTTCATTGCCCCCAGGGGGGGTTTTCCAACTATATATTTTCATTTTTTTTTTTCTCTGAAGCCATTTTTTTTTTTTTTTTTTGGGTTTACAAGTTTTTTACTGTGATTCTGTAAATGTCCTCGCCCCCCCCATGGCCCCCCGGCCAGCAAAACAATAGCGTCGGTAAAATTTTAAAAAAAAAAATAAAAAAAAAAAAAAATAAATATGAGTTAGAAAAAAAGTGTTATTTTCAAACGGGAAAAAAAGTTAAAAGGCATAGGTTAATATAATAATGGTAGTAAATAAAATTGCAAAATTTTTTCGTTTTTTTTTTTTTCCCCCCCTCAATTTTATACAAAAGAGAATTATTTTTAAAATGAAAAATATTAAGAACTAGTTGGCAAAGGAAATTTGTTTTTCTTTCAAACAATATATCATATGTGGGGTTGCTTTTGATGTGTAAGTATTTATTATTTTTTTGTAGATTACTTTTTTGCGTTTTCTTATATTTATTCCAAGTAGGCGTATGTCATCCATGACAGTGTTTGTGCGTGTGTCAGTAAATTTCATATTAATAATTTTGTTTCCGTCAATTACACCCCATTTAATCGTAAAAGTGAAGATGTGTTACGAAAATACGAGAAATATGATATGCTAGAATGCTTTATTCAAAGTAATAACAATTCTGATATTGCATCCGAGATATCTTTCAATCGCTATCGGATTTGCAAGCGCCATTCCAATTACAGTTATAGAAGTTTCTTCAACTTCTTCAATGTTGTAATTTTTTGGCTTGACTTGTTGAAGGACCCACAATTAATGAGATTTTCTTTTTAACCTCTTAAAAATAGCTTTATTAGGTTGTCTTCTTTCTAAAAGATTATTTTCGCTATTAAATACTTACACATCACAAGCGACCCCAAATATAATATATATGTTTGAAAGAGAAAAAATTTCAATTTTTAACTAAACCATAGCCAACCATGTTTCCATTTAAAAAAATACACCTTTATGCCATAACTCGAAATTGCACCTTTTTTTTAAATTTTCTCGACGCCACTGTATCATACAGAAAAAAAGTGCCTGAAGGATGTAAAAGTTGTTTTTTCACAACTCTACAAACAATTAAAATATTAACATGTGTCTAAAAGTCTGTAACGGAGTGTTTTTTTTTCGTTAATAGTTTTGATGGTAACCAGACCGAAATGGTTTTTTCCTCACTTTGGTACACCCTGTATACGGTAACTGATAGTAATAGTTCTTTTAAAATCGTTTGGAACAAAAGTTAAATTTAGTTTACAAGTCCAGTATTTGAAATAACAATTGTTTCTCTAATATAATTGTTTCAAACCGGTTTCTTTTCAGAATAATCTTAGGTTGTTATGATTCTAATGATAAATCGTTTATTGTGTTTGTACTCAATCAAGTAAGAGGAAAGTAGGTTAATATAATTTAGTTTGATTTCAAAGCAAGTTAAAATTATGTATTCGTGATAAAGAAATATGTTTCTATTTCTTCAATGATTTACCGAATGGGTTATTGGTTGATTTATTTTTAACTATTAGTACTTGGCCATCAGTTCTTTTCTTCGTTTTCCACAACCTAATTATCTTACATTCACCATCTTCTTTAATTTTCACACTATTCTGAGATTTTAACAGCATCGCTAATTCGTTCTTTTCAAAGTCTGCAGTAATACTGACAATTTTTATTCGAGGTCTTGGGTTTCTAATTTCATTGATTTTGTAATTTCTAGACAGCCTCTCGTCCGCCATTTTCTTTAACTTCAGATTATCTTCATCATTACCACAACTTATTAAAAGACCATCGTTGTTTATGTGTTTTACTTTAGTGATTGGTACATTGGATTCGACTGGCTTAATACTTTGGAGCACTTCTAATTTTGTAACCGTGATATCTTGCTGTATATTTTTTGGCTTTATTATAAGTTTTGTCTTTGCTGACTACTTATGAGAAAGTCGGTTTATTACTTTCAGCTTGATACTCACTTTTATGACTACATATTGTTTCTAAAAGCCGGCTTTTCGTAGAAATAAATCCCTCCTCTATTTTATCGATAGACTTCTCTATAAACTCCTTGGTTGTGTTTTGATATACATTTTAATTTTTTTTAATAGTGATACAAGCATCACAGTACCATAAGCATCCTGGAATTGCTTTGATTTTACAAAGTCTTGTGGTATATATAGACACTAAATGATAATGATTGTCGCAAAAACCATCGCAAGAAATACCGGGTCTGCGGCCACCGGTTATCAGCGATCTACAAATATTACAGTTCATGTCACTCAGTTTTGTTCATATTGATGACTTTTTAGATTTATTATTAACGTTACCCTTCTTAACACAAAGCAGTGCAGTGGGCCAAAGACGATCCTTCCTATATTGCTGGTTTTCCCTGTGATAAAAATATTTATAGGCTTCAGATGTTGCACTTTATCCCGCGCCAATATCCATTTGGCTTGATGACGGTCTCGGATGCTAGGGCCAGGCAGGACTATTGCCTTTTTACCCTAGTCATCGCTGTAGACCTGGACCGGCCTCGTGCAGGGCGGGTTAGCTTACTTTACGAACGGCCCCACTCACAAATGTGAGCGGTGCCGATGATTTTGGCCAACCTCCCTGGGTCCTGGCTGATGAACCCTGCTGGCTAGGGCCTCTTCTGGCGCTCTTCTGCCTTCGTCTTCTTTCTTCGCCAGCTTGTCCACCCCCGGGGGTAGTCATCGGTCTGTCAGGGACTGTGCGGATATTCTGTGACTTGGGATTGACTGCCAGTACACAAAGTGTCAATTGACACATTGTCATCTGGATCATCGGACAAGGTGAGGATGAACTGTGTAGCTCTAGGAGGTAAAGGCCTAAGTGCTTTCTTAGCACTTTCGTCCTTCACGGAGCCAGGGGGACAACGGGCACTGGTCGGTTTACTAATCGGCGCCCGCAAGGTTTGTGGGAGGGTGGTTGGTCGTGTCATGTCTTTTCAGTGGGTTTGGTCCATCTGTAAGGAAAGGATTAGTTATACTTACCCGTTATCCAGTAACTGTACCTTCGGCCTCTTGTGCCTCGGTGCGTCGGCCGGATCATAGGAGGTGGCCTCCCCTGATCAGCGGGTTCCTGTGCTCCTCGGCCAAGGTGTACAGTTTCTTCGCTCTATCTCGGATGATTTCGGTGACTGGTGTATACTCCAGGTCCCTGAAGATGTCAGCGTTTCTAACGTACCATGGTGCGCTCACCGCCGTCCTGATGGCCACGTTTTCCACGGCTTGGATCTTCTTCAGATAGGTCTTCGCTTGGTATCCCCATGCTACGGAGGCGTAGGTCAGCTGTGGTCTGATGAGGGCTTTGACTAGCAGAAGCTTGTTCCTCAGACTGAGCCTGCTCTGGTTCCCTACCATTGGGTAGATCAGAGCTCTCGTCCGCTTGGCCTTTACCACGATGGCTTCGGTGTTCTGTCTCCATGTCAGGCCTTTGTCCATGATTACGCCAAGGTATTTGACGGAATCGTGCCATTGGATGTCTTCACCAAACATGGAAACATGTCCTGTGGGGGTTTCCTTGCGTCCTTTCCTGAAGAGAATCGTCTGGCTTTTCTCCGCGTTGACTGCGACTTTCCACTTGATGCACCATTCTTCCAGAAGAGAGGCTGCCTCTTGAAGTCTTCTGGTGGCTGTTCTCGCTCTCCAGGATCTGGCCGTGAGGGCCGTGTCGTCCGCGTAGAGTGCCATAGCGGTGCCTTCGGCCCTTGGGAGATCAGAGGTGAAGACAGCGAACAGATGGGGTGACAGCACAGATCCTTGGGGGACTCCGGCTTCCATCGGTCGATAAGTGGACACACAGTCCCTGATCTTCACTCGCATCTGTCTCCCGTGCAGGTATGATCTAACTAGTTTGACGAGTGCAATGGGATAACCCATACTCATCATTTTAGCTAGTAGACCATCGTGCCAGACCCTGTCGAAAGCCTTCGCAACGTCCAGGAGTAGTGCCGCCGTGACCTGTCTTTGGTTGAAACCCTTGGTGACTTCTTCAGTGATCCTGAGTACTTGGAGTTCCGTACTGTGTCCTGTCCTGTACGCGAACTGTTCATCCGGGATGATTTGGAGCTCTTCGGTTTCCTCTTCTATTCTTCTCAAGATGACGCGCTCGGCTACCTTGCTCACAGCTGAGAGTAGGCTGATGGGCCTGTAAGAGGACGGAAAGATTAGATCCTTACCTGGCTTCGGGATGACTATGACGTCGGCCTTCTTCCACCTGTTCGGAAAGTATCTGAGCCTCAAAATCCCGTTGATGATATTCACCAGGGCTGCTACGCCTTTCCTGGGTAGCTTCTTGAGGGCGATGTTTCCGATCTTGTCACATCCGGGAGCTTTCCTTGGCTTTAAGCTCCTTAGAATCTCCTTAACCTCCTCTGGAGTGGTCGGGCTAATGTGATCCTCGTCTGGCAGGCGGAGCATCCGACGCACTCTGCGTTCCACGCCGTCAATCCAGTCCTCGTCCTCATCATCGAGTTGGTTTTCCCTAGACTGCAGTTCCAAGCTGTCCGCGAATGCTTCGGCTTTTTTCCTGGCGAGTGTAGACAATCCCATTCTCTCCGTGGATTGGAGACATCGGTTTCGGCCTGTTCCGCAGAGCACGCTGGGTGTTCCAGATGCTCCTGTCCTGTGGGTCCAGCGATTCCAGGTGACGCTGCCATCCTTCTTGACGGTGTTCCTGGAGGGCAGCTTTGACTCTCCTGTTCAGCGTGTTATACGCGTGCCTCTCCTCAGGGAGTCTAGTCCTTTGGGCCCTTTTCTTCGTCCTTCGTCTATCCCGAATCAGCTGCCTGAGGTCCTCCGTGAGGTTTGCCATCGGCGCTGGTGCCCTTCTGGTCTCCGTCTCTGTGGTGCTTTCCTCCATCGCTTCCTGAATCTGGTTTTCCAGGGAGGTGATGGCCCTCTCCACATCTTCCTCGGATTCAATCCTGGGAATATGTGCGATGTTCCTTTGCAGCGCTGCACGAAACAATTCCCGGTCTGTCCTCCTTTTGACAAAGGTCCCAGTGTCCACATGATCCTTCTCTCCTAGGTCCAAGAAGATCGGGTTATGCTCGGTGGAACCTTCCGTCCTGGTAGAGATTTCCGCATTGAGGGTCATCTCCTTCATTATAGCGATGTGTAGCACGTCCGGTCGGTGGATCCCATTGTCGTGCGTCGGCTCGTCGTAGTTTACTTGAAAATGTCCGAATAGGATGAAACTAGTTGTAAAATAACAAATAAAGTGAAAATTAGACAAGTAAAAAAAGAGTTTATAATTTTTTAAATCAAAATGGATTTTCACAAAGTAACTTCATCTTCAATCAACTTTTTGTAATATTTTAGGTTGATGGTCGTCAGTTATTGTATGACCAGAATCTGTTAGATGTTTATAAAAGTTGGAATGTTGTTTTTGTGTGTGAATATGTTCTCTATATCTTACTCCGAACGATCTCCCTGTTTGGCCTACATATGAGGCGTTACATTCTGGGCAATCTAATCGATATACACCACATTTGTTAGAGATATCAGTTTTTTGTTTTGCATTGAAAAGATGTCTGCCTATATTTTTGTTAGAACTAAAAGATGTTTTAATATTAAATTTGGAAAAAGTATTGCTAATTGAATAGGAGAGTTGACCTGAATATGGTAATGAAATGTATGTTTGAACTTTTTTCTCGTTAATAGTGGGATAAAGTTCTTTCAAGAGGGACTTATTTTGTTTTTTATAGATTAAATTGTTGATTATATTTTGAGGGTACCCGTTATTATGTGCAATAAGTCTTATTGTGTCTAATTCTTCTTTTAAATCTGAAGAAGAATTAGACACAATAAGACTTATTGCACATAATAACGGTACCCTCAAAATATAATCAACAATTTAATCTATAAAAAAACGAAATAAGTCCCTCTTGAAAGAACTTTATCCCACTATTAACCAGAAAAAAAGTTCAAACATACATTTCATTACCATATTCAGGTCAACTCTCCTATTCAATTATCAATACTTTTTCCAAATTTAATATTAAAACATCTTAGAGTTCTAACAGAAATATAGGCAGATATCTTTTCAATGCAAAGCAAAAAATTTATATCTCTAAAAAAATGTGGTGTATATCGATTAGATTGCCCAGAATGTAACGCCTCATATGTAGGCCAAACAGGGAGATCGTTCGGAGTAAGATATAGAGAACATATTCACACACAAAAACAACATTCCAACTTTTATAAACATTTAACAGATTCTGGTCATACAATAACTGACGACCATCAACCTAAAATATTACATATTTGTGGGAAAAGTAAAAAACTTAATTTATTAGAAGTGTTAGAAATTAATAAATTAAATAGGAATAAAAATTACAACATATTAAATGACCAAATAGATTTAAATAATTCTCCGTTATTAAACTTATTCAGATAAACTGCTGCTAATAAAAATCACACTATAATATAATTTACTAGCTTGGAAAACCCTACATTTAAAAACATAACATCTGTACAAATTTGAATTATATTATCAACCATAAAGTGACCCATCCCTCTATTCAGGTCAGTTTATATTTAAATTAAAGTAACATCTGTGTATAATTTAGTTTATTTGAAAATGTCCGAATAGGGATGAAACTAGTTGTAAAATAACAAATAAAGTGATAATTAGACAAGTAAAAAAGTGTTTATAATTTTTAAATCAAAATGGATTTTCACAAAGTAACTTCATCTTCAATCAACTTTTAGAAAACTATAAGAAATTAGTTTTAGTTGCAGCAAAAACTCAATATGAATTTTTTATACAAGTTTACTAACAGAAACTGCTTTTTCTTCTCGATGGCTTGATTTAAAAAAAACGAATTTCTGTCTCTTAGGGCTACCTATTAATAATAAATATGTTGAACCTTTATATCTCTCATGTTGAGTGTACGTAGATCAAATGGTCGCATACATCAATAAACCTTACTTTACCTACGACCCTTTACATCAAACGGCTGGTTAATGTGTAATTCCAATATACATAAATTCATATGTATAGCTACCCAATCGGTAGGTACATACATCAAAAGTTTCATATCAATTACATTGCTGACAAACACATGAATAGTACTATAAGGTTGAGTGACATGTACTGAATTAACTTAAGCATTGTTGCCAGCATATAACTTAAATAAAATATAAATATTTCGAGGACTGATTAATAAATATAATAGTATAACAAAAAAAATATGTAAATTAAAATATTGATGTGTATTTGTTCGTGGAATACGTAATAATGTCTATTTAATTATTAAATTAATTATTAATAGATTCATATGTTTCTTATTGCTGTTATATCCTGCGGTTGTCAAATGCGTGTACATCAAGCTGTAAATTGTTTACCTTTATTAATAAATATAATTCTAAAGGAATGTAGTTGCACTAAATACATTACAATTAAATTTGTTGTCAAGTTCACAGTTTGAATGGTCTATCTGCCGTATCTACCCACAACTTTTCAAATAAATTTAGCATCTTAATAGATGATGTAAATTAATTCAACCGAAATTTGTTTGAATGCCTTTGTATGTATAATCTTCTTACCTAGTCTTGACACGTTTTACGCAACGCAACTTTCTGTATAATTTAATTCTGTAAATATGAATAAACTTTCTCTGTATTTAAAAGCAATATTCTCTTAAATTCATCGTCTACGTTATGGAAAGTATTAAAGTTGTAGTTGTCGAGGTAATAATTAACAGCACAAAGCACAAGAAAGTAATTTAGTATTGATTAAGTAAGAAATGAAATAAGTATCTGAAATAAAAATTCCAAGGTTATAATTATTTTACTTCACCTTTATAAAAAAGAAAAGGTCCTAGTATAGAGATACTTTCAATCTGGATGCATACTTGGACTTACTGCGTGTACTGTGTATAATGCCACAGCCGACTTTAATACAAGCCGCGAAATAAGGAGAAGTTGCGACACTCTAAGGTTAGCTAGTCCGAATAGTTTGCGTTGAAGTGTTAAGAAACGACATTATTTCGGCAGTTTGCTGGGCGATTTCATGTAATATTTTATTGTTTTTTATATGTTAATAGTTTTGAGGTGTTGTTTTTATGCATTAATATAAAGTATTTATTATTTCATAAGAATTATCGGCGCGTGTGAGAAGGTGTTTTTTTTCTGTATTATTTTTAACTCTGCTTTTGAGATTACATTAAGTTGGCAACACACCTAGAAAATGCTGTGTTCCCGGCCGTAAATCGAATTATATCTTAGAAGTGAAAACCAACGGAACGCAGACTACGTTTAAATTCCCTAGGTATGAAGTATTGAAAAGAAAATGGCTCAGAGCTACGCCAAGGAAAGACTGGATTAAATTTATTAAAGGTATATTACCAAATGGGTGCAAGAAAATGCCATTCCATCAGTTTTTCCAAATTTACCCAAATATTTGTCCTCAACAAAGTGTGTTGTTCGAATAAATCCTGAATGTAGAAGGCAAACTCAAATGGAGCAACATGAACTTTTAGTAAACAATTTTGAAAAAGCAGTTGTTATTGAGATACGAGATTTTGGTTAAATTTTTTCTGAGAAATTAAAAATATCCGATTCCTGAAATATTAAAATTGGTAAGACAAAAATTATTGTCTATAACTTAAATTTTAAAAATGAGGTTTTGACTGTCGAGAATGAAATTTGTATCAGTGACGAACTTTAAAATATTTGTAAAGATTTTAACGATTCGAAATGGATTTTAAGCTTTGATATGGTAATGTTATGCTATATACATGGTAATTACGTACGATTTGTTCAGTATTTGCTAACGCACTTTTAAATAACTATGTAAAAACTCAGAATAATCATTTACTAAAACATACTAGAGCAAAGGTACGTGTAGAAGGAGAAATTCACAATAAAATGAAAAAGAAAACTAGATGTATTCACGAGAACAAAATAAGGTTTAAACTACGTTTTCCCATAGCTATTTTAATTCTGTATTTTTTTCTATATGTATTCAACCAAGGTGACCAAAAGTACCAATCATAATTTTAATAAATTAATCAACTTGTCCTTCGGTAGCAGATTGTTTTTTTTTCTTGAGAATTTATTTTAATTTAGTTTATATGACTTTCTAAGATTTCGCGATCTTAGATTGTTTTGTTTTTCGAAAATTTATTTTTATTTAGATTATTTTAGCATCGTAGATTGCTATGTTGTTTTTTTATTCGGAACTAATTTTAATTTTGTTTATGATTCCTAAGATTTTAATATTTTCAATCCATCTATAATCCATTCCTCATCCCTCATAACCTGGCAAAAATACCGGCTCCAATCTATTTTCCAGAGTTTCATGTTATAATTCCCTACAAGTGTGTTTTTCTTTCCATATTAGGGAAAAGTAAAAATATGGACAGTTTTCATTTGCTTAATAACAATAACAATAACTCACATTAGCAAGGCGCGCACACATACAAATGGGTATGTGTTATGATATGAAATTTATTAATATTAAATTAAGGCGGCGTTAACTCTACAGCGTCTTGTCGGTTTTGCCGGACAATGAAATATATCTTCGGCGTAGTGAGATATCAATCTAATCTACTCAACGAATTTGTTATTTCGTCGACTAAGTAGAGAATCCTTGTTACCGTTGATAATGCGCTTTAATCGTTCGACTTTGAATGCTTCCTACGCCTAAACTATTGAAGATAAACATGCCTTCACAGACTTTATTTTAGGAAATTTGATTTTCTACAACTTTGTGAATTTTTTGGTATCTGCCACTGTTTTTACAGCGTATCTAGTCGAGGGTTACCACGCACCTTTCTTTATCGCTGTGCTTATCTAAAACCAAATTTCGGTCAAACCACTTTACGGTGTTGCTATGTCTTACTTCACGGCTTGTTTTAAAGTCGGCTATGATAGTGCAGTCAATCAGGTGGTGAAAAACCATGCATTTTGGACAGGTAGCGATTTTTCTTCTGGGTTTTGTAAGGGGATCGGTTGTGAGTGTAAAACTGAGTTTCCACGCCTGGGGTATTGTCATTCGACCGCGATCTTCAAAATAAGAATGTAATTAGTTTTTTTATTTATCTCCGTAATATACAGTACGAACGTCCACACGCAATAATACACATTGGCAAGAAAGCACACACGCACGCACGCGCGAATTTACATACATACCTATTGTTTTTAGGAGTTTAATCATAATTTAAGTCGATATAACGTACACCTTTCGACGGCCCAGCCATTATTTTAACAGATACACGATATCTGTACGCACTAACTTTTATAATAATAATGGTTTATTGTCACACAAATTAAGACTACTGAGAAACTACTATACACTTATTTTGTTGTTTATTGTAGTTTTCCGAAGTAGATCTTTCCTTCTCCGAATCAGTCAGTAAAAAACTACCTAAAGCAATACGAACAGATGACGTGATATGCTTGGGGGCGGAATAATTTGCAAATTACAGCAAAATTTGTAGAGGCAGTCTCCGGTTAAGGGTTAATAACTCTCAAAGTTATAAAACATATTAATAACATGTATTTTAGAACATTTGGAAATGGCGTCAGGTAAATTATAATTTTATATTAATTGAAAATTCTGGGTAGAATTATTACTCTTAAAAAATGTCTCAAAATATAAAACGATAAACCAGCGCCTCCGGCATTTTCTACAATAAAACTTGGTTAATAGACTTTCCTTTGTATTTTTGCGTACGTCACAAATAGTATACATACATATCACTGTATTTTCTAATACTATAAATGCATATTGTTGCAATATAGCAGATCGTAACTAATTTGGTACATCGCAAACATCCAAACAAGAAAATTTACGGCGGAATATTACACTTTTATTCTACATAATGTTTGTTGTTCACAGAAAATATCTTTACTTAGTACAGAGCTTGGAAAAACATATTCATGAACATGGAACGGACGGGATTTATTTAAAGATAAATACCCAATGCCAGTCCATTAGCTGGTTTACAATTAGTAAAAATTAAAAAATTCAGAGAAATTGGGGTTATACGTGACAAACCCAAAGTGACAGTCTACAAACAGAAGCGATAACTATACTTAATGGTCTTTTGATGGTTCAAGAAAATTACCATGTGTCTCTTCGACAAGTTGGTTTAGATGAGATTAAGCAGTCTGGCACAAAGAAAAAATCCATTCACATTAAATTCAAATTCTTCACGAGCGACTTTTATCGGAGAAATCAATTTTGTGATCAGATGCAAAAATTATGTAACAATAATGAATTAACCGATTTGTAAAAACATGTTGTTTTCGAATGAAACTAGTTTTGCATTAAAAAGAACAGTAATCACCAGAATTGCAAGTATTAGGCAAACACGGTATAATTTTACTCGTACACTTGATTTCAATAAAAACTGGTACACTTTCTTTTAGCTATGTAAATCATTCGTTCTTTGATTGATATTAATAATCTTACAAATGTCACTTTGACGTTAATCAGTGGCGTCATTATTAGAAATGATTCGACATCTAGCAGATATTCAAAAGTTTCGAATTGTTTCTAAAATTGAAGATGGCTGGTCCATAAGAAGACTTGCTGCTGAATACAATGTGAGTAAAACCACGATAATGAGTGTTAAAAAACAATGGGAAACCAACCAAACGGTATCCCGTAAAGTTGGTTCCGGTAGGCCCAGAAAGAGCAATAATCAAGAAGATGAAAATCTTATAAATTACCTAATAGAAAACCCTTTTCAGACTGCATTAAATGCAATTTCAGAGACAAATTTCCCTGCTTCGCTATCTACTGCTTGCAGAAGAATAAAACCACAAAGCAACTTGAAGAGTTGTTCAGCGGCTAAAAAATACAAACTTTCAGAAGAAAATAAGCAGGGTAGGATTATTTTTGCACTCAACTGTATAATCAATGATGAAAACTTCTACGGTCAAGTTGTCTTTTCTGACGAAAAGATTTTTAAATCCTGTAACGATGGACATGTTCGCGTATATAGGCCTCCTTCCACTAGATACGACGAGAAATATACTTTCGATCCACAAATATCAGGAAGGTTCAGTCAATGTTTGGGCTTGGATGAGCCTAAATGGGTTAGGTGTGTGTTGGAACAGTGGTGGTCATCTCAATTCCATTAAATATATTGAAATATTAGACAATATTATGTTGCCGTCAGTAATAGAGGTGTTTCCGGAAAATAATTTTATTTTCCAACAAGACAACTGCTCCATACATACGGCCCATCGTATCAGGCAATGGTTTCTTAATAAAAACATAGAGTTGTTACCGTGGCCATCTAAAAGTCCGGATTTAAATCCAATTGAAAATGTATGGGGCCTAATGGTGAAACATATAAGAAAATTAAATAACCATCCAAATAATGCCCAAGAATTGGAAGGGATAATTGAAGACGCTTGGGAGAACTTATCGCAAGAAGTTGACCTTGCAAGAAATCTGATTTTGTCTATGCCTGCAAGACTTCAGGCAGTTTTAGACGCTAATGGAACAATGACAAAATATTAGTTAATTCTGTATTACGTAATTGAAGTTCATTTATTTTATTTTTTTATTGTATTTTTATGGTCAGTTTGCATTGTTTACATTTTTTTTAATCTCAAGTGGTATTTTTGTGTTCTTATTTTAAAAAATAGAATTATCATTATTCAGTTAGTATTTTAATTATAACCATTAGTAGAATTATCCGTAACAAATATTATTTTGTTAAACAATAATATGGCAGGCTTGAAAATGTTTTGAAAAAGTTATTTTCTAATTATTTTTTAAAATTCCATTTGAATAAAATAAAAGAGAAAGGTTTAATAAGTTTAAAAACACAAAGAAAACCGATCTCCTCCAAAAAAACCCAGGTCCGGGGTAAATCATCTCTTCTCCACCCCCTCTCGACATGCCTGGCCAGCCCTATTTACAGAATATGCACACAACTAAACTATTAAGATTTTCGATTACAAGAGTTGTACCAGTTTTTTTTAAATCAAGTGTACTAGAAGCCATTTTTAGTAACTGCGTAACAATCAATTGGTGTTTTGAGTATAGTAGAGGCATAATCTCTACATGATATACTAAAAAATATTCTGAGCCCTTTAGAAATATTTAATTAATTATTTATTTAATAACAAAGACTAATATTACTAGATTTATATATATTTATATTTATATATCAAAAAGTAAATTAATCAACTGTGACTAAGGAATAACACTCTTTCAAGATGTTTTAAGAGACATTAAGAAAGAAATGTGGATGTTTGAAGAGAGTGACGGAGGTCATATCTTACATTTTTTAAGTTCAAAGGATGTACTTAAAATTCAACATAAAGAACTGTTTCCGTTGTTTTGTTGCTTGCTTCGTTATTAAATATTTCAAGTTGGAAAGTAAGCTGCTAAATAAATTTAATAAATCATACCTCTTATGAAATTTATTACTTGGTTGATTCTTTTGAAAACAAAATATTTTAGAACCCTTACTAATTTACATAAAGTTGAAAACAAATGTAATATTTTAAAAATATTTCGTATTTAAATTTTTATTTATGAATTTACTTTTCTAATATTTTTTAGAGATAATTAAAACTTGTACACATATTTCTATGCATTTCCAAATAATACCATATTTAGTGCTATATAGAATATGTACGAATTTTTGTATCTTGTCAGAAGTTAAGTGGGGTCTCTCATACTAACTTTTAAAATAAGCCCTCTCTGGGGGAAGTTACATCCTCCTAAAAGATGATGCATCAAAACCTTTAAAATTCTTTTTTTGAGGATGACTTAACTTAAACTACAACCAAGAAGTGTTGAGAGTTTAATATCCTCCACATGTCGAAGCTATTGATATTTATTTTATGCAGTTTTCCCTTCGATGAAATCGCTGGCCTAATACAATACGTTAGAAACATGCACTTTAACGTTCCTTCCCCTAATCATAAGTATAAATAATGTTCAAATGTAGTATTGTTGAAATATGCCGAAATAACTGGGAAATTTACCAATTAGATATGACAACACAGTTTTATATTTTACGGTGTCATTCAACTCTTCTCTCTTTTTTTTGGTTTTAGTTTAGATGTAAAATTTATCGTAATCGCATTGGGGATGCTATGATTAGAGATAGAGAGATAACGATAAAAGACGACAATTCCAGGGTTCACGGTACGTGATGTGTCATCGCGTAAATTTATTCATGCATTTATGACAAAATATCTTACCTTGTAGTTATTTTGGCGAGTTCGATAATTTCCAAAGTTAATACGAAGAAATATTTCTGGTAGTATTTTTTAACATGTGGTGTAGTTTTTAGTATTATCGTTTTTAAAATAATTTTAATTCAAAATCCAAAAAATACTAAACACATATATTGATAAAAATCAATATATTTTTAACCCTTTTTTAGAAACACTGTTTTTTATGACAAGAATATGGAAAATCTTTATGATTAAAATTCTTCTCGACTGATGATGTGAAAAACATATAATTATTTATTAATTGTTATGCCCACAGACGTGGGCATAACAATTCCTGTTGTGGAATTTCTACATCATTATTTGTCTATTGAGCCCTGAAGAAGTTTATATTAAACGAAAGCGTTTCATTTTAACCTATTGTCCTGGTTCCGACAATTTCAACCTGTAGTAGATTAATTACTTAATAGGTAATAAAAAAACTCATAAAAATAATCATAACTGCACATATGCTTCAGTGATTTGCTAAAATTTCAATAACTAATTGATTTTGAGCCATGATGAGTCTCGACCTTCAGTCTGTCAAAATTTCTTAAATTCTTATCACAGATTTATCAGTGACCGCAAGCACCCCCGTTACATAAAATTTTGTGTCAATTGCCTGATTTTCGAAAATATCGTCGCCTTATTAGATCAGCCATCTTATATCCGCCACATTAAATTTGACCTCAGATTCGTTATCGGCGACCTCAAAAACCCCCAAATAACAAATTTGGTACAAATCGGTTGATTTTCGAAAATTTCGTCCGCCATCTTGGTTCCGCCATCTTGAGTTTGACAAATCTGACCTCGGATTCGTGATCAATAACCCCCAAAACACCCGAATACCAAATATGGTGCAAATCGGTTGATTTTCAAAAATTCGGCCACCATATTGGAACCGCCATGTTGGATTTTGTCAACCTACCACGCCAGCTTTTTAGGGGGCGTCCATCAGCTACAATTTCAGCCAAGATATGACCCGATCGGTTGCGAATTTTTATTTTTACAAGCTTTTTTTGCTGGACACTCGATTTTTCTCCGGCTTCCGGTCGCCATATTGGAGCCGCTATATTGGATTTTTCAAAGGCGCACTCGGCATTTGAAAGTAGATGTTAAATTCGTTTTCCGGGTATACTCCCGCGTAGGTGATAGGTCCCGAGAGGGACCGTGGTTGTCTGAACGACGTCTGAACAACTTTTAAGACCGACAAGAAAAATCAGCACCATTCTTCGAAATCCAAAGACCAAAATTGCTCTAGAAAGTCAAGGGGTATATGAAATACCTTCGCCAAGATTGCAACAAATCATACATAGGACAGACCAACAGAAAAATAAGTGCAAGACGGGAAGAACACATAAACGCTGTTAGAAAAGACGAGAGAACATCATCTTTAGCTCAACATGTCAAAACTACAGGACATAGGATTGATTTCGACAAAACAAAAACACTAGCCAATATCGAGCATTACAAGTCAAGAATCATCAGAGAGGCCATAGAAATAGAGAAAAGACCACACAATCTAAATACACGAGATGACACCCAAAGACTACCTACCACATGGAAGCCTGCTCTGGTATTGCATGCTGCTGTCCATGAGGAAGCAAAAAAACATAACGCAACGAACACACGAAGAGGAACCAACCAGAGCTAATCTAATAGGACCAAGTACACGGAGTCGCGCTCGAAATCAGGAGATGGGTGCAACAGACCGTGACATAAGCACAGACACACGCATGCGCGCCCGAAGAGGACCGATTACACGAAGCCGCGCTCGAAATCAGGAGATGGGTGCAGCAGACCATGACGCCCGGAGTGTGTCGAGAGCAACAGAGCGTAACATAGGTAGAGTATATAAGGAACTGCCAGATCCAGAAAACGTCATTTCAGTTCGAGTTACCAGAAGCCGCAGTAAGCAGTTATCTGTTAGAACCTGAAGATGGCAGATGAGATTCCTGCCGAAACGTCGTTCAGACAACCACGGTCCCTCCGCGGGACCTATCACCTACGCGGGAGTATACCCGGAAAACGAATTTAACATTCACCACCCGCGAAAACCTGAAAACAACATATACATATATATATATAATATATATATATATATATATATATATATATATATATATATATATATATATATATATATATATATATATATATATATATATATATATATATATATATATATATATAAAATATGATTTGAAGGAAACAACTACTCAGCGGGCAAATACCCTGACCTGCATTGAATTACACCTTCAAATCATGATAGATCGATAGCCAATATCATTTGTCAATTCCTAACCAGACATAGATCGATTTCGACCTTATTTGTTCTCTTCAGTATGCCATAGGTTATGGAATAGACAAATGATAGTGGCCAACCTGCTAGTTATATACTAACTATGGTGAAGTGAATAGTGGTAGAGAGGTATGATTTGAAGGTGTAATTCAATGCAGGTCGGGGCATTTGCCCTCTGAGTAGTTGTTTCCTTCAAATCATATTTAATAACATTAGTTTAGTCCACCTGGGCTAGGGGGTCGCCGCTCTCGGTACTTGCTGTGATGCAAGTCGCTATCCGCCACAGAGACATCTCGATGTCGGTCGGATAGTAGCATTCAGACCATATGAGAAGTTTCATACCTCTCACCACTATATATATATATATATATATATATATATATATATATATATATATATATATATATATATATATATATATATATATATATATATATATATATATATATATATATATATATATATATATATATATATATATATATATATATTATATATATATATATTTATATATATATATATATATATATATATATATATATATATATATATATATATATATATATATATATATATATATATATATATATATACATATATATACATATATATATATATATATATATATATATATATATATATATATACATATATATACATATATATACATATATATATATATATATATATATATATATATATATATATATATATATATATATATATATATATATATATATATATATATATATATATATATATATATATATATATATATATATATATATATATATATATACATACATACGTATATATATATATAGTATATGTTGTTTTTCAGGTTTTCGCGGGTGGTGAATGTTGTATTCGTTTTCCGAATATCTCCGCGTAGGTGATAGGGCCCGGAGAGGGACCGTGGTTGTCTGAACGACGTTTCGGCAGAATCTCATCTGCCATCTTCAGGTTCTAACAGATAACTGCTTACTGCGGCTTCTGGTAACTCGAACTGAAAATGTTATCTGTTAGAACCTGAAGATGGCAGATGAGATTCTGCCGAAACGTCGTTCAGACAACCACGGTCCCTCTCGGGGCCTATCACCTACGCGGGAGTATACCCGGAAAGCGAATTTAACATATAAGAATATATATATATATATATATATATATATATATATATATATATATATATATATATATATATATATATATATATATATATATATATATATATATATATATATATATATATATATATATATATATATACATATATATATATATATATATATATATATATATATATATATATATATATATATATATATATATATATATATATATATATATATATATATATATATATATATATATATATATATATATATTTTCGGGTCAGTCCATATTATTATCAAACCTACCAGAACATTTTACGCGACCATCTCCGAATTTGATGATTTTTGGTATAGTTATTCTACTTACGAAAAAAACAAAAAAAAAAACAAAATTTTAAATTTTTTTTAGCCAGTAGTTCTTTTTTTATTGATTTTTAATAATCGAAAAATGGACCAATTTCTCTCTTAGACGTACCTACAAAATACGAAATATCTCAAAAACTGCTTACTATTAAAAAAAAAACGAATAATGGCTCATTTTAAAGGTCTTTTAAATACCTTTCATATGAGTTATCACATGATAACTTTTAACTAAAAAGTTTTTTGAAAACTGAAAATTTATTCTTTTTTCAAAAATCTTAGTCAATTTTTAATTTTTTTTAGAAAAATTCGGCAAATTTTAAGATGGAGAAATAATAGGTTCCATGTCAAAAACATTTTTAAAAATCTCGTTACATCAAAAAAATATAAAAAATCCCGACGGTAAAAACATTAACGATATTAAATGGAAATAAAATTAACTTTTTAGGGTACTATTACTTCATATTATATGTGAAGAATTTTGAATAATAGTTTTTAAGTGTATGACCTTAAATGACCTTGATAACTAATACTTTTAGATATATATTTCCTATGCTTAGTTCTCTCTTTACTGTCTCGACTTTACAAGTTCATGGAATAGTTGGTGACCCTTTTGATTCCCTGATTCATTGGTTGTTCTGGCTGGTTGTTTTAACTTGTCAAATCCTGCAGCGTTATACACGAAAGTAAATGTTGGAGGATCATTTCTGCAAAAACCTTCCTATAAGTTTCAACTAATAGGAAGTTTATTTATTTTATTTCTTTTATTTTAAAATGTCGAAAACTACGGGAAGTGAATAGAAAATAGTTAAGTTAAAGTGTTGTGACCCGCTTAAATTAAATGCTAAACATTCGGGAAAGTTAAGAAATGTCACTAGGTGGATTTTTAATTTCAAGAACGTTAGCAAGAGAGAATGAAAATTTGTGATGGTTGCAGATTGAAACTTTCACACGATGTTAAGAATGCGAAAGCTGAGAATGAAGCGGGATAAGTAAAAGAAATATTTTTGTCCACTTCGGTGCAGCAAAATGATCCTGACTTTGTAGACGAAAATAATTCATTCGATATTTTAAACCAATCTTTGGAACTACTTAGAGAATCGCCAATTAAAAGAAAAAGAGTTTATAAAGGAAAAGAGGTAGAAAAGGTCCAGAAATCCATTGCTGCAGCAAATATGAAAGAAGATGTCGTAACAGAGCAGGAGATACAAAACAAAAGTGATGAGTGTGAAATATTAAAACAATTGAAAGAAAAATTTTCGAAAATAGAAAAGAGACGTGAAAGAATACTGGTATTATCCTGTCTACCTAAAAGTTGTTAGATCACGAATTCAGGACTAGATTGGGATGACACAGTGTATGACCAGAGCTGTAAAAAAAATGATGAAAGAAAAAGGGGTTTTAGTGACTCCCAACTCAAAGACAGGAAAAACTGTTAGCGAGAAAGTGGTCAAATTAGTAATCGATTTTTATAATAGAGATGATGTAAGTAGGATGATGCCGGGGAAAAAGATTGTGCCAGAAATCAGGACGGAGAAAAAGAACTTGTACAAAAAAATATTAGTACTAGCCAATCTAAAAGAAATATTCACTTTACTTAAAACGGAAAATATAGAGGAAAAAGTCAGTTTCTATAAGTTTTGTGAACTCCCGACCCAGAAACTGCAGTGAAGCAGGAAAAAGTGGTACACATACGGTATGTGTCAACTAATATTTTAGATAAAGATAACATTCCCTTGGTAAAAAATTATCATGATAGCTTATATAAATAATGTGCAACCTGCCTTCAGTTCAGTGTTTTTTTAGGCCAGTAATAACAATATCCGGGCTAGAGCTTTTTAAAAAAAAACATTAACAGGGAAATTAGAAAAAATAATTTACTAATGAAATTTCATATAAGAAGTTATCTGTAGATAGGTGTACGATGGAAACAGTTGTAAAAGAGACTGACGATTTTATTCAGGGAGTTTACTGATGATCTTATCAAGTTAAGATCTCATTCTTTTATAGCAACAATGCAGAAAGAGCACTACAATGACATTAAAATCTCTCTAAAACCTGGAGAAATTTTGTTTACCTCCAGTTTTGCAGAAAACTGCAGGACGAGGTCCAGTCCTATCATTGGAATAATAGCCAGGCTACACTACATCCATTTGCAATCTAATTTAAAAATGAAGATAAACTTGAAAATATAAATTACGTGTTTGTCTTAAACACAATACTATTGCGCTTCATTTATTTTTGTCAAAATTAATACCAGATTTAAGGGAAAAGATTTCTGGGCTGAACAAAATCTTTTACTTTTCCGACGGAAGTGCTGCACAGTACAAAAATAAAAAAATCCTTAATACATGCATTCATAAAAAAGAATTTGATGTCGAAGCGGAGTGGCATTTTCTTTGCTACTTCCCATGGCAAGAGCGCCTGTGATGGCCTTGGGGTCAGAAGTCTGGCTGCGAAAACTAGCCTGCAAAGGCCGTACAATGACCAAATTATGACGCCACACCAATTGTTTACTTGGTGCAGTCAAAACATTAGAGGCATAAACTTCAAATACTGCACTGAAGAAGACTACAATGAGCATGAGACATTTTTAAATAAGAGATTTGCTGATGTTTTAACCATACCAGGAACACAAAAAATTCACGCTGTAATCCCTATTACAGAAAAACACATTTCAAGCAAAACCATTATCATCCAGTTTAGATGTTCGAATTTGCCAACTTTTACCAGGTGGTGATATTTATTCAGAAGATCTGCAAAATCTATGGTCACGGTTTGTGATAGTGAAATATGACAGTGCATGGTGGTTAGCCTGTATCATAGCAAAAAAAATGTTGACTCTGAGGAGGTCAAAATTAGCTTTCTTCATCCACGAGGACCTGATCCATTATTCTATTATCCAAAACCAAAAGACATTCTAATTGTAGAAACTAATACATTTTTAAAAAAAGTTGTACCCAACACAGCTACTAGTACGACTTTGAGCAAAGTGGAAATGGCAGTCGACAACAATTCTTGAGAGAAAATTGAAAAAAATAAATTTGATTTTATTTCTCTTATCTTAGATTGTATGCTTTTACATTATTTTTGTGATTAAACTAATAAAAAAAGAAATTTTCAAAAAAGTGCAGTTTTTGCCTAATACCTATTTAAAATTTTTTTTTTCAACAACAACCCATTTCACCATCTCATTTTTTTTTGTATAAATGGGTAACATTCTGAGTAAAACCATATATTTTTTTCTAAAAAAATTAAAAATAGTCTTTTTAAGATTTTTGAAAAAAAGAAAAAATTTCCAAAATTTTCAAAACAAATTTCGTGTTAAAAGTTATCATGTGATAACTCATATGAAAGGTATTTATGAGACCTTTGAAATTAGCCATTACTCGTTTTTTCTAGTAAGCGGTTTATGAGATATTGCGTATTTTGTAGGTACTAAGAGAGAAATTGGTCAATTTTTCGATTTTTAAAAATCAATAAAAAGAGAACTACTGGCTAAAAAAATTTAAAATTTCGGTTTTTTTTTGAGTTTTTTCATAACTAGAATAACTGTACAAAAATCATCAAAATCGGAGATGGTCATGTAAAATGTCCTGGTAGGTTTGATATGGACTGACCCTTTCCAGACTTGAGATAGGACTGTTATCTCAGATTTATTAAACTTGTAATGCAAATCAAATTTATATTATTTTTTAGTTAATAGGTCTAGTGGTATGTAGTACATTTCAGAATCGTAAATTATATCCAAATTTAAAGAATGTAAACGTGGTCAATAAATTTACTTACTAATTTACTTACTTACTTATTATAAACGGTCGAACGAAATGAATCTTTACCTACGGGCAGAAAGAGCTCTACTTTGAAATATTAAAAAACATTGATAACTACTTTATTTACTAAGTTGTAAAATTAATATACAGGGTGTCGGATATTAGTCGAAGTATAGACACATATTTAAAAAATTTAATTTATCTAGTTGGCCGAGAATATCGGAGGTTTCTAAAATAATATGATAAATGTACATTATATTTTATTAGGTAGGCCATGAAATGTGCTTTAAAGACAAAATATGATGAATATTTGAGAGGCAATTTGACATTTATTAGTTACTATTTTAATTCTGTTTTTAAAAATATACTCTAAAATCCATAAATATTTATTTTCTTGTAAATGCTTCCAAAAACATCAAAAAAAACTTTGTCATAATAAAGGGATTTAAATGTTCTTTAAAAATGATACATAAAAGAATCATAGTTCCATTTAAAATTATTGAATTCTTGAACTACAAATTAAGAAAAATTTTTTTTCATTATTTTTTATAAAATGTTAAATTACACACACATGTTTTGTTTTTTAAATCAATTTCATAGCCTACTTAATAACTTCCAATTAAAAATTGATAAACAGTTTATGGCACAGTCATAGTTCATGACCAACTAGCGAGAATAAAACAATTGCCTATATCTCTGTTATTTTTAATCGATTTTATATTTCAAAAAAACGGGAGAATAAAGAATTTTAACCTTAACACATAATCGATAAAAAAATCGATGAGGTCACTTCCGGTTAGACCGGACGTCAAAAAAATTTCACATTATGTACAAAAGTTGACATTTAATACCATAAGCACGTTCACAAATTTTCTAATCGATACCTTAACAAATAAAAAAAAATAGGCTGGACTCCTGGATCACCCGTTGTAGTATACATCCCGAATTATATGAAACCGTTCGAAGAACCATTACCATTTTTATAGACTTCATTCTTTATACAACCCACAAGAAATTCACATTTACAGAAATGTATTTTGTAACTAGTCTAATTTCAAGGCTATTTTTTCTCAAAGAACTTGTTAAAATTTTTAAAAAAAAAAACATATCACCGTGTTTTGAAATATGTTCATAAATGACGAAGATAAGAGGAGTGAATAATTCATGAACCTAACTCTTACTGGCATGTTTTGTGTTTTTAAAAAATTTACTATATAAAAAAGAATACTCCTCTGAAAACTATAACCATTTACAAGTTGAAAAGTAGTGGCAACCTAATACTATAATGTAAGAAGCAAGCACATCTCAGAATTGAAAGCAAACACTACAATATCAACAAGGACTGGGAAATGGTGTACTTAATTCTATTATCTACTTCTTGTGTAAATAAAAGTAAACGAATTTCGTTGAAATTTTATTCAATAGAAAACAACACCTGGATTAAGATTTTTTCACATTGTCCAAAATTAATTTAAAACAGGTCGTGTAGAATTTATTAAATTATATATTGTTATTCATAGTAAATTATTTTTCTGTCATATATATTATAAAGCCAGATGATTGATAATCCTGGTTTGTTTACCATACATATTTTCATTCTGGTCATCAGTTTTAAATTGACACTTCATTATTCAGTGAATTTTAAAAGTTTGAAAATTTTATAATTTCAAAGCTGTTTCTAAAACGTATTCTGTTTTACTAAAGTATAATGAAGTAAAAATAATCCAGTCTCATAACCGGTGAAACAAGTTAGGTACATAATTCTTTCAGGATAAAAAAATCTACAGAATACTTGTCAAAATTAAAATTTCTTTGTCATTTTTAAAAAATTTCAACAAAACGCGACTTCTGCTGAAAGTTTTATTTTACATCCACTTTGTGAGAAATGACAGTCCCAAATTGCTTAGAAAATTAATAATTCGACATTTATGGTAAAACTAATAATTGCTAAATAAAAAAAATGGAAAGATATTTTAAAACAGCCGAATATACAATAAACAATTGATTTAAATTTCACTCAAACTATATCAAAGGTTAAAGGAAGTATCAAGAATACCCAGGAAATGAAATAAACATAGGGAGATAACCGCGAGAGGAAAAGAAAGATATCATTTTTTTATAGAGAAAGAATTTTTAGTAGAGCTGCACCGTTGCGAGCGAGTCCATTAGCATTCCCGTTCTAATCAGTTTCATAGGAGTTACACTAGCTAGACACGAAAACTTCCCCATTAGTTCGTATCCACCAGTGGTGATTCATGTGTCTGTGCATACACTTCTGTCATTAGTGCATCTTCCATCGTACCCGCCGATAAACATCTTTGAACTTTGAAGCGAATGTTGCATTATAGTTCTAAAATGAGTGTTCTACATCCAACGACGTAAAATTTGCATACATACATTTTGTTGAGTCAGTTGCCCATTCATCACGTATACATTCTCTAATGGAAGGCACTTTCACATAATGTTGGTCTTTAGTTAACACTACTTATCTTTTTCGGCAGCACGAACTCTTGGAGCATCTGTTAAGGGCTGTAGGGCCGCATTTAAATTGTCCACTTTTATCAATGATTCTTCTAAAGACAAAGAACTATTTTCTGCACTCCATTATTTTTTTGTGTCCCTAGTTTCATCGACAGTTAGCCACAATAATTTCGCACGTTATTCACTCCGTATATAGTTCTCGATGGTATCTTTACATAACGAAACTAACGTTCTACTTCTCGTCTAGTCGGTAATAGCCAATCAGGAATATACTTATACACTCGAAAATGTTCTCTAATCAATATATACTCTGGAATTCCACAACCACAACATAAGAAAGATATATATATATATATATATATATATATATATATATATATATATATATATATATATATATATATATATATATATATATATATATATATATATATATATATATATATATATATATATATAAATATATATATATATACATATATATATATATAAATATATATATATATATATATATATATATATATATATATATATATATATATATATATATATATATATATATATATATATATATATATATAGTTGAGTTTTATCCATCATTTTAACTCAGCTACACCGTGCTGATGAAGACCAATTAGTCAGAAACACGTGTCCACGGTTTGCATCTTTCTGCCAATTGCAATTTTTGCATTTTCCACCGTGCAATTTTTTCTTTTTGCGGGCGGTACCCGTTAATTTCATTTATTTTTACTGTAATGTAAATAAACCCGCGTTTAAACTTTCTCTGTACCTATTCATTTTCCTGAGTCCGGAATCCCACGCAGGTTGCTATAGTTGCCCGCGTGTGCGATGCTTGGACGATGCTCCCATACCGGAGCCATTCAAGTGGAAGCCACAAAGGTGCGACTGGCTTCCTTGTCAGTGGTTTTCCTTTTGTGTCTTTTATGAGTTTTATCCATCATTTTAACTCAGCTACACCGTGCTGATGAAGACCAATTAGTCAGAAACACGTGTCCACGGTTTGCATCTTTCGCCAATTGCAATTTTTGCATTTTCCACCGTGCAATTTTTTCTCTTTTTGCGGGCGGTACCCGTTAATTTCATTTATTTTTTACTGTAATGTAAATAAACCCGCGTTTAAACTCTTTCTCTGTACCTATTCATTTTCCCTGGGTCCGGAATCCCACGCAGGTTGCTATAGTTGCCCGCGTGTGCGATGCTTGGACGATGCTCCCATACCGGAGCCATCCAAGTGGAAGCCACAAAGGTGCGACTGGCTTCCTGTCAGTGGTTTTCCTTTTGTGTCTTTTATGAGTTTTATCCATCATTTTAACTCAGCTACACCGTGCTGATGAAGACCAATTAGTCAGAAACACGTGTCCACGGTTTGCATCTTTCTGCCAATTGCAATTTTTGCATTTTCCACCGTGCAATTTTTTCTTTTTTGCGGGGCGGTACCCGTTAATTTCATTTATTTTTTACTGTAATGTAAATAAACCCGCGTTTAAACTCTTTCTCTGTACCTATTCATTTTCCTGGGTCCGGAATCCCACGCAGGTTGCTATAGTTGCCCGCGTGTGCGATGCTTGGACGATGCTCCCATACCGGAGCCATCCAAGTGGAAGCCACAAAGGTGCGACTGGCTTCCTGTCAGTGGTTTTCCTTTTTGTGTCTTTTATGAGTTTTCGAACTCGATGTGGCTGCGATTTCATTTTAATTTTTAAACGTGTTGAATTGTTCAAATTGTTTTTCCGTCCATTTTAATTATATTGTTCACTAATGTTTGTAACATAGAAGTTTATGAAAATGTTTGTTTTTCTTCATTTCGACGGGAAAGCCGTTGTATTTCTTAAAACTGTGAAGTTTCTTAGACAATAACCTCAAGTTAGTAAGTAGTTTTTAATAAATAATTTTTGTAATTATTTTCTATATAAGTATTTTAACTTTATAGATGTCCTGAAGAAGGAAATAAAATTTTCCGAAAGCTTGACAAGTAACAAAGAGTTTTCTTTGCTTCGGTCTAGATATCTTACCCTTTTGACTGCATCCTCAAAATTATTAACTTTTCTTCTTTATATATATATATATATATATATATATATATATATATATATATATATATATATATATATATATATAAACATATATATATCTATATATATATATATATATATATATATATATATATATCTATATATATATATATATATATATATATATATATATATATATATATATATATATATATATATATATATATATATATATATATATATATACATATTCAGTATGGAAACTATAGTTTGTGGCTTGTTTTATGGCGCGCACTTTCAATATGTCGCCTACAAGAGGGTATTTTCCCATTTTCTCTTTTCATTTAAACCGAACAAAAAAATTAAATGAAACTATTGTGATGGCACTAAGTGCAAATTCAAATGGAACGCCAAATGTACCTCTTTTTAGGATAATTCATAACCTGCAGTTGTAAGGTATTATACCAGATTTGACATTTGACCCTAACCTCATTTTTGTTTGTTCGTCATTGTAAAAATTGAGCAGATAAATTGTCTTAACTACTTTCTGCATACACATTTTTTCAAATTATCTGCATTATAAATGTTTTAAAACAAATACACAAAAAAAAAATGCCAAAACAGAAATCACAACAGAATAACAGAAGTATCTTGCCAACACATTTTTAGTGATTTCTCTAGTTTGTGCTTAATGATTCGACTATGAAAAAATTTAATTTTAAATTGAAATAAGTGTTTTTTATATATTTTTTTTCACGCAAAAAATACAAAAAAAATGTATATTTGCAAGATATATGCATTTCCACTTTTATCTCAGACCAATGAAAATATCCATTGTGCGAACTACATCCAACCAAATTTGTCTGGCAAATACGACAGTACATCACCGTGCTGTCACTTTAAATCCGGAAAACGAGAGATAAATTTCGATATGTATTGGAAAAAAGCAGAGTACGCTGAGGATTTGGCTTCGTGTACTATATAACCTTCCAGCAGCGAGGAGTTAACTGATTTATAGGCAACAAGCTGTTTGCGTTGTATGGTAACCTGCACCATGTTTCCGCCTCTCTGTGTATCGACAAGTAAAGGTAGCTATATTTATTAGCATATTTAATCAAAAAAATTAATGGAAATGTATTTTCTTAAACGCCTCTAAATTTGCTGAAGTAACCCCCTGAAAATTCTAGGGTTTTTGTTAGATTGAGAGAGATGAGACCCACAATTTATTGTGAAGTATAAAAGATGTGTGAACTTGACACCACAACTATCGGTGCTAATTGCGAAACATATACCATCATTTAGCTCCCTCTAAATATGTAAAAAAACAGAGGTGCTAATTGTTTTAACAAAGTTATTAATAATTTTATATTTTTGCTGCCAACTTTACACCAGCACCACAACCATCGGTGTTAAATGCGAAACTTCATTTAGCACCTATTTAGCAACCTCCGAATATGCAAAAGTAGGTGCTAATTGTTTTAACAAAGTTATTAATAATTTTTTTAATTTTAATGTCAACTTCACACCAGCACTACAACCATCGGAGCTAATTGCGAAAATTATACCATCATTCAGCACTCATTTGTCACCCTCTAATTATACAAAAAAAACAGAAGTGCTAACTGTTTTAACGGAATTATTAACTATTTTAACACGCTTTTATTAGCTTCACCTGTATGTTTGTGAGTTTGTTTGTTTGTAACCGACTCATTGGACTCGATTTTGACCCACTTTAAATGGACAGATTTAATTGAAACTTTGTACACTTACGAAGAACCGGTAACAATACAATAATTTGATAAGTTTATATCATTATCCTGATCAGGATCGCCAGAATTAAATAATTTTCTTTCCTCACGTATCCTCTGCGTGAGAGCAAGTGGCTTATTACTGTTAGTACATTCCGTGATTCTCAGTTCGTTCGTTGGCCGAGCGGGCTAAGGCGCAAGTCTTAGTCGACGCGAAACGATGGACTCCTCGGGCGTGAGTTCAAATCCCGTCTATGGCTGAAAAAATATATATATTTTTTTTCAGAAGTATCTGTTGGATCGTAATATGTTATAATATCAGCATCAATAAGCAATATAAATATAGTTTAAAAAAACTAAAAAACACGCTTTCTTAGCACATCAAACTAAAAAAGTGAAAAATAAATATAGTTTAAAAAACTAAAAAACACGCTTTTTAAAGTACATCAAACTAAAAAGTGAAAAATAATTATTAATATAAACTGAAAACAATAATAACGAAAAATACTAGTATTATTGTGAAAAAAGCGTGGGGCGCTTTGTGCTATATTTTTCGTATATCGAGCAACCCACGCTTTTTTACAATAATACTCAGTATTTTTCGTTCATTATTGTTTTCAGTTTATATTAATAATTATTTTCACTTTTTAGTTTGATGTGCTTTAAAAGCGTGTTTTTTAGTTTTTTTTAAACTATATTTATTACAATTTTGATGCCAACTTCACATCAGCACTACAACCATCGTTGATAATTGCGACACTTATACCTTCATTTAGCACCCACTTAGCGCCCTCTAAATTTGAAAAAAAACAGTGATGCTAATTGTCTTACCAAAGTTGTTAATAATTTTTTTAATGCCAATTTCACAATAGCCCTACAACCCGCGGTGCTAATTGCGAAACTTATACCATCTTTAGCACCCATTTAGCGCCTTCTGAATATAGAAAAACAGAGGTGATAATTGTTTTAACCAAGTTATTTATAATTTGGTGCCAATTCCATACTAGCACTACCACCATTGGTGCTAATTTTGAAACATACCATCATTTGGCAGCCATTTAGCTACTTCTGAATATTAAAAAAAACAGAGGTGCTAATTATTTAACAAAGTTATTAACAATTTTATAATTTTAGTGCCAACTTCACCTCAGACCTACAACGATCATCGTTGTCAATTCCGAATTTTATATCCATCTTCATTTAACATCCTCTGAATACGTAAAATACAGACGTATTAATTATTGTTCTAACAAGGTTATTAACAATTTTATAATTTTAATGTCAACTTCAGATCAAATTAATTGCGAAAAATACCATCATTTAATACCTTATTAGTACTATATACGTATGTAATAAAGTCGTCTAATTAATTAATTACATACGTCTTTAAATTAAAATTCAAAAATCTAAAAAAAAAAGCAAATCAAAGTTAAAATTCATTATATATTATATTTATTTATTTATTTATTTATTTATTTATTTGCATACACTGCTCAACAGGTAAACCCATTTCTAGAGCAGGAAAATACACAAAAACAAAAAATACAATACAATATAAATATATAGAAAAGATATTTAAAAAGAAAAAAAAACATTGTATAAGAATAACAATAAAACATTGTATAAAAATAACAATAAAATAATTTCAGACAGTTTAAGACGGAAAAAGAAAAAGAGAAACAAAGACTTAGTTATTATAGCATTTTTTAATAAAATTAAGGGTGCAATGAAAAATATCAAACTGCCCACAGGTCCTCACGCGTTAAAATATCATCAGATTTTTCGACAATACATTTGCTATTACATATAATTAAATCAAGAAGTTTATCATTTAGGTTATACACAAAGTTCTGTTGCTGAAGATTTAATACGTTCAAAAAAATTATTTAGAGCTAATATCTTACCGTCAATCTGAGAATCTACTAAATAAGATGCATATTTCGGAATATTAAAATCCCCCAAAAGTAACACATTATTATTGAACATATGGAAGGAATGAAAGAAAGTCGAATAATTTTTCATACTCGTCTGCACTTATACCTGGAGGAATATAAATAACAAATATGTAAACTGCGCAGTAATGAGAATTAATCTTCACACCTAATATATCAATAAGGGGGAGATATTTGTGCCTTAACTAAATTTAAAGTTAAGACAGAGGAGTTGAAACTGCCATCAACCGCTAGCAGTACCCCACCACCTCTTGCAAAACCTGTAGCCGTAAAATTTCGATCAGCACGCATAATACGAAATTTATTGTTAGATATTACATTATCAAATACAGAAGAGTCAAGCCAAGTTTCCGTAAGAGCCACAATATCAAAATGCGAACAAACAAAGGAGTTATAGATATCAGATAATACGTTTTTAATACTGCGAGTGTTCTGATAATAAATAGACAATTGCTTTTCACTTCGATTACTATCCGAGTCTGAGATACTTGATGCTTCGGAGTGGTTAACTGGCGCAGAGGTAGTGGGGGAAGAAATATCGGATAATTGCTATTGACCGTGACTAGATGATAAGATACCATTTCTAATTCTCTCACAAGCACGTCTGTATACTGTGCATAATTTAGTATCCCAAGCCGCGTGATCTACTCTAACTTAGATACTTTGCTTTTCATTGAGTTTAACGCAGTTAGAACAAGTTAAAGACATTGACTTACAGTTTTTAACATCATGACTTTGTCCGCACCTCGAACACGAAATAGGATTATTACATGTTTTAGAAGAATGATGAAATTCGCTACAGTTGTAACACCGATATACCTCAAATGCATCAAATACAGCACAACTGTCATAGTTTACAAATAAATTACCCACTCTAGAAACTCTTTCATAAGTGTTTTTATCAAGTTGGAGAACTGCCTGAAATATGTCTTTGTTTTTCTTAGTTGGAAATAATTTAATTAGTTTACACACAGAATCTGTTGAAATAAGGCCACTATTGCATTTAACAATACATTTAAGCAATTCATCATCTTGATACTTTTCAGTAATTCCTACAATTCGAACTCTAGGATATACGCCATGAATTTCTTTGATTACATAAGAATCAGAAAGATTTTCCTCGACCATCTTTTGAATTTCTCATTCTCGTCCTTATTAACACAGCTAACTAATATGCCACCGTTTTTAACATTTACTACTTTAGACAGCTGGATATTAGAGTCAACAGGATTAATTTTCTGACGCAAATCGCACCTAGTTTGAGAATACTCTTGACTTTGATTTTTAGGTTGAATAATGACTGCAGGATTAGTTTTATTTTTCAGAATCTCAGAGTATTTAGGTTTGACTTCAGGACTTTTAGGTTCATCACACTTACAAAATTTATTTTCAGTGAGTTTTAAAATATCTGATTTCAAACATTCAACTGTGGTATTTAGAGTAGAAATAGCATTCAGAACTTTTTCTTCTATCAATTTATTTATTTCAGCCTCAGGTACCAGGACACAGCAGTTAATGCACTCCTCACAATTCCATGAGAGCCCTTTGATTTTATTAAGCAAATCTGAGAATTCCAGCGATTTACTAATACACACTGAATGAAATTGTTTTTTGCACTTACTGCAAAAAACACAGGAATCTCTCCTGTTTATCATACTTGTACATATACCGCAAATTATAGTCATGTTGGAAATACTTTAAGATTCTTCATAACAGTTAATAATCACCATATAATGTAAGATTTTACCTCTAAAAGATTGTCGATTACAACACAGTTCAACACAGTATAATAAAAATTCAACTAATTTTAATTTGAAACAACGATTTACGGATTTAATACAGAGCACTGTCTAAGTCGACCATATACAATTATAATAATTATTTTAACGACTTTTTAAATGCATTTTCGGATAGGCACAATGACTGTATGTAAATAAGATATCACTTTTTAATTTGTTATTGTTGTTATAACGAGTTAATGTTGCCGAAAAGCAATACAGTATACACAATGTGGATACATGCGTTTTATATTTTTTGTAATTTAAATTCATTATTTACTGCCTATGAGGTGATAAAAAAACATTATAGGATACCACAAACAAATAACTATAGACAATATTTTAACAACTTGCTTAAAATAATTTGCACCTCTGTTTTTCGTATTCAGAGGGTGATAAATGGGTGCTAAATGATGGTATAAGTTTCACAATTAGCACCGATAGTTGTAGTGCTGGTGTGAAGTTGACGCCAAAATTATGAAATTGTTAATAACTTTGTTAAAACAATTAGCACCTCTGTTTTTTTTGCATATTCAGAGAGTACAAAATAGAGTGCTAAATGATGGTAAAAGTTTCGCAATTGGAACAGATGGTTGTGGTGCTGGTGTGAAGTTGGCACCAGAAATATACAATATATTTTTTACATTTTCAGGGGGTGCTAAATGATGGTATAGGTTTTGTAATTAACACCGACGGTTGTGGTGCCAAGTTCACAGACCTAAGTCTGAATCACATCTACGGCATCGACAATTCTCTCTACCATCTTAGACCGACACAGATTATTACAAATTTCTAACCTTGATATAGGATGGAATCGAACCATCGACCGAGTAAATAGCTATAAGCGCTTTACCCACTCGGCCATCATGATTTTAATAATTTGAAAATATGTAATATAGGCGACTGGATTCGTGCTATGCTATCAAACAGGACCATAACAACGTCTCTACAGGGAGAAACAGTTAGGTTTAGAGCCACAAGAGGATGACCGCAGGGTGGTGTTCTCTCCCCACTTTTGTGGTCACTTTTTGTGGACGACCTACTGACTATTCTCACACTGTGGGAGGTTGAGGTTCTAGCTAGGCAGAGGAAACTTTGAAGGAGTAATATCGAATACCCTTCAAGATACACTGGATGCAGTGAGTAACTGGTGTGACAGGGAACAGATGTCTGTAAACCCTCAAAAAACAGTAACAGTACCACTCACCCAGAAAAGGAAGCTGAAGGACTTAAGACCTCCGTCCCTAATGGATGAAACTATTCCATTTGTGGAGGAGGTGAAATATATAGGAATCACTCTAGATAGATCACTTAATTGGAACTCCCATTTGGAAAAGGTAATCCACATAGCAACGCTGTCCTTATTGACATGCCGACGTATTTGTGGCAAATCCTGGGGCATGGGTCCCCAACAAATTTACTGGATCTATATCACGGTCATCAGACCAACGATAACATACGGATCCATTGTTTGGTGGCCGAAAGGATAACAACGGACGGCCAAAGCCAAACTCTCTGGACTGCAGAGATTAGCATGCATGACCGTAATGGGAGCAATTAGCACCACACCGTCAGCTGCAATGAAAATCCCCCTGGATTTACCCCTCTTCATATATATTTGGAGAGAGAGGCCAGGTGGGCAATCTACAGACTGCAACAAGCGGCCATTAATATGTCGCAGACTAGTATCATGGAGCGGAACAGGTTGCTGGATGACATAAAGAATCACAGCATTCTGGGAATGCCCTCGGATACTATGCCTACCATGACCAACTACGAGCTGGCCTTCAACATCCTTTCTCCGGAAAGAGATGAGTGGAATCGGAATAAAGCCGACCTACTGAGGCCAGACAGTTGCTGGTTTACAGATGGCACCAAAACTCCTGAGGGGACAGAAGCCGGAGTACATAGCTACAGACCAAGGGTGAGGATATCTTCAAGCCTAGGTACTTATGCAACTGTTTTTCAGGCTGAGGTTCATGTCATTGAACTGTGTGTTAAGGCTGGAATATATGCATAATAAACAAAAGCTTGGCCCTACCGGTTTAACCAAACAGTATGGTGTACAATCAAAATACCTATCTAATACCGGCACTCTTATGGAAAGTAACGAAATAGCCGACTTCTTGGACAGAGAAGGAGCGGGATCACAAATCATCGGACCAGAACCGATACTTGACATATCTTTAAGTACTGCTAAGATGGCTATCTCAACCTGGGCTGAAAGGAAAACTCTCCAGTATTGGCAAAAGTTACCAGGATTAGTTCATTCGAAGGCGTTTATAAAATACCCTTTGAAATCAAGAGTTAAGAAACTTTTAGAGTTAAACAGGGTAAACCTCTAACGCCTATATACCGGGCACTGCCGACTAAAGTACCATCTGTATAAACCTGGCCTAGCGGAAAACGCCGAGTGCCGTCTATTCCTGGAAGATGATGAGAAGGCAGACCACATCATATGTACCTGTCCCGCTGTGGAAAGGATCCGATTCTCAATATTTGGCAAAGGGCAACTACTGCCAGAGGATCTGGACACATTCTTACCCAATAAAGTTATCAGTTTCGTTAAGAGACTGAACTTATTGGGGAAATATAACTAGGTGTGAGTCACAATAGGCCTGCTGAAGGCCGCAGGAGGGTCCATAGGGACCCACTCACAAGAAACCTAAACCTAATAATAATGAAGATCGAGAGATGAAATTTTCAGAAAATAAAGTCATATACTGCCTAAGTGAGGAAGCCGGTTCAGTTGCATTTTATTTGCATTGCAGTCAATGCGACAACATGATGATAAAAATTCCTAATTTCTTCATATGAAACTTCTCTTTCAAAAAAAATTGTAGAAAAAAAAAAAATAAAAATCAACAAATCAAAAGACAAAAAAAAGATTACATAAAAATCGTTGTAAATTTATAGTTATATTTGTCTGAAAAGTTGTGCATCTTTAATTTGAATAAAAAATTAGTCGTGTATGTTAGTTTGCAAGTAATTGTTTTATTATTTTGGTGTAATTGTTCGTTATACGTATTTATTGTTTGCAATTTACACTTTAAATACTAATTTCAACTTGTACTTTTGACCAGTTCCATATCATTAGCAGTTTGATATCATGGACAATAAAAATTATTATTATTACTGTAGTATATGTATTTTTAATTTGAATTAAAACTAGTCCTACCTTGTATTCTGTCCATTTGATTCCTTTGTTTTAAAGTGTAAAAACCTATAAAATATAAAAAACCAGTCTTTACAATAAAAACCAATGTCTATAAAGAACGATAAGGGTACGATAAGTAAAAACATACCTAAAGTTTTGAACTTGTGACTGCAAATAAACACAATCCTATCGAAATGTCAATATTACGTGGAAGTCAATATTGCTTGTTTCTAATGAAATGTTCTGGGACAAAGGTAGATTAGTTTTCGTCTCTACTTGTATTAAAAGCTATTAGGAAATTCCACACTCCTCCATTGATTTTTGTTTAAAACAGTAAAAGCCTCGTTAAGAGTATGAAATAAATACTTTTGAAGTCAGTATTTGTACACGAACTATACATTTTTACAGACATCAAAGCACTCTTGTTTGCCTTCTTATATCTGTCATTAAATCAGTATTCATATATTTATATTTCATATAAATTAGATGACTATTATCAGTGCTTTATTCCTCTTCTTCTTCTTCTTAATGTTCTTTATTTGACTAAACTCGCGTCGAACATAGTATTCAATGTTTTAATTACTGTGGAAGCTATTTTAATGTATTATTTCGTTAGCTGAAATTGTTTTATTAATCCGTTTTTTCCATTTTCAGAAAACTTACGTATTTGGTAAATTTAGTTTGATTTTAAAAATGATACAAATAATTAAATGTTTACTACCCACTACGAATAACTTTGGTATTAATTCTACATAATATTTTACTCAAAAAAATAAGTTGAGAGATTACTGTAATGAGAAACGTGATATATCACAAATTTAATATTTTACGGAATCATGAACAAAGAAAACAATACAGACTTAGCAGCACATTTTAATTAGAGGGCAAAGGTTTAGGTTTTGACCTAAGAAAACCGCCTTTTAATTGGAGGGTTGAGAAGATAATCTAAAGTAAACTCCCTTTAGTTACTTAGACAACTAATTGATTTAAATTTAATTGAAATCGATATTATCGTACAATAGCGATCTTTTCAAGATACCTAATATTATCCTATTTATTACCAGAAAATCGTAGATTGTCCATGAAGGCATCGATTTAACACCGTTCCCTTTAATGACGCATTTATAAATCGAAATAATATTTGATTTCAACTGTAAGCAGTTTTTTAAGTACACATTTCTCTTTTTTAATTATCAGTATCCTCAGTTCTCTTAGCGATTATTTTTAGGAATATACGGGGTATTAAAAAGTAAATGGCTTACTTTCAAAAGCTAATTCCTCTCTCAAAATATAAATAAATAATAAAAAGTTCATACTAACATGGGTCCGAAAATTCTTCGCTTCGGCGATACAACCCTTGGAAGTGGAAATCAAAAAAAGAATTTTTTCAACAATTGCATAACGGTTAAATTATAAGAATAAGCATTGCCAATTTAAAGTTAATATTTGAGTTGTTTAGATCGTCGATGCTGTCCTCGCAGATGGTACATCGAGATGTGGCAACCCTTAGCCCATGCGGATATTAGAAAGGAGGAACTTGACTAGATCGCATATTGATGATATAGAAAACGCAGTTCTATAGAAAGTTTTGTAGGGAATAGAAGTTTTTCACTGTCGCACATTTTTCAAACTTTCTTCCAATGAATGATTATATCTTATATATTCAATTTCACAAAACAAACAAGAAACTAACAAAAAAAGTAAATAAATTGAATTCCATCGTCGCACGTGGCACAGAAAACGGTCTCTGGAACACTGTGCGCGTCAGGTCCTATGTGACTTAAGTCTGTGCTGCACTGTGTTGTTCTGATCTGCGTTCACTGTACCACTTGCGTCTGAATATTCGCTTGGCCTTAGAGGTTTAACGGACAAAATTTGTTCGAGTTTTGGAATGGCACTTCGGGAGTCAGGCTCTAAAACTATGATATATCAAAGTGAGTTGATTCTGTGGTATACAGGGTATAACACAGTATAAAATATAGTGGAAAATTGTACGATGGTCATTAGTATAAAAGATTGCGACAAAAAAGAAAAACCTGAATATTAGATATCATTAATTAAATTCAGTCAATAAAAAAAAAACAGTATGTACTTGTAACCAAAAAAATATCCAAACAATGTTAATCTTAAGAATGAATATACAGCCTATAATAACACATTAAATGACTTATACAACAAATAATTATTGCAGAAATTGCATCGACAAAAATAAAAATAATCCCAAACACCTGTGGAAAACCGTAAATTATATGTTCAGTAGTCCAAACCTAAAGAAATTAACTATATAAAAAATGAAAAAGGACAGCTAACACACAATGAAATTAAAATTGTTGAAACATTTAACTTTTTATATATAGGCATGGGTAAAAACACTCGCAGAAAAAAATAAAAAGAAAGGTTAACAATAATATACCCAGAAACATAGTACAAAATTTAATTTTCTTAGCACCTACAGGTCCCAATGTAATCATAAACATAATTTAGCAATTAAAACACAAAAAAATCTCCTGAAATAGATAACATAAGTCAGAAACCTTAAAAATAATATCACAGTACATAGCAACCCCTCTTGCGTACATAATCAATAAGTCAATTGAAGTTGGAAATGTCCTTCTTGCTTTAAAATGTAAGAAGTTATACCGATATATAAAACTGAAGTACAAATTATATAAAACATTTCAGCAAAATATTTGAAAAAACTGAAAATAATACTTACTAACTACCTAATATAATCTACCTTCAGACATGCAATTTGGCTTTAAAGACGGAAAATCTACACAGGACACTATACTTAGCTTAACATCGCTTGTATGTTAAGCTTTGGACAGTAGTAAACCCTCACTGTGTGTATTTATATACCTCGCTAAGGCCTTCAACACCATTAGTCAATCTTTATTGTTAGAGATAATGGGGGACATTGGTATTAAAAATAATGCACTAAATTTGTTTAGAAGTTATTTAATTAATAGAAAACAACATATAGAGATAAAGGATACTCGAAGCAAATATCAAATAATTGATTGTGGTGTGCCACAAGGAACGGTGTTGGGTCCCATTCTATGTGGAATATTATATATTGACGGTTTATTCTCTCCAAAGTAGTGGCAAAATGATGAGCTTCGCGGACGATACGGCCATATTCTTTAAAGGCAGTAATTGGGATGAAATGAAAAATAATGTTGAACAAGATCTGGAATATATTAAAGAGTGGTTTGATTATAAACTCTTATCGATAAATTTAAAAAGAAACATCTTACCTACCATTTTCAAGTTACAAATCGACATTGCCAATTTTTCACATTATAATCCAAAATAAAATTAATATATCTCCTGTAAATAAAATGAAATATCAAGGAGTTATATTGGATAATCATTTAAGGTGGAACCTACATATTGATTACGTCCTAAAAGAACTGCGTACAGGGTTATATAACTTTAGGCAAATTGAAGATTTTACAGACCAGAAACAAAAAAAAAAACATATTTATCATAGTCTAATCGAGACTCATCTGGCATATGGAATTTTAGGTTGGGGTGCATACAGAAAATCATTATACGATTTCTAAAAAAATCTAAAACTATACCGTTTATTTCAAACTTATTTGCAACATAAAGACGTCGGCTTCTTTGATTCCTTTACAGACTTAAAAGAAGCTGGCATTTTTTATGTTGCAAATAAGTTTGAAATAAATTATACATAAAAACTTACCTAGAGCAGAAATCCACAGCTTGAATGGTTAATAAAAGATGCATCCTATGATCATTTAACACAGACGTACTAGGTACAAATTATTTTGAATGTCTTGTATTTTCCTATCTTAGATTAGTCACGTGTATTGTATTTTATCTATATCATTGTATGTAATATTTCCCTTTTTATTTATATGTTATATTTATATATTTTTATTCAATAACCATTTATTCTGCATGTACCTTTATCATACACAGGCGTAAGCTTCTGTGGAGATTTCTTTTTTTCTGTGTTTATTTGATTCTAAAACCCCCATAAAATGTAAATTATAGTGATGTATCGACAAATAAACATTATTATTATTATTTTATATGTTAATTTATAAATTCCGTCACTAATAAACTACCTTTATTTTTAATATATGAAAAAATTTCTTTAAAAAAAGTTGTTTAGAATGCAATTTGTGCCTACTCACCAAATTTTAGGAATATGAATTTACTTTGTTGGAACTGCCTCTTTTTTTCACTAAATAGTTTTTCGTTAAAAATAAGAAGACGTTAAGAACAAAAGTTATTCGTAATATTAATTTTATTTTAGAAAAGACATTTGTGATTTCAGAGCACTCTCAACTTGCAAAGATGATTATACAGAGTGTCCGATTAATAATGGGCAAGGCTTAACCTGAGATTTCTGAAGTTGAAAATTTGGATTCCAATGTTTTTGAAGGCGAGAAAAAAAATGTCGTTAATTCTTCGCTTACTGGTAGCGGGCGCTAATTATGCTACAATCGATAAATAAATGTGTACAACTTTTTCGTTGCTCAAGTTATAAAAGTTTTTATGAACATAAGAAAACCCTGTTTATTTTTGGATAAAAAAGATATATTTTCTGAAAGTCGAAAAATCCAACCTTTTTTAGAGATATAAGTATTTAATATCTCGGTTCATCTTAAACTTGAATTTTTTGTATTATTTGGATAGAACCGCAAATATCTTGCTGGGGCCCGATAACCACAAAAATTACATTGTGCATAAACACAAGCCATATTTCTCATTTCAGTATTTGAAAACCCGTTATAACGAAAGCAAAGCAAAAAAACGGAATAAAATTTTGAAAATTTTGACAACTTAAATAATTAGTGAAAATAACACACTCCTACTTTAAAACGACACATCTGCCTCCTCTTACTTTTAGCCATAAATAAAAGTTTAAGATGCACTGAGATATTAAAATGCCAATATCTCGAAAACGGTTGTTTTTCAACTGTACCTTCTTTATCCAAAAATAAATAATGTTTCCTTATTTTCATTATTAACTTCCATAAACTAATCAGCAAAATAGTTATGGACATATCTGTTCTTCGATTGTAGCACACCTAACGCCCTCTACCAATAAACGAAGAATGAATGACATTATTTTTTCTCATCTTCAAAAACCTTGGAATCCTAATTCTTCAACCTCACCCAACTAACCTTGACTTGCATACTTTTGAACACTGTATACTGTCTAGCCGGCGAAAGAAGGCCCGTGCGGCAAGGGAGAGTATTGTTGACAAGCCGCCAGCTTTCTGCGAAACCATATACTAGGAATATAATATCTCCCCAGGGGAAAGGTGCATGCAAACGCTCCCCAAAAAATTCCCCCCCGCGCCGCCAATTCACAACCCCCCTAAAAGCAAATCCCCGAAAATGGCCTTCAAATATTTTATTAATTTTATAAAAAACCCTTTCCCCCATTCCCCCTCCCCCCACCCCGGGGGGGCTGGCCCTTTTCCAAAAGGTTTTTCCTTTCCAAATCCCCCCCCCCCCCCCTACTTGGTTCAACATCCCTTCCCCCCCCCCCCACAACTCCCCCCCCCCCCCCCCCCCCCCCCCAATTTTCCCCCCCCCCCCCCCCCCCCAATCCCCCCCCCCACCCCCCCCCCCAATTTCCCCCCCCCCCCCCCCCCCTTCTTTTTTTTTTTTTCCCCCCTCTTCCCCCCCCCCTTTCCCCCCTTTTTTTCCTTTCCCCCCCCCCCCCCCCCCCTTCCCCCCCCTTCCCCCCCCCCTCCCCCCCCCCCCCCCCCCCAAAAACCCCCCCCCCCCCCCCCCCCCCCCCCCCCCCCCCCACCCCCCCCCCCCCCCCCCCCCCCCCCGCCTCCCCCCCCCCCCCCCCCCCCCCCCCCCCCCCCCCCCCCCCCCCCCCAAACCCCCCCCCCCCCCCCCCCTTTTTTCTCCCCCTCCCCCCCCCCCTCCTCGCCCCCCCCCCCCCCCCCTCTTTCCTTTTTCCCCCCCCTTTTTTTCTCTTTTACCCCCCCCACCCCCCCCCCCCCCTTTTTTTTTTTCTCCCTCTTCCCCTTTTTTTTTTTTTTTTTTTTTTTTTTTGAACTGAATGCAGAAATCACATTTTTTTCCGCGGGTCTTCTTTCCCCGACCAGACAGTACCATTTTTACAAAGCGCAGTTAAAAATTTAGCAAGCATATACTGCTTCCGTTATTGTTTATATTTTGTTCATATTTATACTGACAACTGTTTAATAGTCATTTCACATTTATAAAAATGTTGTAAAGTTAAAATTTGTTTGAAAGAGCATTTTGCACTTATACGCTTTCTGTTAATTTTTTTTCGTTTCATACGGTTTAATTAATTTGAAAAAGGGAGCTCATTACGCTGTGTGAATGGGGACTTATTTCGTGATAATCCTATCCTAGCATCATTAAGAAAGATGTCAAGGTATAACATTGCTTACAAGGCGTGATTTTAGAGAAATTTCTGTTCATAATTTTCACCGTTGTCAAACAGTCTACGACAGTAAAAAATATATATAACAAGCGTCAACAATTTTTCATCCCCAAGGATAGTCAACTGATATTATAAATAAAACTCCGGACTTTCAGATATAAGGTAACTTTTATAAGGACAAAGGAGATCCAGCTGATTGGAAAGTTAACGGCAAACTTTATATTTCATTTTAAAACTCATTAAAGTTTCATCTGTAAAAAATAAAAGAAATTCTAATAAAAGAATTTCATTTTAGTTTTTATAGATATTGGGTCTTTTTATAAATGTAGACGAATGGATCTACCTAAGAGGTGAAATAGATATAACATAAAAAGAATATCACCGATAAAATTATGAATATTAGGGTAAAGGTCTCAGACTTGAATTTACTCCACCTTTAATTTAAATTTCTGAATCGTCACAACCTACCTATTATTAATGAAGTTTTGTCTAAAATAAGCAACGGTGTTTAGATCACATGCAGAGAATTTGAACAAAATTGTAATAAATCGGTTTCAATATTTTGGGGTGCATCTCTGCAACCCATTAAATCATTTTTATATATGGTCTTAAAATATTCTGGATCTGCAAAGCTCCAAGAATACGACCCTCAACTTCTGCACTATAACTCGATTTTCATGCGTAAAACGATAGAAATGCATAGTAGTTGAAAGTATAAGACTGTATAAGGTTACCGATTACATCACCCAATAATAATAAACATAAATATCTTCCGTGGTTTAACAGAGAAATTATTGGTGGTATTAGACAAAAACAAAAATTATTTAACAGGTTGAATGCCAACGTCCAGTATACTTGACACCCGAGTTTTCTCTCATGGCCCGCGTCCAGTTAACTTGACACGCTTCTATAGGCGAATGTATTATTTTTTAATAATGCCGGGCTTCCGTAAGAGATTGGAGTGTCTAGTGCAGGCTATAGTAAAAGTTCGCGCCAAAAAATTTGAAATTTTCTATTTCGGTTGATCCAACTGATAAAATTTTTAAAATACGACCAATACTAGACAAAATTTTACAAAACATAAAAATGATATTCTACCCAGATAAAAATTTGTCCATAGACGAAGCTATGATTGGCTGGCAAGGTCGTCTATCATTTAGGCAATATATAGCTAATAAGAGCCATAAATTGGCATAAAACTATATGAGCTTACGACATATTATGGATTTATTTTGAACATTCTAGTTTACACAGGAAGGGGTATCCTGTAAGACAACAATACCTCTCATGCAGAGTCTGTTGTTAAAACGTTGTTTACAGATTATTTAGGAAAGGGACACACAGTGTATTTAGACAACTTTTATACCAGCGTGCCTTTAGCAGAAGCTCTGTTCAAAGAAAAAACTGGGTGTGTGGGGACGCTTCGTGAGAATAGAAGGGGAAATCCAAAAGACGTGGTGAAAAAAGAAATTGAAAAAAGGAGAAGTAGTTTGGAAGAAGATAGGGCCAGTGCTAGTAACAAATTGGAGAGATAAACGCAATGTTAGAATGATAAGTACAAAACACAAACATAAAATGATAGAAATTCAGGTAAAAAGGGGATCAAAGAAAAATAAGCCAGCATGCGTGGATGATTACAACAAAAATATGTCTGGCATTGATAGATCAGACCAAATGTTAGCGTATTATTCAACACCAAGAAAAACGGTGCACTGGTACAGAAAAATATTCTTCCACCTCATCGATCTTTATATTTGGAATGCATATTGTATATACAAAAAAGAAAATGGTCAAAACACACGTCTATTACATTTTAAAGAAAAAGTTATTATGTCTCTTTGGAGAACCGAATACACAGAATGTAGAAGTATCTAATGTGTCGCCGGCAGTACTTCATTATTTGAAGCCAAACCCGTCCACTGCAAAGGACAAAATGCCATGTTGATGTGCAGAGAATGCAAAAAAAGAAAAACCAGATATTTGTTCCCAGTTTGCAGAGTAAGGCCTGGTCTCTGCGTTCATCCATGTTTTAAGGATCACCATTCAAAAAACTAAAATGGGATACTTTTCTTTTATTCTCATAGTGTTTTTATTAAGGTTTTTTCTCAATATATGCAGGTTTAAGTTCAGACAATAGTTAGTTTTGCATTTTCTTTTATGTCCAGTATACTGGACGTTTATGTACTTTCGGGATATTGGCATAGAACATTCTAATATATCCCAGTGTCCAGTATAGTGGACAGCTGTCAATAACTGTCAAAATGACAGAATCATATCTTTACCAGATATCAGAACTATGTAGTGAAGACAGCGAATTCATTTTTAAAATATTTCCCCTTGGGCTCTGATTAGGATACACCAATGTCTCTGTGGCATTCAACCTGTTAAACAATATAAGAAATCTAATAATGACCCCTCAATTTATTAATCTTTTAGTGAACTAAGATCAAAATTGAAAATTAACATATTTACTGCACACAAAAATTTTATAATATCCACTGAGAAAAACATTAAGAACGAACCTAGGAAATGTTGGTCCTATTTGTCCAAAAAATGTAAATATAAATCTACTCTAGGTAATATGATGTTAAATGACGAGTTATTACATGATGGTAATTCAGTTGTTGAAGGCTTTGCAAATTTTTTTAAAACTGCATATACATCAGAGGTGGATAACAATGATATTACTATTGAGGTACTACCGAACAATTATATAAACAGTGCCCTAAATATTTGTATTCCTACAGACAATGCTATTCTGAAATGCATAAAGAAATTGAAATCAAGTATGACAATGGGAGCTTTCTAATAAAATATTTTAAAATTAATAATTTAAATAATATAAATTAAAAGTTTAATATTTTTTTAAAAATGTAAACCTAAATAATATTGAGAACTATCGCCCTATAACATAATTTGCAATTTTATTTGAATTCTATATCTATGATATTTTATACAATCATGTAAAGAATAATATTAGTATAAATCAACACGCCTTTATGAAGGGTCGTTTGACAACCACAAATTTAATATGGGTCACTCAGTTTATATTAGCGGTTTTGGACGATCATGGGCAGCTAGACGTAGTTTATGCTGATTTCTTCAAAGCCTTTGGTTGGCTCCGCCTCCGTAATCTTGACAAATACGATCTTTCACCAAATGCACTAAGTCTTTTTATGTCGTATCTATCTGATCGTCTTCAATGCATATGTTATAGAGGCTTTATCTCTAATAAATTTGTCCTGTCTGGTGTTCCTCAGGGATCGATTCTGGGCCCGTCATTACTCAATATTTTCATTAATAACGCTGTTAGCTATTTCAATATTCCTCATCTCTGTACGCAAATGATACGAAAATTTATATAAGAATAAATATTCAGGATTGCATACCCTGCAGGAAAATCTTGATAGGCTTAACTTGTCGTGTGGAAAAAATAAATAACCACTTAATCCAAATAAATGTAATATTTTAACATGTTCCTGTAAAAAAGATATTTTAAGTTTTCCGTATCAAATCAACAATGTATTACTTAACCGATCAGAATATATCAAGGACTTAGGGATATTTTTTGATCCTAAATTAACTTTTGTTCACTACATCGATCGATTTTGGCTGCCAATAAAAGTCTAGGATTTGCTATGCGTAATGAGGGCTACCGCGCTTGAACTTACCACGAGAGGCGCTAGTATAGGGTAAGGTCCATGTCACTGAACATTAATGTTTACTATGGCTTTTTAATGCGAGGTTTTAGTATTTTTTATAAAAATTAGCTAAAAGACATTATACACAATGATGGCAGAAGGGGAAAGTAGTAATTTACTTGCTAAGTAGGGAAATTATTATACCTATCAGAAGTGTCATTAAAGTTAGGTTATATCAAGAATAAACATGATAAAAACAACCAATATGCATGATTATTATGATTTTCTATAGTAGACTCCATTGGTAATGCATAATTGTCAGGATTAAAATGTTCCTTACGAACTCACGAATGTTTCGAAGGAGTAAAGTTATCCCTGCGAATCTCTACCAACCACTGTTTTAGGCAAGTTTTGTCTCTCGGAAGCATATGTCCGCCTTTTGTTTCCGAACAAAATGGAACTTCACAACACTGAGGCAACACTATCAAGTTTTTTATTTACTGGTATATGAAATAATCATAATAAAACCCTATAAACTTGTTCCGCGCCTAACAAAAACTTGTGACAGCGACATTACTCGACCGTGGCGCCAACTCGTGAGCCTAAAAACGGTAGCCCTCATTCTCGTGAGTTTTTTAATCTATCACTATAAAATTAATGTATAATTCATTTGTCCAGGATCCCAACATTACTATAATTCTATTATCTGGTGTCCAAATTATGTAAAATATATCGTGATAATAGAAAGAGTGCAGCGACAATTCTTAAATTTTTGGCATATAAAGAAAATAAAGTGTATCCTGAATAGTGGTGAGAGGTATGAAACTTCTCGTATGGTCTAAATGCTACTATCCGACCGACATCATAGATGTCTCTGTTTTGGATAGCGACTTGTGCAGCAAGTACCGAGAGCGGCGACCTCTAGCACAGGTGGACTAAACTAATGTTATTTAATATGATTTGAAGGAAACAACTACTCAGCGGGCAAATACCCCGACCTGCATTGGATTATACCTTCAAACCATGATAGATTGATAGCCAATATCATTTGGCCAATATCATTTGGCCACTATCATTTGTCTGTTCCATAACCTATGGCATACTGAGGAGAACAAATAAGTTCGAAACCGGTCTATGTCTGGTTAGAAATTGACAAATGATATTGGCTATCGATCTATCATGGTTTGAAGGTATAATCCAATGCAGGTCGGGGTATTTGCCCGCTGAGTAGTTGTTTCCTTCAAATCATATTAAATAAAGTGTATCCTCCGATGGGTTACCCGCATGGTTTACTACTTGAACCTAATAAATATAAATCTTTATTGGTTCGTCGTAACATGCATTCTGTAATTTTTCTATCTAAAGTGACTAATTCGGTATTTAATGCGACCGAAATACTAAGTTAATTTCTATATACCCGCATATCCAAGGCGTCGCGCGTCGCTACGAAACATTTTATTTAAAGACGGCTAATACTAACATATTGTATTACTCTCCTTTGTATATGATGTACCGTAACTTCTCATCCATGCAAGACAGCATTGATATAACTCTATTCATAACATTGACGTAGTTTTCATAACATCGACGCGTGTTTTGCCAACCAAGTTGGTATCATTTGGAGATGATTAAAACTAACCTTATGTTAACAATGTACCCTATTTATACCTAAACCATTGTCACGGTTCGGTGAACCGTGACTCACTAATCAATAAAGCGGGCTACCTGGGATTGGCCCCTCTGTCACTATTCATATTATTTTTACACTTTGGGGGGAAGCTTAATAGACGATGGACTAGAAAAATAAAACTCGCTATTTTGTGTTGAACACAACGGTGCCTCATGGCCCCTCCATAAGGAGCGGTTTAAAAAAGAAAAAACATTGATTAAGGATATAGATGCGAATAATGGATATTCTGTAAATTTAATTGGTAAAATAATTAGGGAACGAAAATTTAGTCACTTCGAAATTCCTCGACCTTTCAAAATGAAAGAGAAAATCCGAAACTTGTATCGATATCATTTGATCCTCGAATCACCCGTAGTATTGGTAAGATTTTTAAAGTTGTAGGTATGACAGTGGTTCATTCATCGGGAAATAAACTACACTAACTTTTAGGTAATCCAAAAGACAAAATTCAAACAAACAGTGGGTGATTTACGAAATTAGCTGTAAGAACTATAATAAAAGTATGTTGGACAAACTAGACGATCAATTCAAACTAGATTCAAAGAGCATACGGCCAATCTCAAATATGGTAGAACAGATTAGTCTAGTGTTGTCCAACATGTGTTTGAGAAAAACCATAAAATAGATATTAGCAATTTAAGACTAATTGGAATGTAACAAATACTAGACAGCTGGATGCATTTGAAAGCTTGGAAATCACAAAGTGTAAAAAATAATATGAATAGTGACAGAGGGCCAATCCTAGGTAGCCCGCTTTATTGGTTAGAGGGACACGCTTCACCGAACCGTGACAATAGTTTAGGTATAAATTGTTTGCATGAGGTTAGTTTTAATCATCTCCAGATAATGCCAACTTGGTTGGCGAAACTGGCGTCACATGCAGTATATAGTAGTTTGGTGTTTCGTGGAAAACTACGTCAGTGTTATCTTCGCATCAAAGGTTCCAACCCATTACAGGTCTAGTATCATACATATTAAAAACACCTTTTTATTATAATTCTATTAATTTGTAGTTTCCTGTTTGTCTATTTTATTTGTATATAAATTTGCCTTTATCTTATTTATTTATTTATTTTTTCATATTTTAATACTGTATGGTTATTTTCCTGTATTACTAGGTAATAATTTGTAGATGATATTGGACAAGTTGTTGGATGTTAAAGTAAAAATTATTTTTTCAATAAAAAACAGAAAAACTTTCTTTCCTATTTTTATTTTTAGAGGACTTACAGCCAGGTACAAGGACAATTTATCCTACGTTTCGTCCAAGTTTTCGAACTTTTTCAAGGTTAAAAGCTAAAAATAATGGTTTTACATTAAGTCGTAAATTAGATTAGTGACAGAATACATATCCAAGTAGTGTTTACAACAACTCTGTCACTCGGACCATCAATATAAGTATACTATCAGCTGTTATAATTACCTGCTCTTTAAAAGAAATACATGAACGGCGACAGCAAATACTGATCATTCTCTGCCTAACTCTTCGAACTACACATACGTTACATACCTACCCAATAAAAATGATGAAAAACAGAATAAAACCAGCCTATACAATGAAATTAAAATAGGAAATTTATATTAGGTAAGAAAACACTTTTTTTGGATATGTATTCTGTCACTAATCTAATTTACGATTTAATGTAAAACCATTATTTTTAGCTTTTAACCTTGAAAAAGTCCGAAAACTCGGACGAAACGTAGGATAAATTGTCTATGTACCTGGCTGAAAATCCTCTAAAAATAGAAATAGGAATAAAGTTTTTTCTGTTTTTTATTGAAGAAATAAGTACTAATTTGTACTTCATTGTACTTTTAACATTATGTTGTTTCCTATCCTGTAACCGGGATTTTATCCCGTTGGATAGTTGCAGATAAATAAATAAATAAATAACGAGAAAAATTAACCTTCAATAGCCTAAGATAAGTAGTTTCGGGGACATCGATCACAAGTACAGCCACAAAATGACATAAATGTAACTTTTTTGCTTTTCCACGAGAACTTTATTTTTATGCGTCGGATGGTAAAAACATAAAAGATAATTGAAAGCTGATGATATAAGAACAATATGCACTCACTCCGTGTATTCTCCGATAGACAGTTTCAGTGATAGTTGAATCCGCCAAACGTAACAATGTGATTGCCAAATTATCACTCGATTTTTGGAAGTTCTTGGCGACAGAGTAGATGTAAAAATTATTTATGCGTTTATGTTGAAAAATAAGTCTGGAATTTTTTACCTAAATGTCTATTGCCAATATCCAATAAAAAATACTCTTCACATTTTTTATGTAAATCTATATACCAATAATCAATACAAAAGAGTTGTCCTCATTTTTTACGTAAATGTCAATTGAATAAAGCCTGTTTAATTTTTTATTGTTAATCCATATTTTATTATTTATTCATCATTTCTAGTCGTTACAAATACCCCTGCTCGGGATTTCTAATAAACAAATTAAATTGTTATACGAGTATAAAAATCGAGTGATCATTTGACAGTCACATTGTTGAATCTGGCGAATCCAACTTTGATGTTGTATATCTTTGAAACTATTTTCGTAGAACTGATATAGTTGTAAGAACGGTTTTATTGAAGATGATGAGGACTGGCCCGTTATTTCTATTAGCTGTTTTTTATTTACACCCCCGCTTTAACCAAATTTAATATTACACTGTTCCAATGGGAATGATTAGATATCTCTTTTTCTTTGGTATTTAATCCATTTTTTCTGCTGATATAGTTCATTAAAGTATATCATTCGCCCCAAATGTTGTATTTTTATACCAACCTTTTGAATAATAATTATTCTAAAAAGAATTAGTAGTTAATTTTTTGAGCCATTTTGACAAGTTTTGTAAAACACCATATTATATTCAATACGGCTTAACATTCCATCATTAGTTATTTCTTCTTTAAAATAGTAAATTGTGCAATTTGCCACTGCGCCACCTAGGCTAACTCGTAATCGTGAAAGAACTTTTACAAAAGACCTATTGCAGTATTTTCGTCCCATATTTTCGCCATTCCCTTTTTTTGCAAATGCAACAACATTTTTTTGCACCCTGTTTGAATTTCGGGCATCTCGAGCTTCTTCAAGAAATAATATATCTGAGAAAGGAACAAAGGGAAACAGTTTTTCAAAATACGTACTTTGGATCATTTTAACAGTTGAATTCCACATCGTTTTCCCCATTTTTCTTTTTCATATTGTAACTCCAATGTTTGCTACATCTTTAACCAGCTGCTCCGAAATCAAGTCAAAGTTCCGCTCCTTGCAAAATTTACTAAATTGATTCCAATTTGAAGACCTACTCTTCGTTGTTTTTCCAAGATTTTATATTTTGTTCACAATATTCTCTTCACATATATTGCCAAATCGAGACATTTTAAGTGAAAATATATTGATATGTTTTGAATAATTATAAACATAAATATCAAAATGGTGTAATTATTTAACATTTCAACACAAGAAAAAGAATGCGTTGCTAGGGAAAAAATAAAAAAAATATTCATTTTTTTGGTCAGTTATTCAGCAAATGAGCGGGTAGATGCAGGACAATCTTTCTGACAGTTCTTAATAGTCAAAAATTGACAGAAGTGGATTTGGCTATGTTCATTTGTATGAAATATTGCAGTTTAGTGTAGATAAACAGAGATGCCGTCAATGCAAATAAGGAACGTTGAACTGAGACAAATATGCACTAGTGCAGCTTAGTATGCATGCATTAAATGAACACAACTGTAGTTTTGGATTACTTTTGTTAATGTTTAACTCTTCAATAACACTTTACGTGCTCCTTTGAGCTTATAGGAAAACATAATATAGCGAAAAATTGTTAGTACTTTCATTCTATAAAATGAAAAGTGTATCAAACCGGTGTTATTCAGTGCCGCAATGCAGAAATTTGATTTAAAAAAGTGTCACTGTATTTTCTAAAAAAAAAGTCAGCGCCAGAAAAATGTTTTATAGATAAAGAAATTAATCTGTAGATACCTAAGTGTGTGTAGTGAAATTTTTTTATTATAGGACTTCATGCAAAGAGAAAACTGAATTTATTTATATAAATATATTTTTAGGTTACATTAAAATTGTTCAGGTTATCTTAATCACAAAACTAAGATTGAAAAAAGTAATGATGATTCCTCAAAATAGATCAGTTACTAGAGATCTAAAATAAAATATTTATACAGATGACAAATAAAATGGCAATTTAGTAGACGGTGGAAAAGCCGGCTTATATGAATGGAAATATGAAAAATATTTCATTAGAATATTTCAAATTTGTTCCGCTGAATTTATTGACGTTACTATTGACGTTACAAGTAACGAAAAACGTCACAGCTGCATCCATCCTTTATTACTGTTTTCTCACTTTTTTAATTTTGATGTTCCATGACAACCTGTACTACAAAATGAGTGTATTACGAATTGCCTTATAGCTGTAACTGCTATCGAAATGCAATTATGTACAAACCCATTCTTATACAAGTTATAAACTGACATCTGAAATTTTTTCAAACACAGTTAGAATTAAATCATTTCTACTCGACGCTAGCACAAAAGAGCGGTTGAGGCGGAAGTCACCCTCTTAATTAGAGATGTATTGTGCTTAAATTATTCAGTTTGAACAACTTTAATTAATCTGCAGTCATTAGTGCAGCGTGCAGTTACGATTAACATTATGGACAAATAAAAATTATTAGAGAATGCCTCAGAATGCGATGCGCATTTATTTCAGTTAGAGTTTGGGTGAATTAAAACTGGATATCAGGAAAAAAACTTTTAATAATGACGAAAAATTTAAATAATAAAAAATAATAATAATAAAATAATGATAATGATAATAAAATAACAGTACTATTAATGATTATTAATTATTAATTCAATTCAAAAATACATACAAAAACCCGATCCACAATAAATTTCTGTTTAATTCGAAAGAATGCATGTTTTGTAAGAAAGGTATATCCAAATAGAAGGTAAATAGATAATCATCAGTGGGAACCGCCAAGTCAGTGTTTGTCCAAAACAAAAGAAAAATCAGTTAAGGATACTGCTGAATCACGACAAGATGGACAACTGATGTCTCAAGTATGTGAAACATCTTTTCACAGCAGAATTGAAGTATCATGAGTCTTGTAGCGAGTCTTCATAAATGATCGAAAACTATATAACCAATTAATTTCCTTTAACAGCCTCGTCGAGTGGTGTCGTCAGCAAAAGATGCTTGAAAACCATTCCTTTAACATATACGTATATGAAAATATCTTCAACAGATTGAATAGGAAATGTGGCCTCCATTTTACAGTTAGCTACGTAAAAATTTTGTATATTTTCTCTTACCTTACATATTTCTCCAGGTGACACCACAACTGTCTTTCTACTCTTTCTTCGTCTCTCATTATAGATGTAGAAAAGACATACTGATACCTGATATTATTGCATTTCTTTCTTTTTGAATTCCATTATTGGTGTTTTTAGAAATACCAGTAACTACAAGCATCCTTTTTCTAAAGCTAGTAATAGGGATCGGAACCGCACTTTTTCATTTTAGAGACTTCTGCGTAATAATATATTCCTAACATAAAACATATTCTATAAACATAGGCTTAGTTCTTCCAGACACCAAACATTTGTCGTCGTAATTAATACAGTAGGTATGCTAGATATTGTTCTGCCCTTATTTTCCTATGTAGTATCCGTAAATTAGAAAAATCTGTAACAAAATCTGAACTATAACCAATTAACTTAAACTAGCCCAAGAAAATACTTTCCTTGTTATTTAGTGAAATTCGTTAGTATCCAATATTGGTCTTTTATTTCTATTTTCAATACTTGTACTTTTTCTTTCATAATTTTCTATACTTTTCTTGCTTTTTGTTATTTTCTATAGTACCTGTGTTTTATTTCTCATTTGCTTCTTTGACAAATCCTTGAAAACAGAGTAAGTGAAAAGTAACTATTTGGAATTTCGTTTTTTTTTTTCATTCGAAAACATTCCAGACTGGAGTTTTAAGAGTGAAAAGGTCCTGTGTGTTTAGTGGATTTCCACATAATTTACATTTAGGGATTTGAAAAATTGCCACAGCATCTACACAAGACTTCCAAGTTTAGTGAATTTTTCGATCTTACATTTGCCGTTACTTCCGATATTTGTTGTCTTGTATATCGACCCTTTCTAAAGAAGGTGAGTTAAGTTTCTTTAGTTTTTTTTTTTTGCAATTTGTTAGGTACATAGTATTTGTTTTATTTTAGGGTCATAAGGAGAGTTGTAAGGATAATTGCAAGGATAATCGTAAGGATAAACCTAATTTAAGAATCATTTTATCGAAATAACTCATTTGGATAGTTTGTGGATATATTTTCTTATTTTTTTTTTTTTGTTGGTTGGAGGATACCATTCTCATATCATTTTGGGATTACCAGAAATTAATTTGTAATATTCAAGATAAATTTTCTGTAGTAATTTGGCTTCCACCCCAGACTGGAATGTCAAAATTGGAACATTTTTACTGGAAGTATGAAGTCATCGAGTTGCCGACATCTTATTCATTAATTTTCACTTCAGTTTTTCACTAGCTACCAACTCTGAAATTTACCACCGAATCACCATGATTTTAGGATCCTACAATACGACCAGATCTTTCTATTGTTATTTACTATTAAATTTTTTTATATACTTAATTAAACATCCATATTTTGATATTCCATAATTCTGTTCTATATATTATCACTGATAAAAATATTTATAAACATTTTACATCAATATATTATTAATGTGAAGTAACAGCATAGTATACTATGGAGGTGCACTTGATCCATGTTTAATTTAATTTTTTTTATTGATCATTAACTAACATATTCAATGGGATATATGCATAATATATAATAGTTTTCATAGTATATTTTTTTCCGGCCGTACATTGTGGAGCCTTAATATTTAAATAGAACCCCTCTGATTATTCATCAAAACTTTCAATAAGTTTATAATTCTTTATTGTTATATTTTTCGTGCATTTCACACTCGAAAATAAATGTATTAAATATATCGTTCATGCAACAATTTGTCGTAACCATAAAAAAAAAATGACTTAATAGTATTATTCAATAGGAGAGTTATTCTACAGCTACCTGTAATACGTCGTATCTAAAAAAATCATTCGCGTAATTTGCCCTTCTTGCAAGACAAATTGTACGTTTATACATGTTACGTGTGAAGTGCATGCTTTACATCTTGTGCAAAACATCGAGGAGGTTTTCTAAAGGTGGATGCATTAATAGCAAGTACAAAATAGTGTTTCTTAAATCTCCTAAACGTCTCCGTGCTCATAGCAAGTGTCCCGGTATTCCTAACACCGATTCTTACAGTAGAACAGGTTGCAGGCACTTATAGCTGAATATTCCAACAATAAAAGCTGTGATACTACAATCAATCAGATGAGGCGCAGCTATTAAGGAAACCAGAGAAACGAAGATACCGTGAGCTTAAAACTTGCGAAGAACTATAAACCATACAGGAAGCTAAAAAAATAGAAAACAGTGCGTTGTCGTTAGCGGAGTCACTGCAAATAGTGGACAAGTAAATTACTGCTAGACACTATAGGTGACGCAACAAATGAGCGTGTTAAAGAAATGTTCGCAATGTGTTAAATAAAACACCGGTTTACCAAATAAGACAGATATGTGATGGTGCACCCCAGACCGTTAAGTATGTTCAAAGGCTATTTACGTATGCGTGTATCATCAAAAATGCAAACGGTCGTTCAAATATAAAAATATATTTTTCACCAAAGTGAAAATCATCATGGACACAACCATAGAAACATAGCAAAAATAGCTAAATCTTCTCCAGTTTGTGATAAAGCTAGTTAAGAGGGAATTTTAAAGTTATAAAAACAGTAAAGACCAGCGGTATAAAAAATAACCCACGTTATGCAATACGTCGAGGCCCCACAGCCCCCCCCTTCTCCTTGGGGCCCCACAAAATAACAAAACACCCCCCCCCCCCCTTCCCGAATATATAATTATTATTAAAATTTTCTATTATAAAAAATAAAAAAAAAAAAAAAATTAAAAAAAATAATTTAAAAAAAAAATTAAAAAATAAAAAAAAAAAATAAAAAAAAAAAAAAAATTAAAAAAAAAAATATAAAAAAAAAAAAGATAAAAAAAAAAAAATATTATAAAAAAATAATAAATAAAATAAAATATTAAAAAAAATTTAATAAATTTAAATAAATAAAAAAATTAAAAAAATATATTATTAATAAAAATTTAAAAAAAAAAACAAAAAAACAGAAATTAAAAAAAGAAAAAGAATAAAAAAAAGGAGAAAAAGGAAAAAAGAGAAGAGAAAAAAAAAGAAAGAGGAGAAAAAAAGAAAAGAGAAAAGAGATGAAATAAAAAAAGGAAAGAAAAAGAAAAAAAAAAAAAAAAAAAAATAAAAGAAAAAATTATAAAAAAAAAAAAAAAAAAAAAAGAATTTAAATAAAAAATTTAATTATATAAAAATAAAATATTTAAACAGGATAAAAAATAAAATGTAAAAGAATAAAATAAATTACAAAAGAAAATTAAAAAAGCCAATAAAGAATATAAATTTATTTTATTTAAAAATATTTTAAATTTAAATATTAATTTAATTTTTTTAAAATTAAAATTTTTTTTAAATTATATTTATTTTAAATTTTTAAAAAAAAAAAAAAAAAAAAAAAAAAAATAAAAATTATAATTTTTATTTTTAAAATAAATATGACATAATCAGTTACATAAACGATGTACATTTCTCTTAATTAATTTCATCTAATATCAGTAGAACAATATTCTGTTTTCCTTAACTTAGGGGGTAAAAATAAATAAACCATTTTTTTAAGTTACGGGCGCTCTATTTACCGTTTTCACAAAGAATATTACACATTTTATTTCCTTAGCCAAGACTGCTTTACACGACGAAAAAGCACCCTACCCAAGTGAGGGATTTATGTTTACCCCAATTTTTTATAAACAAAATTTTTTTTTTTTTTTTCCCCCCCCCCCCCTATAATACCTCATAATACATCCATAACAACAATATGTAAAATAAATTTTGTGATTTAAATCTAATCTAGTCAAATATATTCAGTTTCAATTACATTATTAGAACATGTTTACTCTTTCGTCTGGTGACATATATAATCATGTAATTCCTTTATCCGTGAAAATTATACAGAATCGGGATAATTTACACTATCCTTTACATATCCCTTTTATAATCACATAGGAGTGAATTTAAACCAATTTAACTTTTCCTATCCATGCTAGTTTTCTAATTAATTCGCCATTGCATAGCAGCTCTGCTGGCAGCGTGCTTCTTACAATGATGTTAAACATTTTACAATATATTCTGGAATTACGTCAATTTAAGTAATGCACTCTTTGCTACCATACACAAGGCGTCTAGTAAGTACGTATCAATAATTCATGAGATGATTGCTTGAGTTATTTCATGGAAAAACGTTCAAATAACCATATGTCCAAAAATTTACCATTGGCGAGATACATAATGTTGGAAATTTAACTTTTTCTTGGAAACAATCTAAATGCAGAGAACTATCTTCATATTAATTTTCCTCTCAGCGGAAAATTTCTTCCTTTAGATCCTCCTATTTTGCATCAAGAAAAATTAGATTAAACTAGACAATATCTCGCTCGTTATAGTGGGTAAAAGCCAATTATTCATAAAGATGATATGTCAGGCGGGTTAGCTAGTCAAGTCAACGGCACCAAAAACCACCCGACACCATTCCATTTGATTTTTTTGCCTGGAACTACTTAAATGGCAAAGTTTACTATGAGATTAATTTATAGACATAACAAGAGCGACTTATAGACATAATTAAACTGCATATGAGGAGTTGAATATAGATTGACAACACCTAGAAAGGATTATCCACTTCAAAGATGAAGTGAATTTTGTATACGTCAAAATGGTTCTTACCTCTAGTCGTCATTATCCTAATTTATTTTTTGAATAATTTTTTTAATTGAATTATTATTATATTAATTTCTTGTGTTTAAAATTTTAACATGGTAAATCAATTAACGCATAATAAATAATCGCAAATCACGAGTTCCCTTTAACAGCCTCTTCGAGTCGTGCCGTCAGCAAAGTATGGATAAAATCTATTTCTTAGACACATACGTATGTTCAAAAGTCCTCATCAGGTACTGCCGTAATATGAAAGACACAAAATCACGAAATAATCACGTAGTACTTGATCATTTATGTAGGCTCTGTACTTACATTAATCCTAAATAAAAGGTGCAAATATTTTTTTAAACATTTTACTCGAATTTCTTTAGTCAAAGAACAATGCTACTGAAACAATTTTTTAATTTATTTCAAAAACCAACCCTGGGATAAAAACAGTACACTCGTAATGCAGGTCTTTTTTAATGACAAACAATAAAATATGTTCCATAATTTAGAATTAATAAGTATGATATAATATCATACCTATAATTCGTTGTTTGGATCTTTGCGCGTATATCAAAATAAGTACGACCTGCTCGTGTACTGTTATATTGCAGCAACGCATTTATTTAAGTTTGAAAAAGCTAGAAATTTAAAAAGAGTTTTTCTTCTTTTTTTTGATCACGTGACTGCATCTCCTGGTTAAATTAATAAGTTTTGTTTTCAACTTAGACAATCGTCTAATCTAATTCCTCTCTCTCTCTCTCTCTATATATATATATATATATATATATATTGGGGCCCTTATTGTTTATAATCTACACCGCAGATATTTTAAAAGCTGTGTGAAGATTGTACTGTGCAGGCATACGCTGATGATACGCAAGTATATATTCATTTCAATCATGATGATTATCTTCACGCAACTGATCTTGTCAATGTGGACTTACAAAATTAAACAAGTTTCTGAAGAACATAACTTAAATCTTAATTCTTCTAAATCGTGTGTTATGATCTTTGGTAATAGAAATAATGTCAAGTTTTCAAAGATAATATAGATACTAAGATAGATGGTGTTTCTTTACCCATTGTAGATTCTGCAAAAAACCTGGGTTTAGTTATTAATGATGATTTTCTGTTTTGGAGGCCATGTAAAAAAAATGTTACAAAAAAATCCTTTATATCTCTTAAACTTATTTTTTCTAATCGTCACTTGCTAAATTTTAAATTTAAAAAAAATCTTTGTGAATCACTCGTATTATCCAACTTCAATTATTGTGACTTTATATACGGACCTTGTTTAGATTTAGTTAGGGTAAATCGCATTCAAAAAGTGCAAAATTCCTGTGCTCGATTAATTTTTAACTTGAGAAAGTATGATCATATTTCTCAAACTATTAATGATTTAAATTGGTTAAATATGAAAAATCGTAGGTTGCATCATTTGGGTGTTTTCTTAATTAATTTTAATAAATGAGCCACAATTCTCTTCTTCCTCTTCCTCAAAATATGTTAACCTTCAGATCACAGGTTCACTCGGTTAATTTGCGAAATGTGCAAAAGATTGACTATGCCACATCATCATACAGCCCTGTTTAAAAAGAGTTTTATGTTTAATGCAATTAAATTATATAATTCTTTATCTTACCAATTTCTTGAGATGAATTCTAAACAATTTAAAAATAGTTTCAAAAAAATATCTTCTGAACATCCAAGTTAGTCAATAATTATACTTTAATTTTTGTTGTTGTGTAGTTTCTTAACAAGTGCGAAATATGAGAAAACTTTGTGTTTTTTTTTTTAGTTTTAGTTGCTGTAGTAGATAAAATTTATATTATAAATCTTTTTTTCCATTTGCTTATTTTTGCTATCTCTGCTTGTTTTGGTTAAGGCGAGTAGCTATCTAGCTAGACTTCGCCAAACTTAGCAGAACTTGTACAAAACATACATTTCTTATTAATTGTACTTAATTGTTAATAAATCCGATTTATTATTATTATTATTATTATTATATATATACGCGCAAAGATAAAGATCCAAACAATAAAGTATATACCATTTATTTGCTATAAAATTAATATTTTAATCATTTATAAAAAGTACTTACAAATGGCTCTAAATTTTAAACAGACTCGACTCAATTATATGTTTATAGTTTTAAAAAAATATCAAATAATAAGTGAAATAGATCATATATAAGGTAATAATTATAATCATGTACCTTAACGAGTTAAAGTTGGAAATAGGAATAATTGTATAAAACTTACTTATCTATCTTCTCAGCTATAAGAGTTTAAGTGCCAAAGTTCTTCCCAAGTAAAATTATTTCCCCAGGGTTTTGTGCATATTAAGAAATAAATGTAGAAATATAAATTAGAAACGTCTGAAATTGAATTCTTCCAGTAATCTATATAAAATGTTTCCTTATAAAATTAAAAAAATGCTGTTTGAGGTTTTATTTTAGAAATACTGAATTTGATAAAATTCCTATAAGCAATCAAGTATTAGAAAAGATGAAAAAATGATTCAGTTGGCAGTGGCGAATTAGAATCGAACTCTGAAAGAGAATAACAGATAGCGTTCGCGATTTGATTGAGATAAAAACTCCGAAAGGGGTGAGTTGTGTGTCAAACTACCGAAAAGGGTTGTCACTTCTGAGGTGAATGAAAAGGAAGAGAAAAAGTCCCAAAAGGGTGAAGCGCAAATTTTAATTGTAGTGGAAAAGTAGACTTCGTTCAGCAATACGTAACTGAACGAAGTACA
>JANEYF010001115.1:0-185000 GCA_029963845.1 Rhamnusium bicolor
AAGCTGAATCGATCTCAGTTGTCGCCATATGATCATTTTATAACTATGCATGAGGCGTGCGTGGATCAAATGAGCGTAGCCCTAGATTTATTTGAATTTAGGTTTACTTCATTAAATAGAAAACGTCCTTTCAAAGCACTTGCGTGTGCACCTTTTATGTTTTAATATGTTACTTATTATAAAGCAAGTATGGTTTTATAATACACTTTAAATACTCCACGAGTAAAGATGTGGACAATTCGTTAAAACTTAATAGTTTTAATAGTGGTTTAAAAAGGGTCACGTAGGCGCTTCTCTAGGAGGGCCTCTGTACTCTTATTAGGGTTTTAAATCAGGTTTTATGAAGTTCTCTTAGACTATTTACGTTTATAAGTAGTCTTAGAAATAAGCTTGGAGGATATCTTACAGAGCATTTTAAAACTAAAATTGGTATTTAGGCGTTATGGAGCCGATGCACCATCTTGTTGATAAAATGTTAATAATTCAGGAAAAGTTAAGTCGTCAAAACGTGGTTCCACAAATACTCCTAAAATATGAATATACGTGATAAACAAATGGTCTCAGTAATCGTTGTCCTACTATTTCGAACCAAAAATGAATCCAAATCGTCCTAGCATATTTTTTGGTTGCAAAAATGTTCGTGATGGTCGGACCAATGACGTCGAATATATCGATTGGAAATTTCATTGCTGATCACTTAATTTGTCGGCCCATACGATATGGTGGGGAGAATTTTCATTTTTGTCACATTTTCTGTTAGACCAATTAAAAAAATATATGCTGGTGATACAGATTGCAGATCTGTATCACCGGCTAATAATTACATGGTTTGAATTTAAACTTCTTTAGAATCCTCTGGTTACGGTTTCGACTCACACCCATAGCATGAGTTACTTCCTCTAGTAGAGCCTTCCAGAGATTTCTAAAACCACCCCAACCATAAATTTGATAAAAAATAGTAAAAGTAATAACGCCCTGTAGACATTTTAAACCTTTATATGTTTAGAACTATAACATTTGTCAAGCTAAGCTAAATAAATATGTAATCAAGACAAGACCCAAGCAGCACATTTAATAGCCTCTACGTAGTAGCTACCATTAGTGGAACTTTAAAGATTACTAACACCATTACGTAATAAGAACGATCCGTCTACCAAGCATTCACCAAAATGGGGAATAGTTATCACGAAGCAATTACTATTCTGGAATCTTCCCTGTTACGTTTTGACAACTAGGTTATTTCGTATACGGGACGTAACCAAATAGTGGAAATGGCTAACTTTTGGAACAGCTCTTTGGTGCGAGAACAAACTATATTTTGCATTCTTTTCTCTCGTTCGAATAATAAAATCGGACTTACTGATTGTGAGTTTGAAATCAATATGTCCAAGTTAAATCGATGCGATGGATTGAAATATGTGTAAGCAATAAACCATGATGTTTTGCATTCATTCTGTGTGGAAATTAAAACAACCACTTGTTTTCTGTAAAATGTTTACATGATACTTCAATAAAAAGGACGCATTCTCTAGAAATCTGTTTTTTTTGAAAAACAATTTTTTCAAAAATTATGTGTACCCTCGAAAATGAAAAATTTTTGATGGAAAACATTTTTTAGTTTGTGTTATGAAGTAATAATGGTCTATTTATAAAAGATGTTTGCATATGACTATATTTAATAAAAAAAAAATTTCAGAATTATATTTTTATCTGTCAATATGGCGTCGTCATTCAATAATAGTATACCAAAAAGTAGCAAATGTGACGAATGACATCATTTTCTTGGTAGCTTTAAACTGGCATCTATTACGCTACTACGAACAGATTACTGCAAAGTTCCCACATACTTTACGACCCTCACTTTTAAGATGGTAGAGCTGGCTGATACGATCTATACTCCATTCATTTCATATGAGCACAATTTTTTTACCTGAGCTCACAGAGGCAAATGAGACAAAGGAGAAGTATGACAAGTGAGATAAATGGAAAAAATTAAAGGAGAAATGAGGCAAATGAAATGAGAAATGGGGCAAATGAAATAAGAAATGGGGCAAATGAAATCAATCAGACAAATGAGATAAGTGAGACAGATGAGACAAATTAGGCAAATGAGACAAATAAGACAAATTAGATAAACGGGATAAAGGAAATAAATAAGACAAACAAGATAAACAAGAGAAAAAGCTAAATGAGATACATTTGAAAATCGACAATAGACAAATGGAATAGATAGGAAAATAAGATATATAAGATAAACGAAATAAATGGTGTAAACGAGACAAACGAGAAAAAACGATATAAACGAGATAAATAACAGGAACGCAACAAACCAGGTATATAAATAAAATAATTTTTTTCCCACTTATTTCAGATTGAATATGATAAGAAAGTACTGTCTAGAGACTCTACTTTCTTAATTGAATGACCTTAATGTTAGACCGTTTTTCTATAATAACGGTTAATCTGACGAGAAATGTTCAAAGGTTATTTTCAGCACATTTCCTCATTCTGAACAATTTTTTATTTGAAAAATTTTTTGGTTCGACACAATTTTTGTTTGGGGCTTCTACAGACGTGTCCAGGCCCACCCTAGAGCACCATTCAGTAGGGTTCTTCCCTTGACCACCCATATTGTATAGGTAAAGTTTAAATTTCTACGTTGTGACGTGTTTGAGATAAATATATCACAACTATGACCAGCGGCACACAGACACACAGACTCACAGGCACACAGATGGCATACCGGTTCTGATAAGTTTTCTATTTTTGCGTCTTAAATCGTCTATATTCATCATAATCTGGAATTTGATTTTTTGCACGTCATCAATACTTTCTCTGTCAGTATAGATATAGATTGATGAGAAAGTAAAAATTGAAGATACAGTTATTGACTTAATTGAATGACATCTCAAGATGCGATTGGTTTTGATTTTCTACAGGATGTTACTATTTTATTTATCAAATGAATGGTTGTTTTAAAAAAAAGTTGACTTTTAACTAATTATGAAAGGCAATGAAACTTCTGTTTTTTTAACTGTCAAACCACCTTGTCAAAATACAAGACACCTTTATTTTAATTTTATTAATAAGTTATATTTTAATCGTTTCTCATATGCTTGCAACAGTTTGAATTTTAATTTAATATCTGGCGAATATGAATGGATTGCCAATGTTTTTATATAATATTGATGGTAATACAATATACTACAACATATATGTTTTTCGAAAGCTGAAATTTTTTCCAATATTTTGAAGTCAAAACCAACTATGATTGAAATAACTTCATATCTTAAAATTTAGTAGTGATACAATGTTGACAGTCGTATCTTATTTTATGTTGTAAGTTGTTTGTAGAAAGTTTTTACTTTCATAAGTAAATTTATGACATTTTTTCGAAATCTGTCAAATACCAATTTTTGTCGATATCTCGAAAACGGTTAGAAATATCAAAATGCGGTTTTCACCTATCAACGTTTCACGAAAATAGCTCTAGATATCTTAGTCGGCGTTTCTCTATCTTCTCTAGAAGTAGAAAAAACAGTCAAAATCCAGCAATTTGGGACACTCTATACACTATTTTTCAAGATCACATGGCATAAAAGTCGAGGTTATTATAGTTAAACATATCAACATTGACATTTTTGCAAATATTATTTAATTAATTGTTAAACAAAAAATACTTATTATCAATACTCACCCTTATTGTAAGATTACCAGACAGGATTTCATATTTATATTTTAATTTGTCATATGTGTTTGAGGGACCGATCACAATTTTGCCATTATTAAACAGCCAGTAATCGAAAATATAATCTCTTACATTACTCTTACATTGGAACAGTACAGTTTCTCCACAGGGCACTTCTTTTATAATCAAACCATTCCTGTAAGTTACTGTTGGCGCACCATTTGATTTATGTAACAGCAAATTAACGATCAAGAAAACGAACATTGTTTTAAAACCTTCACAGAACCCAATTGTTTGTTACACGACACTGTTTGAGTAATTGTGTGTATAATTAAGTGAAATCGTAGATTTGAAATTTGTTTTTATGGTTTCAGTGCGACAGATTGAGTTAAACTAGAGTAGCAATCACCTTGTGATGCTGAACGTCTTCGGTCGTCGCGACGTCATTTGCTTTTATTTGTTGCTTATAAATTTAGCATTAATACGTCAGGAGACGTGCCTCCAACATTCTACATGTCGCTTGTCATCACGTAAATAAATATTTCGAAAGTGCCGTTAGGATAGTGCACTTTAAACCAACTACATATATTGTTAGATCTTATCTGATAATTGTTTTATTACAAATAATTTACACAGTTTTTGTTACAATTTTGCAGCACATGTAATACGCCCTCATTTTTTTTTTTTATAATTTGACTGATTTGTCCTCAATTTTATATGAAAAATGCATTATTTAGCTTAAAATTAACTTCAATTTGATCTAATACAATTTATATGTAAAGTGTAATAGTCAGCGTCAATGAAAAATAAGTACGTAATAGCACAAAAGGGAATCTTATAGAATCTGCTTTTATTTCATTAAACGGTAATAAATATACAGGGTGTGTTGCCGGGAAATGCATCGATCGATATAGGGAAAAGTACGTAACAGAACGTTTTTAAAATTTAGGAAATTACTATTGTCAGTGTGGTCAATCCAACAAAATTAATTACAAGCATTCGGTTCTTCCGGTTATGCTGGAAGTCAATACCAACTTGTTTATTTTAAATGGAATACCCTGTATATTTCCGATTTTAATGAGTCGAAAACATGTTACCCTATACCTAAACCCAGCCATTTGGAAGATATTTGATGTTTTATAAAATAATTTATAGGTACAGGGTTATTCATTATAAATTATCCACCCCTTATCATCGTTATTATTGCCTATAGAAAAAAAGTTTTTAATTAAAGTTGTGTGGTTATGACTGAATTTTGTTAAAATGCTATCAAAAGTACAGTAGCGTGCAAATTTCAGGGGACGCAAAAAAATGATATATTTTTTAAATGGGATACCCTGTATATTATTAAATTTTTGGAATAATCCTTTATTCCTGATTTCAAAAATATACCATATGATACACCTACCTATACCGTTTTTGAGTTATTCAACGTCGAATATCTTAGTTAAACTAGTTACTGTAAATATGGAAAAGTTAACATTATTAAAGTGAGCTATGAAAATAACAACTACTATGTTTGATAAGTGACATTTCTTTAATGAAATAATCAAAATGGTTTACAGTGAGGAAGAAAAAAACCAAATATTTATAAAAAATAGATAACAAAAATTTATTTAGGAAATTTAAATATAAATAAATGATAACTCATAAAAGATGTTATTGTCAATGCATAATTGATAACATCTTTTATTTATAATTGCACCGGAAATGGCTTAATTATTTACATACAAATTGTTTATTTCAAGTCGATTCCTGTCTTTAATGACTTGAATACTATTATTTTTATTTGACAATGTCTTTTAGAAATCCCCAAAAAAATGAATCTATAGGAATCAAATCCTGACTGTTAGGTGGTTATTTAATAGATTCATTATTTCCTATCCATATTGGGAATACACTATTCAAATGATCTGGAACGGGTAGGACACTATGTGGAGTGGCCTCTTCCTTCATCCAAATCATATCATCAAGTTTGGCTTCCAGAAAATTCTGCAAGACAATATTTTCTTCTTCTGGGATAATTATTTCCAGATAGGTTACTCCAGTTAAAGTATAATCATAAAATATAGGCCCAACAACTTTGTTTCTGAAAATTCCACACCAAACGCTAACAGTTTTTCTTCCTGATTTTTTTATTTGTTTTACCAATCTTTTTCTGTTGTGGTTGTTTTCCCATGACCTTGATTTTCCTATTAAAAACTCCTGCCGTAGAAAAGGATGATTCATCAGTCCATAATATTTTAGTAATGGTAATGGTAATGGTAATGGTGGGGGAGGCTGACGCCTGGCAAGTAGGCCACAGACGGGCCCTTTTTACCAACCCCCAGCTGTCCCCTCAGCCATGTGCTTCTCTTGCTCCCTCATCGAATCTTTCCGACCTTCTGATGAAGGTCAGGATGTCACTCATTGCGAGGGAGCTCATCTCCTCCCTTAGAAGCGCCTCAGAACCGAAGATACTGTGTCTCAGGCGCCCAAACGCTTCACATTGTCCCAGGAAGTGGTAAGATGTCTCTTCATCACTCCTGCATCTTGGACATGTAGGGTCTTCCTCAATACCTATCAATGATAGATGCCTCTTAAGTCTGCAGTGGCCTGTCAGAACACCGATTAAGAGATTCAGAGTTTTACGACTCCGTCCCAGCAACCAGGCCGATCTCGATTTGTTCGGCCCCGTCACAAAATCTCGGGTTTGCCTGCAGGCCCTGTTGGTCCTCCAGTGCGTCCTCAGTGTCTCGTGGGCCCACTCATCGAGGGCCGTTGTGACCTGCCTTCTTGAAATACCTAACATAGGCTCAGGCCCGTGACAGGGTTCCTCGGCTCCGAGTCTAGCCAATTTATCGGCCTTCTCGTTGCCTGGAACTCCCATATGTCCCGGGACCCATACCAGTCTCACTTGTTTATGCCTGGCCAGCTCTTCTAGGGCATCCCCACACTCCTGGACGAGAGCTGATCTCGTCCTGGGGGAGCACACCGCCTTTAGAGCAGCCTGGCTGTCGGAGCAGATATATATTATCTGTTCCGCCCCATTCCTAACCTCAGCCCTACCTGCCACCGTTAGGATGGCGTAAACCTCTGCCTGGAAGACCGTGGTGTACGAGCCTAGAGCAAAGCTCTCCTGTACTTCCTTGCCTTCCAGATATATTCCCGCCCCGGAAGACGATCTAGTGGCCAGCCGAGATCCGTCTGTATAACACACCAGAGAGTCCGGGCGGAAGTCAATTCTTCCTTCACTCCACTCCAATAATATTTTAGTAAAAAAAATCGAAATCTTCACCCAACTTTTGAATGATCTGGCGGCCAGCCTTTTTTTTTTTATGAGCCTCTGTTAAAACTTCTACGGGTAAAATTTTATATGGTCTGTAGCTGTTATTTTTTAATGTATATTGGATTTTGGATTAACTTTTACCTAATTGATCGACTGCATTATTTATACTACAATCAGAATTTTCTAAAAAATAATACAATGTTTCAAAAAAGTCTATTCGCGAATAAATATGGATGGGCTTATCTGCGAAATGGAGCAGTATATCTAGTTCTTCTTCCTGGTTTGCTTGAACTACACGCATTTTTCTACTAAAACTGAAGGTATTATTCACCTTTCGGTAAATAATTTTTAACGTATCTTCTGATGGTGTTGGCCGATTTGGATACAACACCCTATATGCTCTTTTTGCTGTACATTTATTTTTGTTATTTTTATATAAGTAAATATTTGGACTTTTTCTTCCTCACTGTAAACCATTTTGATTATTTCAGTAATAAAATGTCACTTATCAAACACAGTAGTTGTCATTTTCATAGCTTACTTTATGTTAACTTTTTCGTATTTACAGTAACTAGTTTAACTAAGATATTTGACGTTTATTAACTCAAAAACGGTATATGGTAGAGGTAACATATGGTATATTTTTGAAATCAACAACAAAGGATCATTCCAAAAATTTAATAATATACAGAGTATCCCATTAAAAAAAATATATAACTTTTTTGTGTCCCCTGAAATTTGCACGCTACTGTACATTTGATAGCATTTTAAAAAAATTCAGTCATAACCACAAAACTGTTATTTAAAACTTTTTTTGTAGGCAATAATAACAGTGATAAGGGTGTGTAATTTATAATGAATAAACCCTGTACAACGGTTTGCAAGAACCTTTATAACTTTCTTCATGTGTGAGATCTTCATTTACTTTCTTGCGCGTAGAAAGCACGTAGGTTGAGCTACGCTCTACAGTTAAAATAAATTCAATAATGGCTTGAACCTACCATACAAAGTACGATATGCAAATTTGATACTTGGTGTCAACGCAACAGACTGATTTTTAACACTAAAAAAACAAAGTGTATAATTTTTTTTAATAGAAGAGATATTTCAAATAATATCCAACTAATAGATGGTAAAAACTAATAAGCTATCCGAAACAGTAATGTTTCTAGAACTTACCTGGCATAGCCATGTTGATAGTGTTTAAAAAAACTTGAACGAGACTTACTGCGCCATTTTACAAATGAAAAATGTTATGGATGAGTCAGGTCTCTTGAACATACAGTGTGTCCGTATAGTATGGAATAAATTCATTATTTCTTAAACCAAAACTATTTAGAAAAAAATCCTCGGACATTTCTAATTTCAGTTGCATGCCTTATCCTTTTTTTTTTTGGTTCTTACATCATCACTGTTTCCGTCATGACGTCATGGATACTTTTTAATGGAACACCCTGTATATTCCTCCATTTTTTGGATTCCGCTTCAGTAGTCGATTTCAAATAAATATCACACTTAGGGTCTAAAATTGATAATTTGGAAGATTCGGCCATTAAAAAAAAATAAAGGTGAAATAAATACGTTTCTTACTAATTTTTGAAGTAGGCTAGTTTTTGTTGGATTTTTTTTATCATTATCGACTTTGACAGTAAGTGACTTATTAATAGTTTACTCTAGTATTGGTTTCTCAATAATTGTTGTCGATTTATTTTAATTTATAACATGAGTGTATCTGTAAAGCAGAGAATTGAAATTCTTACGATGATTTGGTATGGTGATAGGATGCGAACTCAACAAGAAGTATATAATTTATTTAATACTAAATATACAGAAGAACACATAACTCAATCGATAGTGAGTAAAATTGAAAAAAAAATTAGAGAGACTGGTACGGTGGAAAATTTACCCAAAACAGATCGTCCAGGAGGATATAAAAATTAAATATTTTATCTACTCTTTATTAGTTTATATATTAATTAAAGAACTGCTTTTGAACAATTAATAGTATTCATAAACAAATAACGTGAGTTGTAATAATTGACTTGTGAGTTATTATAAGTTACCAGGTACAGTGCCAATTAGTGATGGGAACTATCGAATAAAAACTATCGAATTATTCGACAGTTGGTAGTTATTCGAATAATTCAATTACGAATGAACGAATTTAAAAAAATGTTGGATTTAAGAGTGGAGGTTATGAATATGCATAGACGGAGACGGTATTTTATTCATAGATAAGAGACATATTTTATTATGTGATACGATAAACAGTGTAAACCACCAAATAAACAAAACGCAACTGCCAATTAACTGATGATGACATGTGACTGATATAAGGCTATGTCGGTTCTGATTCTAAACACCCATTTTTCGTAAGAGATGAAACTCAGCATCATTAATTAGCAAGTTAACAATATCATTCAGATGACGTTTTCTAGAAAAGTTCTAACTGAATGATTTATTCGAATGAATTCATTCGATAGTTAGAATCATTCATTCAGTAATTATTCGATAGTTCAAATCATTCGATAGTGCCCATCACTAGTGCCAATCTCCTTCAGCTCCATGCCTAGCCTGTCCAATCGATGTAACGACCGACGCGAAGGTGGCTCTTCCGAGAGAAATTCTTTTCCGATACGGTGACATAGAACGGTCTATTATTATTGAGGGGAGGAAGGTGCTTCGATATGTTTGAATAGTTTCGACGTTTTCAAATCAAGTTAAGAAGAAATTTCTACTTTTAAAACTAGAAATTTCTACTTTTAAAGTAGAAATTTCTATTTTAAAACTAGACATTTCTACTTTTAAAGTAGAAGTTTCTATTTTAAAACTAGAAATTTATAGTTTTAAAGTAGAAATTTCTAGTTTTAAGTTTTTTACCTTAAGAGGCGCGGCGCCCAAAACGGGTTTATTGTCAATACCGCTTTACCTTAATCTAAAGCCTACCAGTGGCTTCTAGATAAAAAAAATGTCCTGTATAAGACTTTTTAAGAACACGGAAATTTTCTCTGAAAAATGTTATTAAAATAGAAATTTCTACTTTAAAAGTAGACATTTCTAGTTCCAAAAGTAGAATTTCTAGTTTTAAAGTAGAAATTTAAACTTTAAAAGTAGAAATTTTTAGTTTTAAAGTAGAAATTTCTATATTTTTTTAAATTGTTCAGAGCTTTCGTAGTTTTCCATGTTATTTAGAAGGTGTAACTACAAATATTATCGCCCAGCCATATGTCATTTACTCTTTGTTGTAATTAAATGAACAAGAGCGAATCTTTCAGAATATTTTTATCTAAAACATAAGGCTGATAGCGAATTAATATTAAAAAAGTAAACCAATTTAAATTAATTAAATTTAAACAATGAAATTAGTTACGCAAAATTGTAATTAGTAAATAATGACAATTAAAAGGAAATCCTTTCCAAATGAATAGCTAATAAGGTCAAGGGCACCCGTTTAACAATAATTTAAACAAGATGTATTTTAAAGACGTTGACCACTCGATATCTAAAATGGCGTCTTCAAATTTAAGCAGTTTAAGAAGGCCATAACTCGGGCTTGAAAAGTGAGTATTTTAGCGATTTTTAGGGTACTGAAATATTGTGTAAACTATATAAATAACGAAAAAACAAGAAACTATTGGAAAGCTCAATGTTTTAGTTAATTGTCTTAAATATCTAAATTTGTCATTTTAATGGAAAAAAAATATATGAATTTTAATACTTACGTTTTACGTTGACATTTCTATATTATTTTTACCTATTTACACATAATAACAGTTTATTTTATACTATGCACTATTCTTGTTTTAGGAATATTTCACCACAAAAATAAACGTGTAAAAAGGTTTGGTGTAAGACATTCCAGTACCTAAAGTTTCACTGACTATTTATAAATAGAAGCAGGTTTAATTGCGTGTTCTATGTATAGTTATTTCGCGAGGAATAAAACATTAGTCCGCTATTCGTTAGGTAGACTTTTCCTGCTTTGAAGAATGGGGATGAAAAAGTAATAGAAAATATTTGATTTCAACAGGACGGTCCTCCCAGTTTTATTTTCCTATTAATTTTCTTTTCAACTCCTTGTTTTCCATCGCGTTAGTCCTTCCTTGTTAGTCGTGTTAGTCGTGTTAGTCTTTACTTGTGGGCATCAATTTGTTCAGTACAGTCACGATACCGTGGTCATATAACGAATGATTTCTTGCAAAGATCTAGCGTGCCACAGAGTTCGATACTCGGACCGCTCTTCTTCGCAATGTTTATTAATGATACGTTCGAAAGATTGGATACCAATGTCCACTTCCTTTTATATGCAGACGACAGAAAAATATACCGGTTTATTGATAATGTTCATGATCGTGAAATTCTGGGGGCCGAGAACTCTTGAGCCTGGAGTGTACGCATGGCAGAGTAGCACTGAGTATGGCATGTAACATCCTCAGGAGCTCAGATCCCCTCATGCAGTTTGTAAAGCAACACGAAACTGTAGGAGTGGGAGCAGGATTGTTCGAGGCAGCAAAAAGAGCCGCAGATGAACTCGGTCTCGCATTTGACATCAGGCGAGGAGGCCGGTGAGGTGCTGATGTAGACTCAGTCACCGAAATTCAGCCAATTCGTCTGAAAGCCCGAATTAGAGCTGCCGAACAGGAAAATCTGTTTCGACAGCATGTCGATAAATCCCAACATGGTGTCTTCTATAAGAACATAGAAACACTGGGTTTATCGACCAGGCTGACATTCGCCTTTCTAAGGTGGTCTGCCAAGATGGTGTTTTCAACACCTTGGTCTACCGTAACCGCCTGTGGCGTGTAGACGTTCCTGATATCAACTGCAGGACCTGCCGTCAGGCGCCTGAATCGCTCATGCACATATTATCTGCATGCCCCATATACGCGATTTCGGCCTACATCCACCGACATAACGCGGCATTACAAGTGCTATACTACCATCTAAGGCACTCGTACGGGGTAGACCAGACACTAGTGCTGCCTTACGTCCCTGGAGATATTGAGTTCGTTGTCGAGAACGAGAAATGCCGGATTTACTGGAACTACTCGTTCCCGACGGTCAGGCTAATTCAAGCCAACAGACATGACATAGTCCTCCTAGACCATCAACTCAAGGTGATGTATGTCATCAAGTTCTCGGCACCTGCGGAGAAGAACATCACCATGAAGGAGGAGGAGAAACGGACCAAATACCGCGATCTCCGGTACGAGTTCCAAGTGCTGTACCCAGGCTACTCGGTAAAAATGGCAGTCCAAATAATCGGTACACTCGGAGGGATAAAGCCTACGCTGCTCTCGGAACTGAAGATCATACCGGCCTGCCAAAAATCAGCCGAGTGGCTGGCAGGCCAAATACAGAAGGAGGTCATTCTGGGTTCTCTCCGTCTGCTTAGGGCACACGATTCTGTTATCTACAGTCACTAATTCTGCGGGATGTGGGGAGTGGCTGTAGTTAATGTGCCGGCACGACTCCCGTGAGGCGTTGGAGGCCACGAGAGGACGGTCCGGCATCGGATATTCCGAAAAAAAAAAGTTTATTCAAATAGCCAAAAGTACAAATAATAAATGATATCGTACTTAGAATTTAAATAAACACAATACACCACTGTAAATATCTAAAGAGATAGTTGTGTGTGGGAATACATATAAATGAAATAAATATATAAGTAATCTAAATATAAATAATATAAATATAAATAAAAATTATAAATAAAGTACACTATAAAATAAAATAAACCAAATGTAAGTATTAGCATGACAGCATAATGTTATACACATATCTATATCATATAAACGTACATCCACCTAGACACATATACAATTACACACATACACACATAAATATTTTTATAAATTGGTGTATTAAATTTGAATAAATAGTTTTTTTTATTTATTTATTAGTTTTTTTATTTATTTATTAGGACTACTAGCGTTTTTTAAATCAATTTGTTTATGAATATCAATTCTAGAAGTTTGTCTTATATAGTTATCAATTCTAAAAGTTTGTCGTATATAGTTTTTGCAACGAATTTTAAAAGAATTTACCGATTTAGTTGTTTTTACATTTTCTGGCAACACGGAATAAATTTTGGGGCTTAAATATTGGTAGTATATTTGACCTACTGCTTTCTTCATAAATTCTACTTTAAATTGTTCTGTCATTTGTCGCGTAAAGTACGAATGTGGTATATTTATTAATTTGTTTATTTTTGTGTTGGTTTACACAAATGGCATAATAAAAGAGGTGTCTTGGATCGAAAAGTTCTGTTTTACTGTTTAACTCGTTTGTCGGGAAGGTAGGAGTTAGATTGAATATAATTTTTATTAATCTTCTTGGGGTAATTTTCAGGTAATTTAAAATGGATTTGCTTACTCCACCCCAATCTAGTATGCCATAATTTAAGTGAGACTCAGCCAGAGCATAATAGATAGTTCGGAGGTTATTTGCCGGTAAAATGCCTTTCAAATGTTTAAATATTGGAATTAAACAATTTAGCTTTTCACTAAATAATCATTATGTAAATTCCATTTTAAATGACTATCTATATATACTCCAAGATACTTAACTGTTTTTGCCTTATGTATTATTAGTTTATTGTCTCTATCAGTAATAGTCAGGGAATTAAACTCAGGTAAGGCATTTCTCTACGAGACAAAAGGTAAAAAGAAAGTTTTTTCAAAATTTAAAGTAAATATTTTACTATCAAACCATTTTATGTTTAAAATATTATTCTATACGTTTTGTTTTACATTCTGTTAAGTTTGGTCAACATTGAAAATCACTATGTCATCTGCATAGGTAAATATATCTCCACAAGACTCAGTCAAAAACAAATCCTTTATATATATGATAAAAAGCAATGGTCCTAGTACGGTCCCTTGTGAAACACCATATTTTACAGTTTGAAAATTGCTCTTTACTTGATTTATTTCAACACATTGCTTTCTGTCGTATATATAGCTTTCGAGCAGTTTTAATGGATTGCCTCTAATTCCTATATTCTCTAGTGCCTTTAACAATAGTGGGAAACTGAGGCTTTTGTAAGATCCTAGAATACTGCCAGTGATGGTAAAGTTTTATCAAGTGTGCGATATATATTATCCATCAGGTAGGTGATTGCATTTTGTGTTGAAATGCCCTTTTAAAATCCATATTGTTTATTCGATATTATTTGATACTTTTTTATTATACCTGTCTAGATAAGATTTAAGTACCTTTTTCGAAGATTGTTGCAAAATTTGTAATTATGGATATTGGTTTATAGTTTTTTCAGAGTAGCATATCGCCTTTTTTATAGAATGGCTTAATTATTGAAGTTTTGGAGATAGTAGGAACTGTGTTTGTATGTATTATTAAATTTATGACGAATGTTAAGGATTCTAGTATAAATTTGGCCGTCTCATTAATTGTTTTCGCATTTATATCATCAATACCCGTGGTTTTTTATTTTTTTAATCATTTGATTACATCGTAGACCTGATTTTGATGTGTAGGTTATAAGTAAAACGAATTCATTAATATTTTATTATTAGGAATGAAATTTTCATCCGGAGTAATATTTTTTGCTAAGTCAATATTAGATTATTAAATTGTGAAAATCAAACATAAGTTCATTTTGTGTTGATTTGTAAAATGGATTTTCATCAAGTAAAGGTTGAATCAATCAACTAATAAAAATTTAGGTATTTTGTTCTAATAGTAAAGTCTTAGCAATTTTCTTTTAATAGACAATAAATGCAGAATATAAATTCACCACACGTGTCAGTGAAACAGTTTTACGCATCGCTGGAAATTACCTTTATCTCAGACTAGTCTGGTAAAAATTTGCATCTCAAATGCTAAATAAAGAAAAGTGTCATTTTTTATTATAATTTATTACGTCTATCATAATATACAAAAATCTTACAAAACTTAAATAATAGTCACTGTTTACTTTATATACAAATATACAAACAACACATTATTCTTAATTTCATGGAATTACTAATATTTTAAAATAATAACGGTTTTTATTCAAAACGTAATTGAACCAGTAGAGAACATATTTATACAGATTGATTTATTTTGCTATAAAAAATATAAATGCAAAAAAGTATTAAGCAACTCATATTCAATTAATTTTGTTTGTTCTATAATACAATCAAGCTATACAGTCATTAGTTTAAATTTTATCTATATACTAACTGAAAGTTGGTTTTTTACTAGAGAGCATATATAACATTTTGAAACAGACTCTGAGGACGATTTAAAGACAATTAGTGCAGTAAAAATAAATTATGACCTGGGCAAATTTGCAACACAAATGATTCTTTTTGCATTATACTGTGTGAAGTGTCTTTTTTAACATATTCAAAATCCCCATTAATGCCGGCTCAGGAAGTCAGTGAAAATCCAAAATGGCGGCTGAATTTTTTTTTATTAAAAAATTTATAACTGTATAACTTTGTATTTATAATGTAAAACTTGGCAAAAATGTTTAAAATACAAAAATAAAAGTATGAAAAAATAACCATTGACTTTACTTAATTTCTTTTTCAAAATGGCGGCCATTTAAATAATTAGGTATTTAGTTTTCAAATATTTAAAGGCCACCATTTTGGAAAAAAATGTGCACTCAAAATAGATCTTATTATGTACTAAAGCATGCCATTTACATTGTACTTTTGTATTACCGAACAAATACAATTTTCCCCTCCGTGAACTTCACACCAGATATGACATTCACAGGAAGTAAGGAAATGTTTGTCACTAATAAGGGAAACAAGCAGAAAATAATTACTCTAATCGCTGAAGAAATACAACAACAGGGATGTTCAGTAATTCATGCAGTTGATGATGCTGATGTTGACATTGTTAAAACTGCAGTGGAATCTTCAAAAATTAAAAATACAACAGTGATAGGAGAAGACACTGACCTATTGGTATTGCTGATTTATTGGAGTAATCAAGCATACCACAAGCTGTTTTTCAGAAGTGATAAAAAACCTTCCAAACAGAATAACATTTATGATATCAATGCCATTAGATATTCGCTCGGAAATGACTTAGCGAACAGTCTATTCTTTATACATTCGTATACAGGATGTGACAGCATCTCCAGAATATTCCATATTGGAAAGCAATCAGTTTTCAAACATGTTGTTGAAGATCAATACTTTCGTGAACTTGCACTATTGTTCAGCTTAACAAACCTTAATCCCAGTCAGGTTGAAGAATTTGGAAAGAAGATAATTGTATGTATTTTTGGTGGAAATCCAGATGATACACTAAATACACTTAGGTATAGAACTATTATTGGTAAAGTATCGAGGGCAAAATGTTTCGTTCAGCCACAGAACCTTCCCCCAACGGAATCAGCTGTCAAGTACCATAGCCTCCGTGTATATTTGCAAATTTGTATATGGAAGCAAATGCAAGAAGGCTTGAACCCAACAGAGTGGGGATGGATTATACATGATAATACGTATGTACCGAAAAAAATGGATTTGCCATCAGCACCTGAAAGTATATTACGCATAGTAAAATGTAACTGCAAAACCAGCTGTGGTGCCATGAAATATAGTTGCCGAAAGAATGGTTTGGAATATACCAGTTCATGTGGTCAGTGTCAAGAAACAAATTGTGAAAATAGTCCGCAGCGAATAGAAGATGAAGAAATGGAAAGTAAAGATGAAGATATGATGAATTGTGAAAAAACAGCCAAATCATTTTAATTTTTGGTCAATAAAGGAAAATAACCCATACTTTGAAATAATGGTTTTTGTTCTTGTAAGTCTAATGTGTAATAAAGTTTTCTCTAATGTATAATAGGCAATTTGAGTGATTCAATACCTATCTTACCTATTCAATACCTATTTTATGCTTTTATCTTTGTATTTTAAACATTTTTGCCAAGTTACACCTTATAAATACAAAGTTATACACAGTTATAAATTTTGTAATGAAAAAGTCAAAATTCAGCCGCCACCTTGGATTTTGACTGATTTTCTGCGCCGGGGTTAATGGGGATTTTGAATATGTTAAAATAGACACTTTTCACAATAGAATGCAAAAAGAATCACTTGTGTTGCAATTTTGCTCAGGTCAAGGGAATTTTTACACCATATTGACTGCACTAAATTCAGAGATGATAAAAATAAAACATTTTGAATACATCTTTAACAAAAATATCCTCTGACATCTGACTTCATTCGTGACAAAAGAGTCTTTGTATAATAAAAATCATTGAGGCTAATTTAAGGTTACTACTATCATAGAAAATAATTGGAAACTGCCAGCTGTGTAGAATATTATTTGATTTTTTTCGTAATTTATGATGCTTATTTTAAATATAGATGGAAGAACGACGATTTTATTGTAAAATAAAACTGTGTGTATATATTATGAATTCATCTGAAAATGATAGTCGCCAACAAATCTTATGCTTTCACTGCAGAAGAGATTCATGATAGAAAAGGTATAACAGCAATAAATATTTCTTTCATACGTGGAGTTTGCAAACGTCTGTAGTAAATTTTCCGTCGTATGGAGATAATCACCTAGAACTTTGGTTTCACCATCCCTTCTTAGTAGATCACAATCATTATAATTCAGATATGTGAACATATGCAATGTGCATTGATTTACTAAACTAGGCAGATTCCTATTTTATTGGATCCCTTTTCTAACTGTGACATTACAACGTTGGCAGCTATCACACTAAGTTACTTCGTCGAGGTGACTGTTTCGCTCTATTCTATTATTGTCTTGATATTTTTCGACTTATGCCAACAAATATAGAAATAGGCGAATTTGTCGGTGACAAATATTCCTCTTGTGGATACGAAGTTGAACATTTAACGAAATGTTTCCACTGAAAATCTTGGTTACAGAATATTTTTACATTTAAATTAATTTATATAGTATACTACATCACAGAACAGAATTAACCATTATCACCTAGTATCAATAATGAATCTTTATTCCCTTGCGTATAAGGATTACTTTGTTGTAAAGCAACTTACGTGATGATTTGTCACCGTTTGAATTATCATTGTCGTTAGGTTTGTTTCAGCTGAAATTCTTTGAAACTTTGAGCCATAATTTTAGAGCATTTTCAACAGCTTTAAAATATGTTTCCGTAACTATTTGTACAATATCCACTGTTGCATGGGTAAATCTTAGTTAATAGATGTTTTGATTCTCGCCTTCTCTTCTTCTTAATCTTATCATTATTCTTCTTCTTCCTGCTCTTTTCTTCCCCTTCCACAGTATCGTCTTTATAAGTAACTCATTGTTCTGTTCATCTATGGTTAATAGAGACAGAAGAAGAGTTGCATTAACTATATACATGTCATCGAACTAAATGACCATTATTCTCTAATTAAGTATTGTTTTTTTCAATTTAGACGAACTGTTTTTCTATACGTTTTTAAAAAAGCTACACAAACAATAGAGTATCGAATACGTAATTTATATGTATATTTTGTTATTTGTAATTGCCATGTATAAAGCCATAAAAACGTCCTCTAAATACAATTTGTTCTACAAACATTTAAAATTCAACCTTTCCAAACTTAATTTTTGCGTTTAATTTTTAGGGGAGTGTAAAGGCAAATATCTAGTTCAAATATTACAATTACATTTAGTTCCAATTTTGTTATCATTTATTTTATAAAATCTTTTAAATAATACCTTCCATTCAATTTTTTTACCGACATCTAAATTATTAATTAATAAAATTATTATTACGAATTGTCAATTATTTAATTAATTATTTAAAATTAGTCAGTTTAAATTAATCAATTGATTAATTAATCGGATAATTAATTATTTAGTTAATTAGTTAACCTGTTAATTAATTATGAATTAATTATTTCATATTTTTTGTAAAAATTGCAAATATCCAATTCTTGTTTAATAATTTACATTTAATTTGCTCTAGCAATTGTAGTCAAGTTTCAATTAAATGCTCTACTGGCAATTTCATTTGGTTACCTACAAAATTTAAATTAAATATTGAGTTATTCATCGAGTGGTAAAGATTCATGCAACCAGGTACGTCCGCCATCTTCTGAAAAATCAGCTGCGGCATGATCTGTTCCATTTAATACCCATTTGGTAGTTAAAAGTCCTTCAACACCCACTGGACCACGTGCGTGAATTCTGGCCGTACTGATACCTACTTCTGCACCTAAACCAAATCTGAAACCATCTGCAAATCGCGAACTTGCGTTGTGGAACACGCAAGCACTGTCAATTCTCTTTTGGAAGCTTTCTGCAGTATCGTCTGTAATGAAATAGTCAACATTAACAAATTTATAATTTCCAATAAAAAAAATGACGTACAAAGAGAACTGATTAAGATTTAATTGCGATTGCCCGCCAGTAATAGCTATTTGTTTACCTAGGGAGGAAAGTGTATCATTTTCTCCCGCGGATGAATCGCAATCATCCAAGGGAGGAAATGATACTTTACTCCAGAGTTGATCATATGATTTTTTTGACACCTTCACATACTCGTTCACACATATTATTTATGATAAAGCTTTTATTTCTTATATTTTGCTGAAATCAAAAATATTTAAATATAAAAACCATGAGCAGGCTAGTAAATGTTTCTAGTCTCTATGGTAGCAAGTAATAGTCAAATAAAATTGTTTACTGCACGATTATTATTGCAACGCGAGTTAGTGCATTACGCAATAGAAAATGAGTTCGGATAGTGACTGTGAAATTCCTGACGCTATTTTAGAAGAAGCAAGAATTACCACATTAAATCTTCTTCCAGCAAAATCGAGATTAAAATATGAAAACGAATATGATACGTTCAAAAAATGGATGACAACGTCAAAAAAATAAATGATGATGTCATTTTGGCTTATTTTTCATTTGCCAGTAAAAAATACAAGTCATCGACCCTTTGGGCAAAGTATTCGATGTTAAGAACTACACTTCTCTTAAGAGAAGATATCGAGATAAAGAAACAGAAACTGGTAAATTTTTAAAAAAGGCAAGCTGTTGGATATAAACCGAAGAAAGCAAAAAACTTTCAGTAGAGAAGATATAAATAAATTTATTTCAGAAGCCCCTGACGAAATATATTTGTTCATGAAGTTAAACTTAATTGTTCTTTAACTTATTAGTAGTTTTTCTCACACATCTTGTTATATAGATTTTCTTAAAAAAATCTATATATACATTTATGCTCGGCGACTTTGGGCCCCCGTATCTCGAGAACGGCTGATCGGATCGACCTCAAATTTGGGATCTATCCGAATCTCGAGATTTCCAGAAACTTTCCGTCTGTCCGGAACTCCGGAACTCCGGTAGTCCGGAAACTTTTCTTTGAAATGCGATAACTGTCCCAAATATTGACCGATCGATTTCAAATTTTTACCAGAGGTAGACCTCCATGGTCTACATATGCCTATTGATTTTGAGCAGGTTCCGAAAACGGCAAGTGGGGCAAAAACGGCCTAACAACCAACATGTTTACCTTCTTTTGAAATGCGATAACTGTCCTAAATATTAACCGATCGACTTCAAATTTTGAACAGGTGTAGACCTCTAAGGGCTACATACGCCTATTGTTTTGGAGTCGGTTTCGAAAACGCGAAGTGGGGCAAAACGGCCTAAAAGCCATTTTTATTTCTTTTTTCTTTGAAATGCGATATCTGTTCAAAATATTGACCGATCGACTTGAAATTTGCAACAGGGGTAGACCTTTACGGCCTACATATGCGTGTTGATTTTAAGCCGGTTCCGAAAACAGGAAGTGGGGCAAAAAAAATTTAAGAATTTTGATTTTTTTTTGGAAATGCAATAAATGCCCCAAATATTGACCGAATTGGTACAAATATAGGCATATTAGCATAAGACTTAATAAAATGGATCACAGGGAACCGATTCCGACTATTCACGAACCGCTCCGATCATTCTCGAAGGCGTTATAAGCACTTTTAATAGCGTTTTAAGAAATTAAAAAGGGCAAACGAGTTTCAAGGGTGTTAACAGCCACCGAGGCTACAGATTTAACCGCAAAACACGAACTGGACCCGAACCTTTCCGAAGTCACCCGAAGATACCCGAGGGCAAACGGGGCTTGCGGGGTATCATTTTTAATAAAACCGAATACGAGGAACCGATTCCGAGCATTCCCGAACCGCTCCGATCATTCCCGAATGCGAATTAGGCAAGTTTAACAACGATTGCAGGAACCGAAATACAAATTCAATTTCCGAGGGAGTTGACACGTACCCAGGCCGCACTTTTAACCAAAAAAACCGAACTCGATCCGAAGATATCCAAAGTCACCCTTGCGCGGGCGAGGCTTGTGGGAAACGTTTTCTAGGTAATCGGACCCAAGGAATCGATTGGAATCATTCTGGAACCGATCCGATGTACTTTGTCCGTCTTTTGAAAATCTATATGGCATCTTCACGGCAGCGGTGAATGTACCTCACTTGTTTTATTTAAGGTTGCTGTAGTTATGGCAATTTGTGTGGTTTGTCGGTGTGACGAATTGACCTATTTACGTCTCGAAAATATTCAAGATAAAAACGACATTTTAGTTATTACGATTCTAGACACAAAAACGCACATTGCACGTACTTTTATTGTAACTAATGATAAGATTAATGGAAATAACGTTATTGACATATATAGGAAGTATTTTGCATTAAGATCTGCAAAAACAACACATTCCAGATTTTTCGTAAATTATATTAAAGGAATGTGCACAGTGCAAGCAGTTGGAAAAAATACATTTTCCCAAATACCCCGTAAAGTTGCCGAGTATCTTAAATTACGGGAACCTTCTAGTTATACTGGACACAGTTTCAGAAGAACATCCGCATCGCTTCTGGTAGAAGCTAGAGGGGATATTATAAGTTTGAAGAGGCATGAGGGATGGGGCCCTCAGCAGTTGCTGAAGGATATTTAGAAGTTTCTATCTCAAAAAAGTGTAATGTAGCTCAACAAATTATTATTGGAGGTAAAAAAATCACAGTCAGTATCAACTTGCGAAAATATAAATAAAGACAAGCAAATTATTATTGAGGGTTGTGAATCACTATCAACAATAACGAGCGAAAATCAGGACATTGATATTAACACAACAACATTAAGCTGTTCATCAAAATCTTCTATTGCTATTAGTTTTAATAATCTAACAAATTGTACCATTAATGTTCATAATGATAAATAAAAAATTGATTATATTTTATTTGGTTTCATGTTATTGGCTCCCGTCTCTAATAGCAACTGGAGTAAATGTATATTGTCTCCCGTTGCTATTGGAAACCGACTGAAGGGAGACAAACGTCTATTTTCGCTAGTAGAAAATACACTAACAAACAACAGAAAATGTCACTTTCGGAAGCAGGTGTCAAAAAAAGATTTTTACCAAATAAATGGAAATTCTTGTTGAGGCCATTGTATGGTACATATTTATAAATCATCAAGAAATGTCTGAGGCAATTTTATTTAATATCCAATTAAATAAAGTGTGAGAATTACGACTTATTTAGGTTTCGAACTTGTTAAATGCCATAAGTAATGGAAAAGACAAATAATAATAGCAAATCAGGCTAGCCTAAAGCAGATTAAGTGAGACAGACATAGCGAGGGATAAGTGTGTCCCTCTGGTGGTTAGTGCTACTACCCGGTAGTAGCACTGATCACCAGAGGGATGTAGTTATCAAAGACAGACTTAAAGCAAACTAAGTAAGACAGACATAGTGAGTGATACCTGATAAGTGTCACTCACTATGTCTGTCTTGCTTAGTTTGCTTTAGACTAGCCTGGTTTGCTATTATTATTTGTCTTTTCCATTACTTATGGCATACTGACGAGAACATAACAAGTTCAATACCGGTCTATGTCTAGTGAGGAACTGACAAATGGTCTCAGCTACCAAACAAGACGTGCAGGTTTAATTCAACGCAAGTCGGGGCTTTTGTCCGCTGAGTAGTTGTTTCCTGTAAATCTTATTCAGTATATAGTTTAGCCTACCATAGCTAGAGGTCGCAGCTCTTCGTACCTGTTTCGCAAGTCGCTATTATTCACTGAGTCATCCGTGGTGTCTGACGGGTAGTAGCACTGACCACCAGATGGATAGACTCTCTGTTGCAATACCTTTTTATGTTGATTTTTATTATACTTTTATTAATAAAGATCGCTTTCTTGGAGTATATTTCCATTTTATTGTATTGCGATTGGCACCGGTAGATGGAGCTACCGTTAACTTGTTAGTACTCCACTTTCACGTAGAGAATTATGATTCTGAGATCCTCGTTGTTGACGTTGTTTATACCTACTTCGCACTGACGAATATAATAACCAGAAACTGGCCTGCAAATGATGTATAAGAGGAATTTCATTAATTTAGTAAAAACCTGTTACTAGTGGACAATCGCAACTAGAGCTTAATCACTTCTCTTTGTGTGATACAAATTGATAAATAAAATAGAATAAAGAAGTAAGACCATAATAAACCGTAATAAAGTGAGAGGATTACTATTTAAGTATTATAGTCTAAGATCAGAATTAAAAACGACCTTCACCTATCCGTTTAATGAATGAAAAATATTTTATATTAATTTTAATATGTTATAAAATATATCGCGAGTGGGTTGGCTAAAAAATTCCTGGCAAGACTATGATTAATTAAAAATTCAAAAACAACTTTTTTTAAAAATTGCACTCATTTGTTTAGGGAACAAATTTTATTCCAATCGAAACTATGAAGCCTATAGAATATGCAAACGTTAGGTTGTCTATTTTTTTCCTGGCATAACTATTGGGTTGGCAGGTATAAACAGGTAATTCGATACTAGTAATTTACATTCATCTGTTTAATGAATAAATCCTATATCAAAATAAAGATAATTAAATTGCGAACAGAATGATATAGGGTTGTCTGCGAAAAATCTGGTTTAAATTCCGGTTGGCGAGCTTTAAAAAGCGAAATATTGGTGAGAATGAAAATGTGCGACAAAGAAGTCCGAGCAAACTATCCGGTGCGATAGAAGAGCACGCAGCATTGCAGCTGCGCGCGGCTCGTCCATCGGATAAAAGAGATTGCGCATACTATTTGTTCGTGCAATTGAGAAGTGTAGCGATAGACTAGTAAATAATCTGAGCATTATTTTGGAGCAGTTAACTTCAATATTCGAATCAATCACTCAATCAATCACCTTCAGTAATTGTTGTACAGGAATGGACACTAGAATCTAGACATTTTGGGCTTTCATCAGCGGCAGAAGTATTGACGTGCACCTAGAAGTAAATTTTTGTGATGAAATGAAAATGTTTGATACATAATTTTTATGAAATGTTTCATTTATATAGTCGAATGAAAATATCCTCATGAATGATGTTACAGAAAGTCGCAGAAATCAGATAATTTTTTGGTTTATTTCTTTAACAAAAATTCTTTAAAGAAAGCTAAAAGCTAACGTGTCGAAAATTGAAAAAAAAAACATAGTATAGGCTAGGTGCAAATATATAAAAAAAAAATATTAATAATTTGTTTGGCCAAAACAAAATTAAAAAATTTTCAGATTCCACGATCTTCAGTGTCATTATTTCATTATAAGTAAAATATAGAAGATATATTTACTATTATATTATAATTTAGAACATTCGTTTACTATGTACTTACTGTATTCTCCGTACAAAATTTATTAAATTCTTCATTATATTTATTTCCTGAAGCAGTGATTTTTTTATATCACGAGGTATGATAACCAACAAAATCGAGTGTCGCGTTGGTTAGCTTAACTTCATTGTATTTAAAGTTCTTTTTTTTACGAAAAGCCAACTTCAATGAACAATTTTTAAAAGTTTCATCATTAAAATCAATTACAGAATCGTCCGAGTCACACAAAAAACACTTTCTAGCCATTTTTTATCATAATATATTGTTAATTAATAACAACGATGCGTAGTAGCATCTGCTCGAAAATAATGCTCAGAGTATTTACTAGTCTATCGCTACCCTTCTCAATTGCACGAACAAATAGTATGCGCACTCTCTTTCATCCGATGGACGAGCCGCGCGCAGCTGCAATGCTGCGTCCTCTTCTATCGCACCGGATAGTTTGCTCGGACCTCTTTGTCGCACATTTTCATTCTCACCAATATTTCGCTTTTTAAAGCTCGCCAACCGGAATTTAAACCAGATTTTTCGCAGACAACCCTATATCATTCTGTTCGCAATTTAATTACCTTTATTTTGATATAGGATTTATTCATTAAACAGATGAATGTAAATTACTAGTATCGAATTACCTGTTTATACCTGCCAACCCAATAGTTACGCCAGGAAAAAAATAGACAACCTAACGTTTGCATATTCTAGAGGCTTCATAGTTTCGATTGGAATAAAATTTGTTCCCTAAACAAATGAGTGCAATGTTTAAAAAAAAAGTTATTTTTGAATTTTTAATTAATCATAGTCTTGCCAGGAATTTTTTTAGCCAACCCACTCGCAATATATTTTATAACATATTAAAATTAATATAAAATATTTTTCATCCATTAAACAAATTGGGTGAAGGTCGTTTTTAATTCGGATCCTCTACTATTACTTTTAGTATGTATTGCTGTAAGTTAATAAAAATTATAGTCTTATTATTAAATGTTGCAATTTTAAAATAAAAAATCAATAAATAATTTCCACTTACTATTTTCGGTTACGATAACATCGGTATGTCCACTACCGTATTTGTAAATGTGATTGATAGCTTCGTCAATATTTTTAACTACTTCAACACAACATTCAAGAGATCCGTATTCTAATTTCATCGTTTTGGCTAAAGGAGGTCCAAATGTTAACATCTGATGCAACACTGGGCCTGCGTTAATAGTAACACCTTCCTTCTTCAACATGTTGCAGATGTCCGAGAAAAACTCTCCTTCCATAAGATTTTCATGAACTAACAGCGTTTCCATTGCATTACATGCAGCTGGGTAGTCACATTTTGAGTCACGAATGATTTTTAGGGCTTTCTGTAGATCGGCTTCCTTGTCTATGTAAACGTGACATATGCCTAGAAAAAGAAAAATAATCTTAAAATTTCTGAAGAAACAATTTCTATTATGATGATTTGTCCTTATAGAACCCTTTTTTTTTTTTTATTTTATTTTATTTTACTACTCCCTCCACATTACCCAATCACATATTATACACATACATAATACACATAACAAAAGTAACAAGAAAAGAAAACATAAAATTTAACACAATGAAAAGAGAAATTAACACTAGACTATACACCTTTTTAAACAACTTAGCAATTAAAAATGTGATTTAGTTGAGGTGTTACAATTTTCACAAAAAAATTAGGGGAAAATTTCAATAAATTATTTCGTGGTACGGAGATAAAAAGTACGCCAACACGGTTTAACTCTAGGCAACGAAAACAGGTCAAGAGGGACATTTTATTATTTATTAATTTATTTAAAAAAATTAAGGTTTCGACATGAGTAATACGAAAACTTTAAGTAAGTGGAGGATTCCAACAGGGGTATTGACCATCAATTTAAAAGAAGGAGAAACGCCTACATTCCAAGCTTTCAGCATAGACATTGTATTCCGGTGCCATATTATAGCAGCATATTTCAGCCTAGATTTTACAAGTGCATTAAAAAGAAACATAGTACCTGATCAGAGAACCTTGAGAGTTCTGATAACAAAACCTAGGCTTGTAAGATGTTTTAAGAACTTGATTAACATGAAGAGAGAGAGTCGCTACAAATTGACCCTAAGTCCTTGTTGATCGGGCTAGGTAAGTGTCAATTATATTGTATCGGATGGGAAAATGTTCCTAAGGTCTAACATTGCTGAGCATTCAGAGTAAGATTATTTAATATACACCACTCATTCAAATTATTCAGATATGCAGCTTTTAGAAGGTTTTGATTTTCAATTTTACCGTGTTATATTGGGCATTAACAGATTATCTAACTTATCAGACAAGTCTTAAAACTTGACAGATATAAATAACTTAACACTAAAAACGTTTCCTTAACATTATTTTAAGCTTAACGCTAGCAACTGCATCATTATTATTATTTACGAAATGCTCAAAATACCTTCCGCATGACCCATTACAGGAATATGTTGACTTTGAGATTGGATAGAGCGGACCAGCTCAGTTGAACCACGTGGGATAATCAGATCGATATGCTGCTCCATGGAAAGAAGATCTCCAATTTCCTCCCTGGTTGACACCTTAAAAATATTATTGAATATTATTGTTTAAGAAAATTTTATAAAACCAAAAATACGTATTGGAACACTAATACCTAAAAAATCATTCAGGATTTATACAAGGTGTCTCACCAGGAACTGATTCGATCGATATAGGGAAATGTACGCACCAGAAAATTTTGAAAATTTAGGGAGCTACTAACGGCAGTTTGGACAATCCAACTAAAATAATTACAAGCATAACTTTCGGTTATACCGGAAGTCGATACCAACTTGCTTATTATAAATGGAACAGCCTATATGTTTTAGAGTTTTCGAAAAGAACATAAAATTTTGAGTCAAACCCTATACCTAAACCTAGCCGTTTCAGAGATATTTGACATTTTGAGACAATTTTGACAGGTGTAATGGTTTACAATAGCCTTTATAACTTTCCTCGTGTAAGAGATACTCATTTAGTTTTTGGCACGCAGAAAGACCATAAGGTGAGCTATGCTCTACAGTTTAAAGAAATTCAATAATATTATACCAAGTGTTTCATTTTTGACGATACATTTTGTAAACTTCAAATCGCGACAACTTGCTTAAGTCAAATGGAACACCCTATATTTTTTTTACATCAAGTTATGTATAATTAAATTCCTTTTTTTTCTGATATCAGCATTGTGGGGGTTTAAGCTACAACTTTTTGAAATATTTGTGATTTTCTTAGAAATTCAAGAATTTTTAGTAAACATTTTTTCAAATTAGCTACAATTAGAAACAATCAGTAATGTCAGTTATTCTCTTATGTCAAAAAATGCCACTGCGTTTAAATTAGACCCACAAAGACTTTTTGAATTTGTTTATTATTTATGGAGAATGTGATAAAGTAATATCAAGAACTTTTAGTACATTTGTACACTGTAACATGCCTATTAATTGGATTGAAGACACTTGCATAAACTAAAAGTAGCTAAGATAAAATCAACTAAAAACATGATTCCGTTTTAATTTAATAATTGTTCAAAATTTCGCCCTCGAATCTCTACACATATTTCGCACCATCGGATTATTTCTTCATGGGTAGCTTTTCTAATTGAATCCTGTGATAAGTTTTGAAATGCATTTCTTACTCTCTGCATACAATCTTCAATAGTTGTTAATGGGCTCTCATAAACTTTATTTTTAATAGTTCCCCAAATAAAAGAATCTAAAATTGATAAATTGGGCGAGCGAGGAGGCCATAGGAAAGTCCATTATTGGTGATCCATTGATCGAAAAAAGTTTCTTGTAAAAAATTATTTATCAAATACGCGTTATGTGGGGGAGCACCGTCGTGGTGCGTAAAGTGCTGTATTTTTCACCTAAAAAATTTGATTTTATAACTTACTGTTTAAATTTTACTGTTATAAAATTCTAATGCCACCACTCTATCGTGTTTTATGGCACAGTAAACATTAAAATGCCAACTTTCTTGACAATTTCGCTCCCTGAACACATGAGAATTCGAGTCACTCCAATAATGCGAATTGTGTCGATTAAAAAGTCCATTTTTGGTAAATTTAGCTTCATCTGACCATATAATATTTCCCAAATAAGAATCGTCGCCTACAGACCTTATTAGAATAAATTCACAAAAATGTTGTCTTCTTAGGAAATCTGTTTCTTTTAATCATTGAACCATTTGGAACGAAAACGGGTGAACTTTGTGTTTAATTAAGATTCTATGAACTGAATCCTTGCATAGTCCCGATTCCAGAGCAGCTTGTCTTAATGACATTATTGAAAATGCAAGAAAATATCCCAGAATTGCTATTTCTACGTTTTCGTCATCAACAATAGGCTTCCGCTTTTGAATTCTTGCCTTGACAGAGCCATAGTTTTTAAAATTATCCAGTATGCGTTTTACAGTGTTTGGTGATGGTTTCCATTTTTGTGGATATCGAGTAGCAAATGTACTACAAGTTCTTGATATTACTTTATCACATTCTCCATAAATAATAAACAAATTCAAAATGTCTTCGTGGGTGTAATTTAAACGCGGTGGCATTTTCTGACATAAGAGAATAACTGACATTACTAATTGTTTCTAATAATGGCTAATTTGATAAAATTTTTACTAAAAATTCTTGAATATCTAAGAAAAACGCAAATATTTCAAAAAGTTGTAAATTAAACCCCCACAATGCGTACATCAGAAAAAAAAGGAATTTAATTATGCATAACTTGATGTAAAAAAAATACAGGATGTTCTATTTGACTTAAGCAAGTTTTCGCGGTTTGAAGTTTACAAAATGTAACGTTAAAAATGGAACACTTGGCATGCTTAAAAAAAATGTTTCCTTAACCGCCTCTCAAGTCACCAAAGGAACTCCCAGATAATCCTAAGATTTTGTGTTGAGTAAAGAAAGACGAGGCCTACAGTTTATTGTAGAGTCCGAACCACATTTAGGGCATCGACAGTTCACTCCCATCTTAATCTGAAGCAAATTGCAAATAAAATTTGTTGCTCCGGGGTGGATTCGAACCATCGATATTTGGTGCCGAGTAAATAGCTATAATTGCTTTACCCACTTGGCTACCATGCCCATAACACATGGTATACTATTATTGAATTTCTTTAAAGTGTAGAGCGTAGGTCACCTTATGGTTTTTCTGCGCGCCAAAAAGCAAATGAGTATCTTTTAATCGAAGAAAGTTAGGAAGGTTATTGTAAACCATTACACCTGTCAAAATTTATTTAAAATATCAAATATCTCTGAAACGGCTGGGTTTAGGTATAGGATATCACATGTTTTTGACTTAGAATTTTATGCTTTTTCAAAAACCCCAAAATATATAGGATATTCCATTTAAAATAAGCAAGTTGATATCGACTTCCAGTATAACCGGAAGTGCCAGATGCTTGTAATTATTTTAGTTGGATTGACCATACTGTCATTAGTAATTCACTAAATTTTAATAATTTTCTGGTGCGTACTTTTCCCTATATAGATCGATGCAATTCCTGTATACTGTATAAAATATAATCTTTCTTTTTGACACAATAATGGACAACCAGTAAATAAAATTACCAAAGAAATAGCGTTTGTCGCACCGATAGACGCCAATGATTCCGTAACAAGCTCCATAAGTGCTTTATTACTGTGAGCTGCCTCTTTACCACCTTTCAGTAAAAGTCCATTACCAGACGCTATCGCCAAAGCAGCCACTTGTGGTAAAGAATCCGGTCTTGACTCGAAAATCACTAAAAGAACTCCAATGGGAACTGTAATTTGTTTCAATTCCAAACCGTCAGCTAGTTTAGTTCTCCTTAAAACTCTTCCAACATTTTTATGACTAGAATCCGCGATCTGATGGAGTCCGACAGCAAGATTTCTTAATTTGGCTGGCGTTAAGGACAGTCTTGAAAGTAAGGGTTTAGCTAATCCGGATTTGGTAGCTTCTTGTAAGTCTTTTTGGTTGGCATCCAATATATCTGATTGTTTTGATATTAGTAGATCGGCAAGCTTGTGGATGCAAGAGGCTCTTTGGTCAGAAGTGATTGTCGCTAGGATACGACCACCAGTCCGTGCTGAAAAAAATAATATTGTGCATTAGTTAATGCAAACTGGAATTAAAACATATTCTTTAATATGGACATAGCAAATACGGAAAAATCTCCAGACCATTGCCTGTCAAAGTAAACATCGTGCAGCAGATCTAACTCAAGTTTATACACAGGTTCTGTCACAGATTGTTTTGGTATTAAATATCTCAACTACATAATAAACCATAGCAAATGAGTTACATGTATAAATATGCACAACGCATTGGGTGAACGTTCGCATTCCTGAGTCAACCACTTTGATAGAAGATAGTAAATCATCCAATTGTTACAACAATTGAACACAATAACTGTCCAGCCTTCTGTATCTTTGAGAGCTAGTACAATCTATACATGCAATTGGATTGTATACATGTAACCTATTTTTTAGAGTTGGATTATATTAGATTAACATATTTTTGAAAATGATGCATTCGTTTTAGTATTTATGATATTTATTGATTAATGATTACTTTCATTCCAAACTACAAAAATGAAACACATACCGTTTTCAGCAATAACCTCAGTAGGGACAGATCCACCCACACTCGAGTCGGTAAAGAAAGTTCCTACTTTCCTACCAGACAAAATTGTTTTGATCGCTTTGTCCTGCATACCATTACATATGACCACCGAGACACCACGATCTAAAGCCCAAGTAGCTGCGTTTACTTTTGAATCCATACCGCCTGTTCCCACTTTCGATTTTTGGCCGTACTCGATCGTATGTCTCAAATCTGATGTAAACGTGTGGAGAAACTTTGCACCCTCCTCCCATGGTGGCTTGCTGTAAATTCCATCCACGTCTGACATCAGAATTAATAAATCTGACTGTATTTCAGCTGCCAACATAGCAGCTAAACTGTCATTATCTTTAAGAGAAATGCCTCGTTTGCCCGGTCTACCTCCAATGGGTTCATCTACTTGTGGTGGGGGTGAAACAGCATCATTAGTATTTATAATAGGTACGATGTTCAAGCTGATAAGTTCTGATAAAGTACTTATTAAATTTCTACGGGTTTCTTCATTGTAAAAATCTGGTTTGGTGACTAGGACTTGGGCAATTTTTACGCCATATTGGGAAAACATGGCGTCGTATAGGGACATGAGTCCGGATTGACCAACGGCAGCGGCAGCTCTAGGCTCTAGTAACATTGAGGCGTCCTAGGGAAAAATAACTTTATAAAAATAGTTATACAGGGTGTTTGGAAATAGACGTCCTCTATCATATTGTATGTTTAAGAAAATCAAAAATGTTTTTAGAAAAATGCTGCCCTGGAAACTTCGAGGGCAGGGTTTGAAAATGGCCTAGAAGAATTTGTTTTTTTTTTTAATAACTTTTAATTAATTTGAGTCAGACATTTCAAATTTGGTATGCAGTTATTCTTAATGAGTTGTAGCAACATTTATTAATACGAGTGGCCAATATCTAATGATATTTAAACTAATTTTGTTCAACATAAATTATTTAAAACAATTATTATTGTGTTGATTCATTCTAGATTTTTTGATTTACAACCACATAAAAAAGTTTGACAAAGCAGAATAATCAAATCACATGACCATGAAACAATCGGTTTCACGAAAAAAAAAAGTGAAAACACTACTCAAATTTCAAAATTACATTCAAGAAAGTCTACTTTTTGATTGTCATTTTGAAATACTTGTAACTCACAGAGTAGTATTTTTCGAAACACATTTGTACAAAATTTCCATCTTTATTTTATACGTACAAAATATGCCCCTTTTCTAAACGACACTTATTTCCAAACACCCTGTACAATGGTATGTTAAATACAACATTTCGAAATAGAGCATAGAAATTATTTCAAAGGTATTTGACAGAAATAGCAGATGGTTTATCAAAGGGGAGTTCAATTTAAGCAAATATGAAACGGGTAACAATAATACAATAGTAATAATTTTGTCGTTATAAAAAATACGATCATTATTATCTTGACATGCCAATAAAATAACTCCTTGTAGGAATCATATCTAAAAATAAGGTTGTCTAGTATAATAATAATAAATGGCTTTTATTTGTAAGATAGTAATTATTTACAACTAAATAGTAAATATGAGAGGAAACTAACAAATTTGGCAGCAATTGCTAATATTGGGTGTCCACCAAGGGTCCATCCTTGGACCCCTATTATTCATATTTTTATAAATGACATTATCAATATATTATGCGTGAATTGTCACCTTTATGCCGATGATTTAAAGATATATTCAGTTTTTAACGGTTTCAGTGATTGTCGCCATCTTCAAAGTACCCTTAAGAACTAATAAATGTAATATCATGTCATTTTCAACGAATAATAATATCTCTCTAAATCATCCACCAACTTTTCTCAATCTGAGTGTTATCAAAGATAAGATGAAAAAATAAACTTCATAGTCTTAGAAGCTGATAGGATGTACGAATTTCACCAACGTAAATACAATTAAATTACTGTATTTTACTTTTAACAGATCTAAGCTTGAGTACGCTTCTCTTGTATTTTCTTCTTACTACAGTGCTCACCTCAATATTTTGTTGGCTTTCCCCAAAGTGTGTTATTGGATAAATGCTCTGTCGTAAGGTTGAAACCTGGCGTAAATATTTTTCTCAAGTATTTCCTCTTAAAATTATTCACAATATCACTGATTTTTTTCTTTAAATTAAACTTTATTGTGCCTAGAGCAACCTCCAGAGAAAATCTAACATTATATCTCCTGATACCTCATACAAATCTATTAAAAGAATCTGCGTTATATATCGTACTGTTTGTACTGATTGTAATGCAGCCGGCAGCCATTTAGATATATTTAATAGCAGCCTTAATGACATAAAAATATTGTACCTCAATTAATAACTTGTTTTTCTTTATTACATATACATACTACCATTTTGTTTTTCTGTATTATGTCTTCTAGTTTATGTTATGTTCATTTTTGTTTTTTGCCTACTCCCGTGTTCTGTAATTGGGTTATTTACCGTTGAACAGTGTATCCAAATAAATAAATAAATCAGTAAATAAAAAACAATTTGCACAATTGTAGAGAATTGGAATAAAATCTGTATTCCTGCAGACAGTCAAGAAGAATGTTAATATGATTACCGATAACATAAAATATACACAAAAGCACAAAATATTTGTAAACCACTGAACCTTATCGTAGATACAATATTAGCCCAACAATGATTCAGTAAAATAATAACCTAATTATTAAGAATTTGATAGTACGTTTGGTTTGTTAATGACCTGTGTGTAATAATTTAGTAAATATTTTTTGAGGGGGGCCTATAACCTAATTTAAGAAAACAGTTTTTAATGAAAAACCATATATTATGCATACACTTGCTAAAACGGAAATGAAAAGTTTAATGGCATTGAAGATAATATAATAAAGCAACAAAATGTGGGTATTAGAGGATTTTTTTAAGATAATAACATTGTTTGGAAAACAAATTGGAGTATTTTGGAAGGTTGGTCGGTAATAATTGAATTTTTTCCCTATTTTTGAGTTTGTATTTCAGAGTTAAATGTCATATTTTTGATATTTTCATATGTTAATTTGGTCAATTAAACTGTTTTTATATATTTTTTAAATTGGCGGAGAATGTAACCGTCTAATTTGCTGGGAATTTTTTTTAATCATATTGAGTCGATTTTCATAATCAGTAAATAATTCCATTTAAAATTATATATAAATAGTCAGATACTAGATATCATTAAAAAGAAAGATACAGAAATCTGGAACAAAATATGTTTATTAACCGAATTTGAAAAGAAGGCATAAGTGATATGTACATTTCGGAAAATAATTACAATTTGTATTTACCAATGCGTTTTTATAATATCATTTATAAAGAATTTTATTAGTACCTATTTTTTAGAATGCGTCGAGGCATTTAAAATTATTTATTTGTCATTAAACAGATAAAAATATGTTATCTGGAGTGTTTATTCAATTTCAGGTTAGCCTTTGATTTGTTTGATCATGACCTTTTTAATATCACAACTAGGTCTATGATTTCATAATACGACAACCATTAAGATTAAATCTGTACCATGAAACTAAAGTAGGTATCTTTTAGATTATACTATATTTATATTATCAATATGAATATTAGGTGTAGGCTAATACCCTCATAGTTTTAATTGTGACAGAATAAAAATTCGAATGGTTAATGTATACATAACGGTAGTTGTTCTTGTCTCCAAATATCCGAAGTACATACACCCTATACCGGCCTTCCCTAGTATCTAGTATACTTCTGAAAGGTAATTAGCGTGAGTGAATTCGTTTCTGTTCTGCTATCCTTTGCTTAACACTTTTTCTGATTTGCCCCATATAAAATTTGGGGTAAATGCTACAAGCCGGCTTATAGACTAGGTTTATTTGTTAGTTATTTCGTTATTATCTTTACGTAATTTACCGAGTCTTAGTTTTGCTCTAGGCATTGTTAAAATTTCTCAATAATTTTTAGCACCTTTTAAATAGTTTAGTATAATCATGTATGTAAAAGTGATGGCTGTGTTTGATAATAGCACATAAATCTAAAAAGTTATGAAAATTATAACAGTTCAATTTTATTTCGTTCAAGGATTTTATAAGAACTAATACTTTTAATCCAAGAAATAATTCTTCACTAAATTACTGTATTAGCTCATTAAATTTTTTACATTTCCACACTTTTAATCTATGGTAGTATTAGATGTTCCTTTTTACTTTCTTATACCTAATATAAGGAAGTATAGTAATCGTGATTTTTGCGACCTCGAGATTTTGATTGATATATATGTTTTGAACCCTCCTGAATCCTTTCCGACTATTTTCTGAATGATGTCTGTCGGTGCGTGTCTGTGTGTGTGGATGTGCGGTGTGCGCGTGTGTGTGTGTGTGTATATATATATGTGTATGTAGGTGTGTATGTGTGTGTATATGTGTATGTGTGTATCCTCGATACCTCAAAAAATACTAATGTGAGACTTTCCAAATTTGGCTGTTAAGATTGTTAACAACATTTTAGGTGACACGTTAAATTTGGTGAATGTGGTACCACCAGAAGAGATATAATGAATAGATACAATTTCGGGAAACAAATTGAAAAAAAATTTATTGCATTTCTTACGGAATCTCAACGAATTATAATGAAAAAACATAACTTTATGAAAAAGAAATCTGTTCGCATGTCTGTAGTTTCGCGATACCATCCGCAGTTTTTGAGATAGAGCTTTCAAATTTGGTACACTTGTTCTAAAGGCCAAATACAATGCAAAAATCGGTGATGAGCAAAATTGGCCAGCTGAAAGGGGGTCCACAGGACTCAAACTTTTTTGTATTTGAATTTACAAAAAATATATTTTTGATGAAAGATTATAAATCATGTCTACTATATCAAGGGAAGGAAAATATGTTTTCCAAGTACTTAAATAAAGCTGATGTAAACTGAAATATTTTACATATTTGGCCTCATAAAATGAGGTTAGGATAAATTTAACAGTTTGATATTTGAAAGGTCTAATTTAGTTACAGAATTGTCAATGTCAATAACAAAATATTATTAAAATATATGATATGAATTATTAGTGACAGTATTGAATGAAGCTGATAATTAATTATTTAAAAATTTTAATAAAACATTTCAAGGCACGCTATTAAAATTTAATTGAGGTAAGTGAAGAATTAAATAGAATGATTTTTTTAGATCAGGATGATATATACTGGTATAAGAAAATTATGTGCTGGCCACATCAGATATTTAATTTTGTATTAACTACTTTTTTAAAAATATCACTTTTGAAACTACAATACTCCATTACTCTTTTACTAAAAATACCAATTACAGTGCATACGGATTAAAATTACATACATTAGTAACAGAAGTATAATCAACTAATTAAATTACATTTAATGCCTATTAGCTCTTTCTCCGAATTTATTTAAAACACTGCTAAAACCTGCAACGATACAAACGCTGCTTATGTATTTTATTTATAGAATAATTTTAAAAATAAATTTAATATCAAAGACCGAAGTCTGCCCAGAAACATCAGTAGATTATTTCGTAATAAAGAATATTTTGACTAGACTCGTCGATATAAGTATCCTGAATAAAGTAATTTTTATATTACTACAAAATAATTTAAGCAGTAGTAAGTACTAGGCTGTCTAAAAAATGTAAAATGTGAAACAATATTATTCTGAAACTAAAATTATTAAGTGCAAAATAAGGTTAGAAAAGTTGACATTTCGGAATACAATCTGATTGCGTTATCAAAGCTAAGAAGTAATTAGCATTGATAGTATTTGATTTTTGCGTCAATGTCAGACATGGCTTACTTACCTCGTCTCTAAGAATTCTTAACAAATTACTACAAAAACTACAGAGTAATAATATACACACATTTTATCACCGTTTAATAAAATATAATAGCAAATTATTGTGTTATTATTTTCTGTTTTCAGAACGTTTGCAAAATAGTATTTAATAATATGGCTGCTATGTCAAGCGCGGTCACAAATGTTTTAAATTCCCCATTCCCAGCATAATTCTTGTATCAACGAGCCCAACATTGAAAGGTCTAAATTATTCCTCAAAACGTGAACAGGAGTAACTAGCAAATTTAAGAAAAGTGAGATACGCCGGCTACATACTTTTCCAAAGTTGACTGAATTACTTACAATTTCCGAGTACAGAACATGTAATTCCGCGTCGCATCTAACGAATTACATAAATAAGATACCACAAAAGTAACTGAAAATGAGTCAGTTCGTGTTACTTGTTAGCAACACTGTTTGTTGTTTATATTTGTTTATCTGTGTGTCTTGTGATAATCGGTTATTTTCACTAGATTTCTGGTATTACACTGTAATAGGACTAACAGCTAAGGTAGCTACGATTGCTTACTGATCGCAAATAATTTAATAAAATTGGTTTACAGCCGCATAATGCAGAATTCTCTAACAGACGTGCTAGTTGTATGGGAAGACGGAACAAAAAATTTTGTGACCTCATTCCCACATAGCATTTTCATATACCATATATGTACTATACATATTCATTAAATTGAAAAGGGCATGGTAACCGAGCGGGTAAAGCGCTTATAGCTATTTACTCGGTACCAAATATCGATAGTTCGAATCCATCCCGGAACGAGTTAGAAATACAACAGGGCTACTGTACGTTTTAAGAACATCGTACGAATATCCACAATAGTATGTTAATTATATATACTGCATGTATATTGTACATACCAAATACAGAACGTTATTTTCACTTCATGTATCTCTTTTGAATATACGTAGGATATTAAATGCTATGTGGCCTCTCGCTAGTGAGAAATATAGATAGATAAATGTGGGGAGCAAAGTAAAAATGTTGTACGAAAAAGACTGGTAGGTATAATGAATCTCTATTTGCTGTTGAAATTATCTCTTCTCCTTGGATGCTCTAACAATTCTGAGGGAATTTCCCTCAGCAAATTTGCATAAACTATCCGATCATATTAGAATAGGATATTGACAGTATTCTCTGACGAATCTGGAGACATACCACTGAGCAAAATTGTCATGAAAGATAATTCAAATGTAATAAATGTGTGTGAAAGTGAGAGTCGCCTCATAGAAGAATTTGACTTAAATCCAAAGGGATATACAGCTCCAAGTGCTTCTTGTTCAATTTCTATATTAGACAATATTGAAGGAAGATCCTTCTTTTGGATTTTGTGAAGTTACGAAATGCAAAAAAGGTGTATTGCCCGTCATGGATGTACCATTCTTCTTTGCTGAAGACATTTTTCATGTAATGATTCTTTCTCAGATCATAGTATAAAGAAAAAGTGAATTGAAGAATAGACCATGTCGTGGCAACTGAAAGTAATTTGTAGCGATTTAACTCCTGTAGATTTTTTTCTTTGGGGTTATCTGAGAGTAGAGTCTGCATGAACAAATCAAACAAAATTACAGAGCTGAAGTAGGAAATACGACACGAAGTAGCCAACATAGATCTGAGCGTTACGTCATGTCACATGAGCTGCGGTGGCCATTTGCATGATATCATCTTTCATACATAATTCTACTGAATTGAACTAAAATAATGATTACATAATTATATGATTTTTAAAATTATATGTGATACTTTCATGTGGAAACCCAAATTGACTCACCCTTTATTATTGTATTTTTTAAGTTGTTTTTCGTATTGATACTCAATAAAACTTCTCATAATGAGATATGTGTGTTATTAATTGAAAATCCACTTGACGTATCTTGCAGTGGAAGAGGAGTGATTTAGCACGGAATAGCGTAACTGACTTTTCATTTTTTTTTGTCGAAAATTGAAGAAAAACAAATAATTCATTATTATAATAATGTAGTTTGGACTGTTAAGAATATTATGGTAAGCCATTACAGTATACAGTTAATAACGGTTCCACCCGCCATGCTTGAATTGTAAGTAATTTCGTTTTTCGGCTCTCTTGTAAAATTTACAAAATGATAGTTACGCAAAGTTCATGTTTTGAAGGACGAAATGATTCATTGATATAATATTTACACATTCAGTTGGGATACTATAAATACGGTATTTGAGTTTTGTATGTCATTTACACAATTAATTGTCTATAAAGCAGATGTCAACATATTTCTGGTCTATATTATCGTCCGCACAGAAAACTTATTTCCGATTTTACGCAATTTTTCAAATAGAATACTTATAAAGGGTTAAGTCATAAAGAATAGGACATAGAATAACTGAATATTCTCTGGCTCAATATATGAACATTTAGCCAAATATGCCTCAGTAAAATGTCCCTAGTTAATGAGTTAAAGCAAATTTTTTTCAATAATTTTTTGGGTGTAACACGTAAATTGTTTCACGTATCAAGCTCAAAATCAGAACAGATAGAATTCTTTTGCTGAGAAATCATAATTTCATATTAGTCTTGACATCAGTAATACAGTACATTAAGCGAAAAAATTTGTTCTATTTTTCTTAGGATCAGCTCTACAGCCATCTTTATTTGAAATAATGATGTATTCACTAATTCTAAGTAAAAGGATATACTTGTCTTAAGTTGCTAAAATCAACCATTTTCGAAATATTTAACTATTAAAAGTTAACTGAATATTTTACATTACACAGTATTGTCATTATTCGCATCAAGTTGGCCACAAGAAACCTACCTATACCGATTTCGAGCTTGATATGTCAAGTAGTTTTCGAGTTACACCCAGAAAATCGTTTAAAAAAAAATTAAAAATCGCTTTTTCCATTCTGTATCTTATTAACTAGGGTTGCTTAGACATGTTTGGTTAAATATTCATATTTTAAAGCAATAAATCTGTAATTACTCTATGTCCCATTTTATATCGCTCACCCTGTATATCGAATTATTGCTCTAGAATGAAACTCGATTGTTCTATTTGTGTCATGTTTCCTCCATGTTTTACTTTTAACATATTACAATATTTTATTCTCTTCAAGTTGGCATAGTGTTCTTATGGTAGCTATGTAATAAATTTATATTTTCTGTAAATTTAACAAAAAGTACTTACTTCTCTAGTGTGATCCGTTGGAGATAATGTTTCTCTCATAGAGAGTGACATGAGCAACTCCTGCGTTAATTTCTGTTTCCCAAAAGCTACAGCACCACTCGTGACCATAATACATTCTCGTCCTTCATTTTGACTTTCTGCCACCTAAAAAAAGGTAACAGTAAAAAACTTTAAAAACAGAATTTCTTTAAAAAAATGTCATTTCTTTGCCATACAAGTTAAATTACTTTATTTTACAAGGTTAAAAGTACCTGTAATTGATTTCAAAAATGGCTTCTTAGCAATTAAACAGGTTGTAAATTACTTAATTCTACTCTTTTAAAATTCAGTATAAGTTGTAGGAATATTTTAGAAAACATTGTTACCTTCAAATAACCATAAAGTCGAAATAACCGTTAGATTTTACCTATTTGAAATAGTGATAATATACAAAGTCCTAATTACCACTGAAAACTTACCAAGAAGGATAATGGTCTGCCTTAACTTTCAGAGGTAAAATTAGTACAAACTTATAAAATTATTATTATTCTACAAGTGAAGTCAAGGTAACTTTAATACTATGTCTAGTACACAAAATGAGGAAGTAAAATGTGCAAAGATAAAATCAAACCATACAAATATAGTACAAGCTACTATGGAGTTATAAAATAAATAAATAATGGATGCAAAAGAATTTATAAACCAGGTACTAATAATTTGATATAGGTGCCGAATGTCAACTTCAAGAGGAAACTCTCGAAGAAATAACTGATTTATGTCAGAGTAATAATATATTCGCTGATGAATTTGACATAAATAATATCCCACAAAAAGTCTGATCAAACTGTCGAAGTTATATTGGAAGATAAACTCTCTTTGTTGGAGAACTTACATTCTTAGCACTTTGGCATAAATTAACTTCAGTTCTAATTGTAAAAAATGTATGCTCATTTGTTGCGTCACCTATAGCGTGTAGCAGTAGATTTACCTCGTCCACTATTTGCAGTGACCCCTCTAACGACAACGAACTGTTTTCTAATTTTTTTATGCTTTCATGAAATGGTTTATAGTTCCTCACAATATTTTTTAAAGCTGTTTCAACGGAAATATCTTTGCATGTTGTCTGGCTTTCCTTAATAGCTGCAGCCTCGTCTGGATTGAATTGTAGTATCACAGCTTTTATTTGTTGGAAATATTCAGCATAATAAAAAGCTGCCTGCAACCATGTTCCCCAACGTGTAAGAATCGACTGTGGTGGTTCAGGAATACCATTGTATTTATTCCAGAACTCTCGAAATGTTTGTTTATCGAGTATGTGCAGCGGAACATCACAGGCAATCAGCATTAATAGTAAATCAAACATAAACTGTGTTGTCGAAGGCACGCCATTTTTTTTATTTTTATGGTATACACTATTTACGTGAAGTCCACAGTCACGCTTATCCCAGCACATCAAATCTTTCTCGCACACTTTACAAATTATTTTAGCACCATCATAGAATAAATCCGGGAATTAACCTATGAACTTATTCGCTTTGTCATTAAATGGCCGTTTTCTACCCCTGCGTATGTCTGCCATGCTTTATTATTAAATTAATATCAACAATACAGTACAATAAATAAAATAAAAACACAAAAACAATATGCAATACACCCAAGTGACTTAACGTGTACACAACTCGAAAGCTAATAATAGACTAGACTGGAGAAAGAGTTTTGCAGTTAAGGTAAATGCCGACGACAGTAAGTACATCTGTACTCTACGACCATGATACACAGAAACGATTTGCAGCTTTATTAATAATGATTCGAAATATTTGTTCGACATTTCACCGGTACAAAATTTAAAATGAAATGCCAATAAGTCGACTGTAATTTATTTTGTGAAAAAACAATCTAACACAACTTTTGAACGTATACATTTAAATGGAGAACAATTACCTATCATCAATGAATATAAGAATTTGGGTTTGTGGATTGATTTAAAGTCCATTAAGCATATCAATTATTTATGTCAAATCTTCTACAGCACACTAAAGAAGTTATATATCCAAAAAGATATTCTACACTTTAAAATAAAAGTACAGTTATGGGTAACAAATATTTTCCATATTATCATGCGGACGCAGTTTATTGCGTAAGTCATAAATTTTCTGACATTGGTTGGTTAAAGTTAGATAAGACTCTCACTGCATTTTGATCTAACACAAAATACTTGTCACAAAAAATAATCTATATTTATTTGGGAAATTGGTCAGTTTATACTGCAATATGTGAAAACCCGAAAACAAGATTTTCTACTATTACAATTTCTCTGTCATCTGTAAATGTAGCATATCTTACAATAATAGCAACCTGTGTAATAACAATAACTTCTCTTTTGGCAAAATAAAACAAAGAATTGTTTCTTTTGGGGGAATATGGCACTAAACCTTCTTTGTTTTATAACAATAACTTGTTCTGTGATTTTAAACATTATACAATATATCATAATTTTAAAAAGTCATATCTATTTTGCTTATGACTGTCTAATTATTCTGCAACACTGCTAAAACTCAAAAAATTCTTCAAGGCCTAAAATTACTGTTATGATGCTTTATTAATATTAGTTTTGCATTACATTTGATTTGATTTGAACCTTTTATAGCACAATCCCTTTTGTTCCTTTTTTCTTAAATAATTTTGTATAGGTAATATTTTACATATATGCATTAATTACTTACTTGATTAAATTGAAAATCAGTCTTTGGTTGACACTTCGCCATTTCATTGGTTGATATTATTTACTATATCGTACTTTTAACTAATTAGTATCTTTGTTCATTGTCAATGAATAATGACAATTTATTATTATTATTATTATTAATCTTACCTGTTCAACAATTGATGCCAATCGTCCTAATGCCAAACCATGTTCGTCCTCTCTTGTGATAACTGCACTTCCTAGCTTGACTACCATTCTCCTGGCATATTTCAGTTGGCTTCTGTCTGTGAATGTCGACTGTTTCTTGTCCTGAAGTCCTTTTTTCTCGAAACTTGCCTGCAGAAAATTCGAATTTAGTTTGTTCATATTTCTAGTTTCTCTATTTTTATTATACGATTACACTTTTAAATAAAATTGTGATCAATATACAATGCACTCTTGCACGTGTCTGCAGGAAAATGAATAATAGTCATGGCTAACCTTGATTTTGCAATAGATTAACATTTTTTGAATTAATTAATAATTAGTAACTTTGAAGTAAGTATTTTTAATAAAGACTCCATATTTAGAAATTACTTTGTTTGCAATTCTTCTTAATCATTTCGAAATATTTGTTTCTGTGGAATATTATAATTGATCGATTTTTGTATTTCATTAATGGATTACGTTACGTAGCTGCATATTAATTAGCTAGAGTAATTCACAGTGAATATAATTTCCATTCTCAAGATTATAGCTCAGTAGAGGTAGTTAAAATATTAAGAAAATTTGGACAAAATCAGTATCTACTAGTGTTCCACTAATAATAATACATAAAATCCCATTATCCCCACATGAGAGCTCCAGACCTAAAACTATTCCTATCATTTTTTTTCTTGCTTATAAAATTATAATTAAGCGTTTTAGTTTAAAGATATAAAGAGATAATTTATAGATAATAGAATAATCGTTTTCGCGGTATGTGATATGACGAACAACATCCTCCTCTTGAATTTTCATAATACATTAATATCATAAGAAAAACTACTAGCACTCCTAATCAAATGTTCCACAATAGTGTCCCTATGAATGATTCTCAAGAAATAATAAATGAATTTGCATCATTTTTTCAATCATTTCTCGACTTCCCCTATTATGGATGATATTTACACAAGCGTTAACAGTTCACAACACTTTCTTCCACAGAGGTACGAAGACGATATATTAATATCCCTTAAGAAAGTTAATCCGAAATTAACTACCATTCCTGATGGAATACCAGCATTTGTTTTGAAAGACAGTTCTATGTTATTGGCATTGTCTTTATCAATTATTTCAATTTATTACCTCAAACTGTAATCTTCCTTGGCTTATGAAAGCAGGCTCAGATTTATCTTGTTTATAAAAAAATATGATAAATTCACTGTTAAGAACCATGGGCCCATTATTATATTATGTAACTTTAGTAAATTATTTGAGATGTTCCTTATAATAATTTTTTTCTTTTACGTTAAATCCCAACTTTGTTTAAATCAACATAGGTTTCTTGCTGGTATACAAGTATGAATTTGACTTGCATAAATCAATTTACAGCAGTGACAGTTCTTGATGGCGGAGGCCAAGTTGATGCGATTTATATAAATTTTTAAAAGCTTTCGATGTACTTGATCATAGTATTTTGTTACAAAAGCTTTCAATTTCAGCTTTACCGTAGCGTTTGTTCACCTCTTTCTCTTCTTGTCTGTCTAACAGAACACTCAGTATGCAATACCATGGTTTTAAGTTTATCGAAATAATTGAAATTTCTGCCGTTCCTCAGGGCTCTGTTCTTGGGCCTCTGTTATTTATAAAATTTATAAATCACATAAACTTGGAACCTCAAAGTGGTACCCTGCTATATACTGACAATTGAGAACTATATTCATCTATTAATTATTACCAAAACCAATGTCTCGATAATCGTCAGGAAATGTCAAATGGTTTTGCAGAAAAATCGCCAATTTGTTACCTGAAATTTATAACAAAAGCGAGAAGCACACTAACAACCTCTATCTGAATTTTACTGAATTTTCTTACACAGATGTGCTATCTGCTCTACAATTTAAACGTAAATTTACAGAATTTCCTGATGAAATACCTGTTTCTGTGATTACCTCTTAAAGTAATCTCTAATCACTCTGTTAAAACAAGTACATTTGGAAGAAATTCCCAATTTGACCTGTATGTAAAAAATGATACACATGGAATTAATAATCATCGTCCAACTACAATTATTTGCAATTTTGCTAAGGTTAATGAGATAGACACATATATCTCCATCTTGAGAAACAGATTGTTTCTAGTTAACACGATTTTGTAAGAAATAAATTCGCTGTTACCAAATGTGTGTGACGCGAATGTTTACATTTCACATTATCTTGATATCAGCATCCAGGTTGATGTGCTCATTACAAATTTTTCGTAGGCTTTCCACATGCTTGACTATGACTTATTTTTAAAAAATTTAAATAACCAGATTGATTACCCTGATATAAGTAATTAATTATTTGTAGAAAAAAAATAATAAAATTATTATTGGGTATTACATAAGCATTCTTTCAAACCTTACATGATAATAATAATAAATACCTATAGTTTTATATATTTTATGTCATTTTCATCTAAATGCACTAGTCTAAAAGTTTTAGTTAAATAGTGAATCAAACACAACACTTCCAATACATTTTATGGTAGAAACTATTCAAACAACTACTAAGTCTAGAAGCAATAATTGCATTGGATTAAATAATAGTATTCTTAGTAATAGATTAAACTTTTATACTAGTATATCGCAATCAGATGTGAATGACAGTATAAAATTTTGAAAACTATAGGTATTTATTATTGTTTTCATGTTAGGTTTGAGAGAATGATTATGTAATATCCAGTAATTATTTTATTATTTTTTTCTAGTAATGCATAAATACGAAGCAAATAAAAAGACAGGTTTCTTAAAATAACTAATTATGTTAAATTACATGTTGCAATCGTTCATGCCCGTTCAAATAACCATTTTTATTTAAATATATCGCAGACAAATTTACTTAAATCGTCGTGTTTGTAATCGATGTGTTCAAAATAGTTATATGTTATAATATTCATATCTTTTGTACCAGCACTGGCGGTTCTTCTATAGGGTAATTTGGTCAATGACCTCCCACATACAAATAAAAAAATAGAGCAATTCATTTTCTGAAGTTTAAAAATATATAATATATATTTTTAATATTCTTAAAAAATATATTAAAGTTTCTAGTTCATTCTTTGCACAATACTATTCAAATATCTAGATCGCAGGATTTCGTATCCCCTCCGAGCACTGAGAACCGAGCCTCTACATTCATATTCATTACATTATTCATTTATAGAATTTAGAAATCTTGGGTCAATCCCACAACGTGTCCTCAAAGCTAGATACGGCCCGAATTTACAACGAATTGTAGTGAAATAGACTTATGCGCGAATCGTCAGAAAGCAAAAGAGACAGAAAACACTGGCGGGGACAATGTCCCTGACATTTTACGGAAACAGTAACGTACGCATGTTTAGTAGAGCAATCGCCAGTCAGCAGTCTTAATGCTAACTATAAGTATGCGTTGGTCGGTATATTCTGTCGCGTTGTTTTTATTGTTTTTATTTGTGAACATTTTATTAGTAAGTCTCTACTTGTCGTGAAATTAAGTAAAACAGTGTTTTTGGTGTTTATTATTAAATATGAGTGTTGTACAAAATATATTAAAACTGAAAGATGGACATAAGTTGGGTTATGAAGACCGAGTGAAATTCAAAGGTGGTGGCCGTCCAAAACCTAATTGACGATAAAGCAAACATCTCTTGATAATAAGAAATAAGTTATTAGGTATTTTTAATTAAAAAAGTTATCCTTCAGCAAATTTTATTCATTGTTACGCTCATCAACTAAATTTAATTTTACAAAATGCATCAGGTCAGGATAAAAGCCTAATTTTTTACTAATTTACATAGCTTTTCATCACTCTTTGGAAAATCGCCAAAAAGGAACAGCCGTGTTAGATAATGTTGTTAAGGTGAGATTACCTAAAGCGGCTCCTGGAATTTTAATACAAAGTGCATAGAGACTGTTTATACCTATCGAACAGAATTATTAGATTGTTTAGAAAAAAATCATTGATAATGAATCAGAAAACAACACTCTAAACCAAGCTATTGGTTTAAAAAAACTACTTACAAAATGAATATTTTCTTTACTGGTTAAATTTTTTTCATTTAGTTATGCCTCATTGTGATATATTGTTCAATCAATTACAAAAATGTAATGTCGATATCATAACAGTAAATAAGTGTATTGGCGTTTTTAATAGTAAAATTGAAGACATCAGAAATAAAATTTTGAATAACTATTTGAAGGAGATATCCATGCAGTCTGCCCAGAGATGTAAAACGGAAGAATCGAAAAGGAGAATTTTATTAGAAGTTTGTGATATAATTACATCTGAGATCAAAAACAGGTTTGGCTTCAGTAATCATGTAGCAGTGTCACAGTTATTTCACGCAGATCGATTTAAAGATTATAAAAAAAGCTTTCCTCAAGATATGTTTAAATTAGTTAAAACGGAGTATCCAGTCATAAATCATTTGAAACTTAAAACTGAATTAGAAGTATTATATAGCCGAGAAGATTTTTTCAATGGTGAAGGTGCAGTTGCTTTGTTACAGCTTTTTATTAACAATAATTTGTGCAATGCTTTTTCTGAAAGTGTCAAACTGTTAAAAATCTTGTGTACTCTCCCTATGATCTACCGTCGAAAGTGAACGTTGTTTTTTCACCTTAAAAAGAACAAAGACATTTTTAAGAAATACCATGGGTCAGGGAATGGTTATCTTCTTTAGCTATGCTTACCATAGAAAGGGCATTAATAAAGAAGATAAAAGACTTTAATGAAAAAGTAATTGACCACTTTGCATCTCAAAAAGACCGGAGGATCAACTTGGAATTTAAATCACTTTAAAAGGTAGGTAATACAGTAAACTTTTCTAATTGACCTCCCTATCTCTTGACCCACGAACCGCCGTTGTGTACCAGTATTAATAAAATTAAAGTCTGTATTACTTTTAGATTAAAATTAGAACTAAGTTTAAGTGCAAATAGTTATATAAGTGTATTAGTCATATTCATTAACTTAATATTGCAGTAAGGTTTCTCTGTGTACTATTTGCATATAAGTTTGTATTAATGTTTGTGCTTTCTTCTCTCTAATTGGATTTTTATCTGTATGGGACGTTCTATCTTATATACATAAATAACAATAATTATACTTACTGTGACCACCCAGAGGAGATTCGCCCTAAATAAAAATACAATTTAAAATACTAAAGATACAGTCTTTAACTGGTAACTTTTACCAAGAGATCAGCTGAATCACAGTTTTTGAATATAGCACTTTCCATTTTCACTGGTTTTACCGATCATGACCAGAGGTCGGATTTACCAATCGGATATGACTTAAAACCAGGGTTGGCTTTAGGTGGTTATGGGTCAGATTTACATATGCGAATATGAAACGATGTCATACCTTGAAATTTTTTTAGCGAATTCCATATTATCCAAAGTTGATAAAGTTAATTTATTATAAACACTCACTCGCAAAGAGCTGGATGTGTAGGGGATGTACTTAACACTAAACTGACACACACAAGTATTTTTCACAGTCGGTTACAAGAATAAAGGTATATTATTAATATCTGTTCTAAATATTTTGGCGCCGTTCGTTTATTGTGAGAAGGACCGCTCGACGTCGACAGATGTAACTGAGGCATACTTAAAATATTCAAACTTTCGCAAAGTCACCACATTCATGCCTCGTGCAGCAAACTCTACTTCTTTGCCGTTTAAAAGGTCTATTACACCTGCCATCGTAAAACATCCTAGAGATTTTTTTAAGCAGTTTGGAATTTTGTTTGGACCCTCGCAGCAATTTCTCCCTGTAATTGAAAAATATATTGTCGATAATCGAACACAACGTTTATTGTATCAACTGTAGTAAATTCTGATGTTGGCTGTTATTGAAGATCCCGTATGGCTAGAGGAATTCGTGAAAAACTTTCATGTAGGTTCTCCATATTTTCTTGATCAATTGGATCCATAAATGCCTATTGCGCCTGTGAAATAGCAACTGCGTAATTTGGATTTTACTGCTGTATTAGGGATTTTACATTTTCAAAATAACGGTAATAGTAGGATGCTGCTCTAGTCAAGTTCCCCATCTTGTTATAATGGACTCTAGAGGTAATTGAGTATTTGGTAGAATTTCATGGAATAACCGTACAGGACTTGGTGCTTTAAGAAAAACTTTCTTTACAGTAGATATCAAATTTTCAACAATAGGATAGCATCTCCTAATAATAATATATAATAACAGCACATGAAATTCCCACCCCTTTTTCCCCGTGGGGGGTTCCCCCCCCCCTTGGGGGGGGGAAGAGCTCCCCCCACAAAGGCCCCCCCCCCCCCCCCCCCCTCTCTTTTTTTTTTTTTTTCCCCCCCCCCCCCCCCCCCCCCCCCCCCCCCCCCCCCCCCCGCCCCCCCCGGTGGGGGGGGGGTGGGGTCCCTTTGCCCCCCCCCCCCCCCCTCTAATAGTTTTAGCAATTCTATGAAGCGCTTGTGCTAAACATGTTACATGAAGTATATTCTGCTATATTTTCTTCTAAATTCTTCCAGCAGCTTTCATATAATTTACTCCATCGGTACGAAATAATAAGAACTTGTCCTTATTTTCTGCATATTTGTCACCCCAAAACTCTCGTGGCTTGAATTCAGTACCTCCGCTATAGTTTGAGAATTTGAGGCTTCTAAAACTCTAGAGATGATTAAGTGTCCGCTCATTGAACAATTTTCCTCCAATACACCCACTAAAACATTCACTACCTTAAAGCCGCCAGCATTGGTATTTTCGTCCACGTTAGGTCAGATCTACTCCCCATTAAGCACAGAAGGAATTTTTTGTCTAATATTTTCACACACAGTTGATAAATATTTTTTTCTTAGTGTAGACTCAGAAGGCACGTTAACGTTGGTATATTTGCAACTAATACATTTTTTCCAAAAATTGTCTAAAATGTGGATTGTCTAGTTTCGATCACGGTATGTTACATCCTATCATAAATTCCACTAAATCTAAGTTGAAATTACGTTGCATGTCACTGTAAGTAAAGCCACCTCCGTTTATGATTTTCTGAAAAAATATGTCCAATAATATTTGTGTTGCATGACCACGAAATTACTTTGTCATATCTAGTGCAATAGAATTTTCTACCACCAAATTGTAAATGTTATGTTTTCTACTTTCCACGCCGTTGGTCGTCAGTAATGTAATTTAACAGTATACTGCAATTTAAAAAAATCTATTACGTATTACGTTTTTATTTAATATAGTGCATTCCCCAACAAAACTAAGTTACGCATTAACATTTTAAAATTAAATAAAATGCACTTGTTGTATGACTTTCTTTTTGTAGTTTGGGAATGTTTCAGTAGTTTCATATATTATATCTATAAAAGCCATTTCTGGAATCCGATCGGTAAATCCGGCATCAGATCATGATGAATGGACAAGCCAATATGGTAAGATGACGATATGTAATTGATTATGTAAAGAAAATTATAAGCAAGAAAACTGGAAAACTGTATATTTAGGGTGAATCTTCCATGTATGTCATAGTAGCAGGCATGTGCATACCGTTTAATAAATATAGTTTAAAAAAACTAAAAAACACGCTTTTAAGCACATCAAACTAAAAAGTGAAAAATAATTATTAATATAAACTGAAAACAATAATGAACGAAAAATACTAGTATTATTGTGAAAAAGGCGTGGGTTGCTCGATATACGAAAAATATGGCACAAAGCGCCCCACGCTTTTTTTCACAATAATATTAGTATTTTTCGTTCATTATTGTTTTCAGTTTATATTAATAATTATTTTTCACTTTTTAGTTTGATGTGCTTTTAAAAGCGTGTTTTTTCGTTTTTTTAAACTATATTTATTTTTCACTTTTTAGTTTGATGTGCTATGAAAGCGTGTTTTTTTAGTTTTTTTTAAACTATATTTATATTGCTTCTTGATGCTGATATTATAACATATTACGATCCAACAGATACTTCTGAAAAAAAAAAAAATTTTTTTTTCAGCCATAGACGAGATTTGAACTCACGCCCGAGGAGTCCGTCGTTTCGCGTCGACTGAGACTTGTGCCTTAGCCCGCTCGGCCATCGAACGAACTGAGAATCACGAAATATACTAACAGTAATAAACCACTTGCTCTCACGCAGAGGATACGTGAGGAAAGGAAATTATTTAATTCTGGCGATCCTGATCAGGATAATGATATAAACTTATCAAATTATTGTATTGTTACCGGTTCTTCGTAAGTGTACAAAGTTTCAATTAAATCTGTCCGTTTAAAGTGGGTCAAAATCGAGTCTAAAGAGTCGGTTACAAACAAACAAACTCACAAACAAACATACAGGTGAAGCTAATAAAAGCGTGTTAAAAAAAGAATTTAATCGATCAACACAAAACTGTGTTGACTCTTTTTTATATTAAATGGTTTTAAATAAATTTTAAAATCACTTCTTTAAAATATTAGTTAATTTGACTTTTTATAATTATTTATATCTAATTTTTTTTAAAGAATTGAGAGACGTATACATTGTTTACAATGTTTGCACATAAACGTTAATTTAATGTTTATTAATACAATTAGTGTTAAAAATTTTAATAAATGAACTTTAACCAACAGATTATGAATAAAAATACCGATTAATGTACAATGAATAAATGATTATTGCATAATTCTTATTGACGCAAAAACTTCCTGGAGCATGTTGTTAATAACAAGACTAATGGACTAATCCTAATACAGATTTTCATACTATACAGGGTGAGTCAGTTTTTTTGTAGACAAACTTTAACAGGAGATAGAACACATGTTTTTAAAAAGAAAAGTTCCTATAAACATATGTCGTAGAACGCTTCGTTTCCGAGATACAGGGTGTTGAATATAATTTTTTTATTCTCGAATTTTCATTATAACTTATAAACGAATGCTTAGATTTTTCCATGTTTGGGGGATAATGCCTATTAATTAAGGGGCATAAAACAAGCGATAAGAATGTTCAAAAACTTGCACAGTGGCGGAGTGGAGGGAGTGCTCAACCCCTTTTTTAAACAGAACTTCTACACCAATGACTATTTTTTAAAAAAACTGTTATTTTCATTATCTACATACAGTTTAACAAAAATAATGTCCCTTCTTCTGTTTCGAAATTCCTGTGCGTTTCCGAGTTATTTTGATTTTTAGTGTATGATGTGGTACTAAATTAAGTAATTTATTTATTATCAATTATCGGCTAAATATTTAATTCTTTCAACGAAACCTACCTAAATATGGTTTGTTAAGGATTCTAAAAAGCCGAAATCTCTTATTCGTTATCTCTTTCCAATGTAGTCAAAATAAATATTTGTTATATCAAGCCATACTCTAATACAATACATACAAATACATATTTAAAAAAATTCGAGAAAAAAAAAAATTATATTCAACACCCTGTATCTCGGAAACGAAGCGTTCTACAACATATGTTTATAGGAACTTTTCTTTTAAAAACATGTGTTCTATCTCCTGTTAAAGTTTGTCTACAAAAAAACTGACTCACCCTGAATAAATTACTTAATTTAGTACCACATCAAACACTAAAAATCAAAATAACTCGGAAAGGCACAGGAATTTCGAAAGAGAAGAAGGGACATTATTTTTGTTAAACTCTATGTAGATAACGAAAATAATAGTTTTTTAAAAAAATAGTCATTGGTGTAGAAGTTCTGTTTAAAAAAGTGGTTGAGCACCCCCTCCACTCCGCCACTGTGCAAGTTTTTGAACATTCTTATCACTTGTTTTATGCCCCTTAATTAATAGGCATTATCCCCCAAACATGGAAAAAATCTAAGCATTCGTTTATAAGTTATAATGAAAATTCGAGAAAAAAAAATTATATTCAACACCCTGTATCTCGGAAACGAAGCGTTCTACGACATATGTTTACAGGAACTTTTCTTTTTAAAAACATGTGTTCTATCTCCTGTTAAGTTTGTCTACAAAAAACTGACACCCTGTAGAAGAAGAAGAAGTATAAAAATTGGAACATCCATTCAATTCTCCATGTTAATTGAACATTTTTTATGTAATAGAATTTCCACCACTGAAGAAAAATATTAAAGTCTGAAAACCCACAAAATCTGTCTTAGAAAATTCGATGGATAGGTTATTATTTATTTACATATAAAAAGTTGCAAAAATTAAAAAGCAAATAAATTTTATTTCATTTATAACAGTTCAAGGTCAACAGTCATTCTTAAAAAATATGTTATTAGTAAACAGATACAGTAGTTGTACTTTGGCAGAACTTTTTAGACTCCCGAAAAATGTACGATAACAAATTGCATAAATCATTTAAAATAAACTAGCCAAAACAATTTTTAATTTTAGCGAACTATACAGGGTGTCTCGTTTAAAACGAAGTACTTTGAATAACTCTGGAAAATGATTTTATGAAAAAAGTGCCAGGGCAAATCGATTTTCATTTTTAGAGGGACATACTAGCTCTATGGCGCAGTTGGCTTGCATGACTAGATGTCTTTCTGTCGGGTTACATTTAGAAAAATTAAATATAACCATGACCACCGACATTGCTGGTGCCGAATTATTTAATTTGTAGAAATTTGATAATTACTCAAAAGAATGCCCCAGCTAGCTCTGAAGGCAAACATATAGTGCAGTCTGCCTATTTTTGGCCCCATGTTAATTTTTCACTTCGGAGATACAGTCAACAAAAATATGTAAAAAATCGGAAATTTTCCGTAGAATTCAATAAACCAAAATACAAACAACTGGCACCACGGGGGCCCATAGTAATGGGCCCGAAGTTGGCCAAAAACGGTATTTTCCATTTTACTCTGTCATGGTGCCATAAAATGAAAAAAAGTTTCATACAAAAGTTGTAGAACTATTAAATGCGGATCGATCTGTGGAAATTCATTGTCAAAAAATTCAAAAATAAATTATTTATTTGAAAAAAACCGTTAAAAATCGCGTTTTTTTGAAACGCTCATATCTTCGTGAAAACAAATAATTTTTTCACGAAACTTAGTAAAAAGTGTAGCTCCCTACTAACTAAAAAAGATCGTTTTCAAAAAATTTAAAAATATTATAAACATTTTGCAAAAATTGATTTTTTCGAAAAAATCACGTTTTCTTAAAATCTCGATAGTTCATACACGCTTTCATATTTCTAGTCAATATTGAGCTTAAAATTTGCTCGAAATGTTGTACTAGCATGGTTATTTATTGCGCGCTTTTTAAATTGATCGGTAATATGCGAAAAATCAGTTGAAAAATCGGGTTTTTTTTACAAAAAAATCGATTTTTTTTTTCAAGAAAAGGCAGCAGCGGCTCAACATGCCTACCGCTCCTATTTGCAGTTGCAAACGTGGCTCGGAACTTCGCTAGAGCCAGAACAATGGGGTTGGACTTCCGACGGCACTAATCTGCTTCCCACGTACAGCTCGGATCAGCTGGTTCCAGACGAAATCGTTAAAACGATAGCCTGCAGATGCGGAAGCGGATGTAAAACGAAGATCTGTAGCTGCAGGAGGCATGGTTTGAAGTCTTTAAGCATGTGCTTGACATGCGATCAAGAAAATTGCACTAATATAGAAATAACTACGATGGAGGCAGATGCTCTTGATGACGACTTGGACGAAGATATATTTAATGAGTCTTGTGCGGTGATGGATGAATCACAGACCAATGTCAATGATGATGATGAGATCGAAAGCGAAGCCGACTCTTCCGTACTCGCTGCATACAGCGAAGAACGTACCAATGACAACGAGGTGGGAGGGGGGGGAGGGGTCTCCGATAAAAAAACTACGGATCAATTAAGTACTGTACACGTTTATATTCACTGTCAATATTTTGAACTTTCATGTAAAATAAATATTTAATTTTTTATACTAAAAATGTTGATTAACAATTATTATTTACCTGTCAACTCATATGTCTTTAGGAATCAACATAACGTTCAAGAGACATAATCGTATGAACGCTCTGTGTGCAGTTGAAACTACGATACGGTACGTATAATAAGAGCATACAGTTTTACAGATGTATCCACGTTAACACCGTCCCGCACCTCCACGACACCGCTCGAGCGAACGAACGTATGAGCCGGGGTGTGCTCCGCTTACCATTAAATTTCCAAAGAATAGAGAGCGAATATATCATTGTAGTATTTTTTTTATGTAAAATACAAGTATTGAACTACAAACTCTGTAAATTTCAGCCCTTAATATTAAAATATAGCGTCACTAGACTAAAAAAAAAAATATCTCGGATCCAAAGGGTCGTAGATAAAAATTTTTTCTTTGTAAATTTATAAAAAAAATACCAGCTATTCAATGCTGCTAACAAAAAAAGAAAAAAAATTTTTCTTGAAAAAAAATCGATTTTTTTGTTAAAAAAAAAACGATTTTTCAACCGATTTCTCGCATATTACCGATCAATTTAAAAAGTGCGCAATAAATAACCATATTCGTACAACATTTCAAGCAAATTTTAAGCTGAAAATTTACTAGAAATATGAAAGCGTGTATGAGCTATCGAGATTTTAAAAAAACGTGATTTTTTTCGAAAAAATCAATTTTTGCAAAATGTTTATAATATTTTTAAATTTTTTGGAAACGATCTTTTTTTAGTTAGTAGGGAGCTACACTTTTACCAAGTTTCGTGAAAAAATGATTTGTTTTCACGAAGATATGAGCGTTTCAAGAAAACGCGATTTTTAACGGTTTTTTTCAAATAAATAATTTATTTTTGAAATTTTTGACATCGGATTTCCACAGATCGATCCGTATTTAACAGTTCTACAACTTTTGTATAAAACTTTTTTCATTTTATGGCACCATGACAGAGTAAAATGGAGAAAACCGTTTTTGGCCAACTTTGGGCCCAATTTACTATGGGGCCCCGAGGTGCCAGTTGTTTGTATTTTGGTTTATTGAATTCTACGGAAAATTTCCGATTTTTTGCGTATTTTTGTTTACTGTATCTTCACTTAAGGGTCCAAATCCGTAGGCAGACCGCGCTAATACTATTTCTAAAGTGTGGGCGTTGGAATCAGAATTAAATCTATTTTAATTTTTTTTTGTTGAGCTTCACCAGCTATAATTAGTTTATTCCTAATCATAATAATAACTTGCGATTATGTACAGTGTGTACAACCGAGAATTCACCCATCATAACTCTCTTATTTACGGAAATTTATAAAAATTTCGCAAACTAGGTGAAAATAAACCTTCTTTTGTATCATCATACGCTAGTCGAGGTCTTTTTAACATTTCTGACAAAAACAATACAGCGGCGACTGATTTTTTTTAAAGTAACATCCTGTACATAATGCAATATTCAGTTTATGCTAAGTTTTCTGTTTTCAAAAATGTAGGGTTTCATAGATCTGTTGCTTTTAGTTTTTCGTATTATTGAACCGAAAAAATTTTATAATATAACTTTTTTAAAAAATCTATAAGTAATTAAAATTATGAATTAAAATCTATTGCTGCCTATTAATACAATTAATAAAATTTGTCATTTAATAAGTAAATCAATATAGTACTACAATTAATACAATTTAGTTAATACAATGCTTCTATAAATGATTTTCTACATGAGACCCATTTTTCTCATTACATAATCTAATTAAATGAATTAATTAATTAAATTAAATACGACAGATAATACAATCCCCTGTATTCATCAAGGTACCATGTGTGGAAGAAGGATACACAATTAGAGACAATGGACACACACCCAATGTTCTCGACCGCGGATCGAATCCGGAACTTCAGGATAGTGTCCTTATCACTCGACCACGAAGCCACTTTTCTTTTAATAATATGTTCGTTCAAGTTGACTAACATATCACTATTATCAATTTGATGAATTAAATCTACTGTTCTTCCTCTTATTTCATCTAATGTATTAGGTCTTCTTTTATACACTTCATTCTTTAAGTAACCCCACAAGAAAAGATCTAGAGGGGTTAAGTCTTGGCTCCTTCGTAACCATCTTTCTGTCCGTTTTTTCCAAACCATGCATTGAGTGTATTATTTAAAAGATTCGTTACCCTAATATTCTTATGGTGTATGGAGCATCATCTTGTTGATAGATTATATCAAACACTTCATTTAATGGGATATTATCTAATTCATGTAGAATATAATCAGCATTCATATTTTTTTCAAGGAAATAATAATAAATTCTACTATTGTAAATTCCAGCCTATATTTTAAGGGCTGAACGCCCTTGAAACCGAGTTTTATTTACTACATGTAAATTCTCTTGGTCCCAGTAATGGATGTTCTTCCTATTTTCATCAGTCCAAAATATTTTTTTGAAAATATTTCTATCTTGACTATATCTTTCCAACATTATGTGGCAAAATTGTCTTCTCACAATACAATCTTTAGGATACAGCTTCTAAACGTTAAGTGGCTTTCTTGCTAGAAACCTAAGTTTTTCCAGTATATAAGCAGCAGTCGAACAAGGTATATTTAAATCTCTTGTAATGTCCCTTAGCGAATTTTGACAATTATTTGTAAAATAGTTTATTACATTTAGTTCTCTATTCTCATTAATCTGCCAACGTCTCTTGCCATTTTTAAAGATTTTTGTCTACATCATTTTGTTACAAATATTTTTGAAGGTATTTTTATGCGGAATTCTGCGACCAGGATACATTTGCCCATTTGTCGTCTTGCTCCAGCCATATTCATATTATTCGCTATATAAACTCTGAAGATATCAACCCTAATATCTTCGCTGTAATACATTGTTTAACAATTATTACTCGAACCACAAGATTTTACAACACTAAAAAAAGGTTTTGTTCTGAACTGATAGCCTACTTCAAATATTTTGACATAAGAATCTATTATATTTCAATCTTTTCGGCCAATAACACGAAAAAATGAAAGCAATAGACCTATGAAACTACATCACGGAAAACTTAGCATAAACCGAATATTGCATTATGTAGAGAGTGTTACTTTAGAAAAATCAATCGCCGCCATATTGTTTTTGTCAGAAATGGCAAAAAGACCTCGACTAGCGAGGATACAATATTTTCATCTAGTGTTTGGAAATTTTAAAAATTTTCATAAGAAAGTTATGATAGGTGAATTCTCAGTTGGACACAACGATGAAGTACATCCCATGCTGAAACTGGAAAATCGATATGCTTAGTTTTAAACTGAAAAAAACTTTTCCTATTCGTATCGTTCCACGATACATACTATTAGTAGGCTACATAATAATTATTGACGCTTATTATGAGTTTCAATTAAATTTCTGTATTTACCACATACTAATCTGAAAAATAAATGAAATAAAAATATTACCGAAGACTGCACTAATTCTTAAACTAGGCGGGAAAAGCAAACCAGAGGAAATTTTGTGTCTGAGGGACAACACCTCTACTAACAGATAAAACACACCGGTACAAAGCAGAAAAACATGCCGCCACAGATATGCAAGGGCACAGAATGCTCTATTGTCATCTCATTTAGAGCAGTGTTAATAAGTTATAATAACAATAGCAGCTCATACCCTTTAGCGCTCTCCACAGGAGGCAAATATTATTTAGTAGCACCAAAATAAGCACTTCACTGAGAGTACAGTCACCACTCATCACTATAAAACTAAACAATATTGATTTTACATGAATCAATAATCAATCCCTTTTAGATACAAAATAAGTCAGTACACTCCGTGCTTAACCAAACAACATACCCCGACCATCTCCGGTCGAATTCTCGCACTCAAGCTATCTCGCTACTTCCGGCTTTTTTTCGTACCATCTAACTACAAATTTATTCATTAAAACTAGAGCTATAGCCAATGCACAATTTAATTGTGCAGGTTAGAAATTGCTTAACTCATAGGGTCATAAATAAATAAATTCTATTGAACCTCTTCTACCGATCGTCCATCAAGAAGTCTTTGGTCCAAATAGAAGAATATCTCAGTTTTAAAAAAACATTGTCATCTTCTTTTAAAACTTGGGTAATAATGAGATCAATCTCATTTTCTAATAAATGTAGATACATTTCTCCATCTAAACTAACCTAAATCAAAAAGCGACCGATGATATGATCTCCTGGAATACCTGCTCACACATTCAATTTTTGCGGTCTTTGGATATTCTACTCCTTACAGAGATGAGGGTTTTCGTCATACCAATATCCACAATGTCTATTAACAGTTCCTTTCAGAAAAAATTAATTCTCATCCGAAGAACAGATATTATACAGAAAATTTGGATTTTCTTGAACACGATTAGACCTGATTTTACAAAACTACACACGACATTATCCTCATTCAACTTTAATAAAAACCTAATTTTATATGGATCAATTTTACAACTCTAAAAATTCTACGAAAACTAGATCCAGGCACTCCAGAATCCTGAAACAATTATCTCATGCATTTACTTTCATCCCAGTTAATTCGAGATGTTCAACTACGATTTGCTTCATTAGTGACAATACGTAAGCGATTATGTATTCTATTGTTAACTGAACTAGTTTCATCAAATATTATCATTCAGTATTGAAATAAAACATTACCTATTTTTTGTATCATTAAAAAAACATTTAAATAATTAAACTTGGTGGAGCAGAGGTGTTTTGTTTCTACACTGCTAATAAACATCAACTTATATTTTGTTGTTTCTGATTTGTTTTAAATCATTTCTATCAGCATTGTTGAAACATAAATTATATAATATGTCGAATACGAATCGAATACGAATATGCAAAAACAGACCACTTTCGTTATCAGGATTAAAAGTCCTTTCAAATGATGAGTCACTCTTCCCATTATTATTTTTTAAAGAGTGGCTCTTAAGAAGAAGGGAACCAATGACAGCTAAAGGTTTTACATCAAAACAGGTCCCCCTGAAAACGGAAATCGATCATTTTTTCAAGAGTTTTCAGGGTGTTTTATTTTAAATTGGACATACTGTATACCTATTTAATTGGTACTTGACATTTATATTTCAGAAAAATTACATTAATCTGACAATAACTGTCTCTCAAAAATGATAGTAGGTACTTGAATACAATCGTTTTTCATATATTTTATCTCGATTGAATGTTTACTTATCATGCACCGATTGTATGCATGTATATAATTACTAACGCTTAGGCGTGTGCTATAATTAAGAAATATTTTTATATTTAAATCGTGCTAAAATGCAAGTAGCTGTAAAATGACGGTTTTAATACTTTTATATAGAAAACGTGCGAATGACCACGCTGCAACAGCCATACAAGTTGAATATAGATGAATGTATAGGAAAGTAAATTATTGCAATAAAAAATTATTCAAATTCATCATAGACATTTAATAATAGGAATTTGCCAAAGCAAAATTCATTTTCGTTCTTCAGAATTCATAAACGCTGAGTAGAGTGAACATGAGTTACGATATTTTTGAAAATATGTTCTAAATTGCCACAAAATTATACAAAACTGTCATGTTTCTATTATCAAAATAAAACTTAAAACCCAAAAATTACTGAATAATATTACCTTTTTGGAATTTTACTTAGGTTTTGTACTTCTAAAACGAATGTACTTTGTTACATCGAGACCAGTATTGCAAAATTTAAATGTGTATTTAGATATACACATGCATCAATTTCTTGATAATAAAATAAACAAGTAACTATGATAATTACAAATAAACTATTAATTAAATAGACAGATACAAATTATTAAACTCTTGACCTTATTATCTCTTTATCTTTCAAAAAGTACCTGATGTTTCCTAGATGTTAAAATACGCAAATTAACATTGAAATCTATCTCAAAATTATAAACACTTTGTTTAATTTCTTACAAAAAACTACCACTAAAGTGAGCAAAGGTCGTGAATAAAAATGAATGTTGGAAATGATTCATATTTAATGCATTATAATTTATTTTTACAATTTTATAATTCTGGAAGGATTTCAAGAAGTTATTCTAGTAACAGAGAAAGGTATACTGACTCTCAATATTAGCAAAACTAAATACATTGTAATCTCAAAAAATACAATGCCCTTGAGACAACTATTACCAACTAACAAGTTAGCATATATATACCTAGACGCGATCAATGGGACCATTCTCAAAAGATTTGGTGCAGCTTTGAAAACCAAGGTCAACGTTTCTTAAGATGATATCACAATTTAAGGACAGATACTTGAAGCTAAACAGCAGAATCAGACTTCTGCAGTGCAGTGTCCTCTGTGTTGCTCTATGGAATCGAATCATGGACTCTGACAAAGAATACCATCAAACTGCAGGTGTTTGAGATGTGGGTCTGACGAAAATCTTGACCTTCAAGGATGGAGCAGCGTGTGTCAAATGGGGCTGTACTACCAAGAACATGAAAGGCAATTTGAAATAATACCAACAGCAAATAAGAAAACTGGAATACTTCGGCCACATTATGACGAACGGAAATCGATATGGGCTCCTACAGCACATTATTCAAGGAAAGATTCTCGGAATACGAGGACCATGCCATCAAGGTTTATAAACAATGTAAACGAAGTAATAGGTTCTTTCACCTCCTGTAAATTTTATAAGAGGAGGTTCTTGCATTGAGGTATTCAATTATATAGTTCAATATAGAAAGAATGTTCTCAACGTCTGAAAGATGTCTGAAGATGACTGAAAGTTTTAAAGAGAAAATTTTGAATAAATGTTCGCAAATGAAATTAAAAGCTATTTTTCATCTTCCCATAAAATTGACTTAAAAATAATATATAGTTCTGAGAAATGACTACTTAATTAAAGTTTTATGTGACAAAAGTATTCGGTAAAAAGATACATTTTTTTGTAGTTGATCTCAACTGTCCTTGCAATTTTCAACTCAATCTACTCAATCAGATTTAATGTCATTATGAATAAGAAAATCAGCTGTTAGTTACTGAGCTGTTATTTTCTTTCATAAACAAGTTTTAGATAATATTAATTTATTGGAACTTTTATTACAAATTCAAAAACAAAGAAACAAATGTTGTATTGGAGATTAGTGAATTTCTTAATTTATTTAGAAGTGTATTATTATTTTCAAAATATGATGTAACTGGAATAGAAACGTGATATAAACAAATACACATGTCTACAAACAATTTAGATAAGTAATAACGTCTAAACGAGGAGCAATACTATTCAATTATTAGACTTTTCAAATTTAAAGGCTAAAATAGCTTATTTTCCATTATTTCATATTTTACCCACCATAAAGTGCTGGTCTAGAAAAATATGCTAAGATATTATGTCATCTTTATAAAATTATGAATAAATATTCTTCTCACCAAGAAGAACAAAGTTATACAAGTTGAATGAAATAGAAAAATAAAACCAATAAAAGACATAACCCAGTAAACACACATATGTAAGAAAAACGTTTATAATGTTCAAACGCCACTTGAAAAACATTTCTTTTTTTACGTACAAACGACTTAAAAATGTCGCAGTTTTATACGTTTTAGATACCGAAATTATAAACGTTTAATATTAGTTTAAGTATGTGAAACGAATATGTCAGATATTTTAAAATGTATTATTAGTGTGCGTAACTCCAAAACATTTTAAAACATTTCTGTTAGACCTCAATGGACTATTCTTTATTAGTTGTTAAACTGTCAAAAAGGACAGCCAAACAGTAAAAAAATGAATAATTATCGGGTATGCCCGCATAAAAGAAAAATAGCAAGGTGTAAAGAATGCAAATTGCAAATGGCAGAAAAAGATGCAAACCGTAACACCGTGCTTCTGACTAGCCGCTATTCTCATCAGCACGGTAGTGTAGCTGAGTTAAAACGATATCAAACTCAGGAAGCCACAAAGGTTGCAACTGGCTCCCTGTCAGTGGTTTTCCTTTTGTGTCTTTTCTGAGTTTTGTCCATCATTTTAACTCAGCTACAATCGTGCTGATGAAGACCAATTCAGTCAGAAACCACGGTCAGCGCCAGAGGCTTAGTTGCTGCACAGCGACACTCGTGTTTACAGGGCATCATATTGCCACGGAGAGGGAACTATAGCTACCTGCGTGGTATTCTACCCAGGGCTTTAGTAACAAAGAATAAATTGCAGCCACAAATGTGCGACTGGCTTCCTGTCAGTGGTTTCCTTTTGTGTTGTTGAACCTGGGTTGTACCTATCCTTACAACTTATAGCCGTAATGATTATGAGTAATGACTCAGGAACACGTGTCGACGGATTCATCCTTTTTTGCGCGTACACCCATTATCCCTTTCTTCCTGTTACATCCTTCATCCCGCAGTGACCTTCTATTCTTTGTTGCTTTAAACCCTGGGTAGGAATACCACGCAGGTAGCTATAGTTGCCTCCGTGGCAATATTGCCTGATGCCCTGTAAACACGGGGTCTTTCAATTGCAGCCACAAATGTGCGATTGGCTTCCGTCAAGTGGTTTCCTTTTGTGTTGTTGAACCTAAGTTGTACCTATCCTTAACAACTTATAGCCGTCATGATTACGAGTAATGACTCAGAAACACGTGTCGAGGGATTCATCCTTTTTTTTTGCGGGCAATACCCATTATCCCTTTCTTCCTGTTACATTTCATCCCGCAGTGACCTTCTATTCTTTGTTATATATATATATATATATATATATATATATATATATATATATATATATATATATATATATATATATATATATATATATATATATATATATATATATATATATATATATATATATATATATATATATATATATATATATATATATATATATATATATAATTATTAAATATGATTTGAAGGAAACAACCACTCAGCGGTCAACCACCCCGACCTGCATTGAATACACCTTCAAATCATGATAGATGTATATATATAAGTACCAAGTGTAACAGGATCATGGTACACCCCCGTTTTCGCCGGAAGTGACACTAACTTTCGATTTTTAAATGGAACACCCTGTATATTTTTGCATTTTTGAATTCTGCATAATTCTCTGAATCCAACGATACTAAGTAAGTGACATTTCAAACGCCGATATTAAATTTTGATTTTCTTGTGACCAATATTTTGTATTTTGTCGGTTAAATAATCCCAAATTTGTAAACCTAGACTCGTCCGAAAATAAAATCATTCCCAAAAAATCATTGTTTGGTTGCACGTTATTTTGCGAAACTAATTACAATATTCCATCCTACGTTCGTAATTATTTTCTGTATAATTGGTATTTAAAAGATTTATACTGGTATTTGTGCAAAATTCGGATTACAGTGTGGTGACTGATTTCCAATTCAGTCCCAATTTGCCTTAAAGAAACAGTCTTATCAACTTCTTCTATTCGTTCATTAATTTCAGTTCCTTCGTCAAGAATGACATTTTCTTCGAATAATTGTTGAGCTCACTTCGAATTGATTTTCAAGACGATTAAAATAATATCTCGCTGACATTGTCTATCAGAATATTGTTCGGCATAAAGGTGTCTAGCCGCAACGGCATTTTTTCTGCATACCATAAATTATTAACATACCCACTTTTTCATTTCTTTGTATAAATTTGCGGCATTGTTAACACAATTAATAAGAATTTTAAACAATTTTTAAATACAGAATAAAAACACAGGTAAACCAACAAATGTTTGACAAGCTAAATATTTCATTGTTTTCAAAGCCACCTTAGTTAACATTTAATGTGAACAAAATTGTATTTTCTTATTTCTCTTTTAGTTGTAATTTTGTTTGTATTTATCGCATATTTTAATACAACATATGAATAAATTCTTTATTAATAGTACTAATGAATTGTGCACCACAGGCCCAACATGGTTCCATTTTGGAAAAAATTGAGTTTTTCCCTAAAAATCATTTTGGGAACTTTATTTGCTCATAAATTACGTAATTTAGTATTCTTGACGGGATTTCTCTATTTTCTAGCATTACACGGATCATTTAGAATAAATGGGAACCGTCATGGCACACTTGAATCAGTGAAAAACGAAAAATTATATTATAAAAAATATTGACGTTTGAAATGTCACATATTTGGTATCGTTGGATTCGGAAAATTATGCAGAATTCAAAAAAGTCATAATAATATACAATATGTTCCATTTAAAAATCGAAAGTTAGTGTCACTTCCGGCGAAACCGGACATGGTATGATTATAAGGCTATGCTAATTTATGTCGAATATGTATGGAATAATTTATCAAGAGGGTTGTGTACCTTATGTGCTTTCTTATTGCCAAAAAGAAAACAATTTAAAAATTGTATAAATAAAAATATTTTGAACAAAATGAATTATTAATAAATAAATTTTAGTAATACATATTTTTTATATTTAATTTTCAGGGAACGTTTAATTGCAACAGTGTTTGTCCAAACTTTGTATTCAGGTCCAGGTTCATAAGTGATTACTGATTACATAGTTTTACGATAAGCGAAAATGTAGCAGTAGTACGTCATATGCATAAATTAAAAAAGCATGACACGTTTTCGATTAATTTGTTTAGGGAGTTAAAGAGTAAAAGTCATTAGGTACCCAAACAATGAAAAACAAAACCACGAACATTTAAAAAGTTAGCTTGATACCGGAAGAACCGTTAACCCCAAGGAAATATCAACTATACACAGCGTGTGTAGAAAGGAATGATACATGACCATATCTTTCAACATCTTGATTGTATAAAAAAACTCCTGGTCAGGGATTTTTAATTTCAATTAAGCATCTTTGTAAAATTTATAATTTTTAGTTTTAAATACACACAGTAACCCACCCTTTATGATATCTCATAAGAGAGTCATTTCAATAGCCTATTCAACGGCATAAAGAAAATTGTCAGAGGAATTACAAAGGAAGTGCAATTGTGTTCTCAAACACATGGAATTAAATTAATATTTATACGGAAAAGAAAAAAATTAATAAAAACGTTGTTACTGAAAATATTAGCAAATTAAGTAATGAAATATTCAAACTGTGCTTCATTAACAGTTTGGCAATGTGCAAGTTGATGTTCAAAATTTTTACATTGAGTTTCGTTATTGGTATTAGACCAATATCCACCCGTATTCTATACTTTGCATCCTCCAAATTATATGCCCTATTATCTATTTAAATGATTCCATAAAAAATTCGAGTGGTGCTAGGTCTAGAGATAATAAAATAAATAAATAAATAAATAAATATTGTCTTTATTTTAATTACCGAACATTGGCGGAGTTCAGCTCATTAGAGCTGCTCTTACACTCAACCAAATATTTTTCATAACAAAAAAGGTTAAATACTAAGAGATACAAGTAATAAATGAGTAAAATTAAAATTAAAGCAGTTAAAATAAATATGTATTAGAAAAATAGCAATTTTCCTGAGAATTAACTGTTCACTGGTTTAATAAAAAATTTTTTGTATTTATGGTTAAAGGAGGTTATAGATAGGTGCTTTATATCGACGGAGATAGAGATCTTGCTGGAATCAACCCCTATCGACAAATGGTAAATCAAAACCAGGACAAATTATAGATGGTGCAGAAACAACGTGTGTTTGTAATAAATGTAGGTAAATCGCAGATGTTAAATTACTTTCTAAAAAATGGTCCTATAAAACGATGTCCAATCATACCCATCCACACATTTACTTTTTTGTGTACGTTGCATATGCAAGAGTTGCATTAAACGAGAGTTCTGGATCAATAACGACAATTGTGTCTATGAATCAATCCATTTAGGTAAAATGTCGCTTCGATCAAAGTCATATTTAGATAATTTCTGAGTCAAAGACACAGTTCTTCTTTTTTAAAAAAGGTTGCTTACTGGCTTTGGACAAAGAGTATCTTTAAAAGTTATGGTCATGTCTCTTTACTTTTTACATTTTATTTTCAGTCACTTTATATACTAAGGAGATCTTAGTTCATAAAGTAAATACGTTGTACGCACTTTTCATTTGAGTGGTTCATCATGAATTCTTGCAAATACTTTGTATGAACTAACATTCACAGTATGTTCTAAATACATTCTTGTACTATGTCAGAAGTCACCAAAAGATTACATTTCTGTGAAAGCACTGATTTCATGACATTATAAGAATAAGAAGGAATTATCGTGTAATGTTTTATCTACGTCATTGTCTACTAATGATGTTAAATATATTAATTAACGTTTCCATTGCAGATTTTCTTCTTTTCCTATAGTTCATTAAACTCCTCGGTACAACAATAACATCCAAAAAGGTTAACTAGGTTCACTCAAGCAGAAATTTTTTATCTTTACTTCTATTTTTACACAGCCTAATTATTTATTGTTTATTCTTATATTTGAAAAAGTATGTCATTGGGTTATATACTCGTATAACTGTTTTTATCCTAAAATACTATTAAAAGATTGATTTATTTAGCCAATAATTTTCTGAATAGTTTTGTATTGTAACAATTATTGGATTAAACATGCATAAAAACTTCCTTATGTATTTTTGGATATGTAATTGTCTTCTTTGTGTAAAACATTCAACTATTTATAAAGATTCAGCACGTACCTGGGATAACCATAACTTAGGTGTCGTTGAAGCAGCTCTGGTGATGTTTATTGCAGCCGGCCTTAAGGCTGCAATTTGTCCTGGAACTTTAAAAAAACCCACTCCATTATAATACAATAGTTTTGAACCCATCATGATTTTGATGTTATTCCGGAGATACGAACCGGGTAACTAAAATCGAATCACAGCTTTGGAAGACACTAACTAGGAATCCCTTGTGATAAGAAAACCTTATTTTATTGGAATAATTCGGACTATGGCCATTATATCTGCCTCCACGTGAGTTGCTGATGTATTGGGCTTTCGATTTCTCTTTTTATTATTACAGATTTTATGTAAACAAATTGCTTATCATTAGCTTCATATCTCTTATTTAGCTAAATGAAGTAGTTTATCATAGCCGTCCTAATGGGTAAAGACGTCTGGTAAAACAAAACAGTGTCTATTTTGTTTGATCTCAGTTTAATAGTTATTACAAGCGTCTGCTAAACTACTTAGGTACTTAGCAGTTACCTTTTCATTCATCACTGCATCAACAGTGTTAACAAAATGAAATTAAACATGAATACATTTATTAACCCAGTCGATCACAAACGATATAGGATAGTCAAAATAATGCGTTTTATTAATACATTTATTTATATGTAAATAACGATTTAAAAATCAAATAATGTGTTTCGATATATGGAGTGTATTCAATGAACTGCCAAAGCAGCTAAAGATGGTCCATACATCCTTCTAATGAACGTAGCATAAATAAAGAAAAAAACATAGCAGAAGTTGCCACTTGATAAATAAGATGTATTTTCTGCTACGCCCTAACTAAATAATATATTATAATATTTTAAGCACAAAACAAGAGAACTCTTTTAAAATAATTGCTCAGTTTTTCTTTTAAACGTCCATATTGGCATTGTTTTATAACTGTGGTTAGTTACACAGCTTTACTATATTATAAGAATAGTAGGTACCGTTCATGTAGGGCTGATTTATGATGGGACATGGAGAGCAGATTTCTTTTTTTTTCTAACATTAATGTAAGTAATTTCAACAAATTCAGCCGAACATACAGAATGGTATCCCAAATTAAATCACTAAGCTTTTTCATACCGTAAATAAACCTAATATAATAATTTTGGACTATTCTATAACAGTCGTCATTATCAATGCATGCAAGATCCATACAATACATCGCAGTAATTAAATTGTGACAAAACAAGAGATTCATATAAAGATATTTTTTAGTTTTTTTGGTAAATATGTCTTCAGAATCCTCAAATTATGATTAGCTTTCTGGATCATGTTACTTAACACTTACGTAGTTTTCCACGAAACACCAAAACACTATATACTTCACTCGATGTGCATTTCGCCAACAAAGTTGGCATCATCTGGAGATGATTAAAACTAAACTTATGCTAACAATCTACCCTACTTATACCTAAACTATTGTCATCGTGCGGTGAACCATGATCCATTAACTAATAAAGCGAGCTATTTGGGATAGGCTTTATGATTTCCAAGCTTTCAAATGCATCCAGCTGTCTAGTATTTGTTACATTCCTAATTAATCTTAAATTGCTAATATCTATTTTATGGTTGCTCTCAAACGCATATTGAGCAACACTAGACTTATCTGGTCTACCATATATGAGATGGGTCATATGCTCTTTGAATCTAGTTTAAATTGTTCGTCTAGTCTGTCTAACATATTTTTTGATTACAGTCCTTAATTGAAACAAACGAAAAGTTGGGGATTTACGAAATTAGCTGTCATTAAAGGTTCCAACCCACTCCAGGACTATCATGCTACTTGTTTTTTGAACCTTAAATTTGACATTAACAATATTAGCAAATAATACGCCAATCTCAGCAAATTTACAGAACAAAATATTATAACCTAATTTATCAAAAATCTGGTTGAATTCAGTGTAGACAGCATCAAACTGAATTATTTAATTCTTATCTCTCAAGATATTTTCAGAATAAAACATAAGATTTGATTATAAGGACCTATTTTTTAAACATTTTTGGCCATTCTTAAAAATCGTTGTTACACAAGCAGTTTTCCTTTTCTGGGGACAGTTTTCGGAAAGTGATTGAATTTTAATTTTGTATCTATAGTAGAGCTAGACTTTCATTACATTTTTTCTGAAATATTTTGGAAATCCATTGACGTCTTTCTTTAGATCGTATTTTAATCGTGGTTCCGTTTTTTTCTTTATACGGTCCTTTAAAATTCTGTAAAAAATTCTAAATGTACGCTTGCTTGATGTGATTATAACTTTCTGTCTGCACTTTTTGTTATTCACAAAAAGTTGGCAGCACTTTGGTAAATAACTGTTATCTTGTCCCAACACAGTACCTACCTACCTCAAATCAAAATTACACAAAATAATGTATCCTTTAATCTTTCAAAACCAAAATGTTATTAATTTTAGTAAGACCTATTTTTTCCAAATTTTCACCAAAACTCTATGCATCGTAAGTGTTGCAATTTCAATTCACAAAGTATTTTATGCCTATGTAACTACATTGTAGCGCACTCTCCCATTATTTAACTGGTATTAATGTTTTACTACATTATAAATTTCTTTAACAGAACGTCGCGCAACGCCATCTTGAGGAAAGTAGAAAAAACTTAACTAAGCGTTTCCTGTTCCAAACTATTTTACCAAATCACAATCGTTAATTTTTTAGAAGTATTCGAAAAATTGTAAATTCCTAAGGTAATTTCCTTAATTTTCATTTTTGTTGGATTAAATCTACTTTTTATTATTGTTAAATATGATCTACATAGGTACATAGTAAACATATATATTTTTGGTACCTAAATGTTGTTTTGAATCAGAAAAAATAACATTAAAATATAACGTTACATATTGTATTAATTTAAGGGGGAAATAATTTTTTTATTGTTATTAAACTTTTTGCCAGATAACATACCATACTTGTATTTACAACAACTTGAAGCATTTTTATAATTTATAACATAACATAATAAAATGTTTTAATAATGTTAAATTATGTCTCAAAAAATTATTCACTAGTTTATTGATAAGAATACCTACAAAATGTACGAAATAATTTTAAGAACACTTTTAAAATTAAAATTTGCCACGAAGTTACTGTCAATAAAATACTAAAATGTTAAACATTTCACAATGTGGTGAAATAGTTCGAGTTGAAATATGCACCCACAAAAACAACTCTCATAAGTCAGGTTGGCCGAGCGGTCTAAGGCGCCAGATTTAAGCTCTGGTTCTCGAAAGGAGCGTGGGTTCGAACCCCACACCTGACATGCTTTTTTATTTTCTAATTATTTGTATATACTGCTTTTAATTACATAGAAGTTGAGTACAAAAATCTATTTCAAAAAAATTTGCCTAGGAATCATCTATACGGTATGTCTCAGGTTTGGGCACCGCATTGCTTCTCTCTGGGTGGGTACGCGACATGCATAGCACAATAGTGCCAAATCACAACAGTTGACTGAATGAATTTTCTACATTTACATACATTATTAAATATGAATATGAAGCAAGTACCGGGAACGGCGACCTCTAGCCCAGGTGGACTAAACTACTGTTATTAAATATGATTTGAACGAAACAACTACTCAGCGAGCAAATACCCCGACCTGCATTGGATTACACCATCAAATCATGATAGATCGATAGCCATTATCAATTGTCAATTCCTAACCAGACATAGACCGGTTTCGAACTTATTTTTTCTCCTCAGTATGCCATAGGTTACGGAACAGACAAATGATAGTGACCAACCTGCTAGTCATATACTGACTAAGGTAAATTGAGTAGTGGTGAGAGGTCTGGTTAGGAATTGACAAATGATATTGGCTATCGATCTATCACAATTCATAAGTTTTGAAACTTGGCAACAATACAATAGGTAGGGCACCAGACTTACAATAAAGAAAAGTACCCATACCTACACTATTTGCATAATCCCTTAAAATTGCGGAAACCACCCCCATATTTGACTCAGTTCGTTTATCTGCTAAACCGTCCACTTTTTGAAAAAAATACCTCTATACAAAAATGTTGCTTATTTTGTATAAAAATTGTCCTAATTATTTTTTCCATGGAATGAATAGTACTCTCGCAATTGCACCGCGAAGATAAAAATAAGTCGGACTGCTCTGCTTAATACATTCAAATATCCATCACGGGCTTTGACTGCAAAAAATAACTACTAATTTTTACACAAAAAGTCAAGGGCAGTCAATCTGTAGAACGGGAAAAGTGGTATAGAATATGCTTATTGCGGTTTTGTACCTTAAATGGTTTATAATATACAAACCGTGAACTCATATCCACACGTTTTTTTTTAAGTGGTTTCCCTGTAGGCCTAATCTAGTGAAGAAAAATCCGGTGTATTGAAAATCATGTCATCAGCGTCGACGTCATCATCGTCTTAGGCAGTATCTACACATTCAACATTCAAGAAGGCCTGGCCATAGCAGTATAAGCACATTGTTGAACAACATAGGCCAGCTTTTGCGCACCCGTATCTGGTTCCGCACCCTAATTTGCAGCTGCATGAAATTAGGGTTAAAATAGATTCTGGGGCTGGTGTCTCGTTGTCGTAATCGATGCTAAGATGTTACCAACTTTTTTCCATCTCTACTCTGTAGCACTTAACAATTGTTCTTCCATATCTGAATTTGGTGAAAAACGCGATAAGAGTGCTGACGTGCAGCAACAGAGGTCGGCGGTAGTTTTGACAATAACACGGTGTCTTCTTTACAAACAAGTTTATTGAGGGCCAGGAATCTGTAGTTATCAAGTTTTTTTCTACGGGAGGAGAATGGTTTAGAGCGAAAATAAATCGCTCTCCTGCGCTTGCGATGTCCTCATGGCTCGCTTCTTGATGATTAAAGATTAGCACGATGTTTCACAAATCCTCTTTTTTTATGAGTTTATGAATTTTGTCGGATATGAAACTTAATTGTACTTGATTAGTTGGCAAACTGGCTTCTACTGCGACACAGCAGTTAGAAAAATAACAAATATAACAGCTACCTATCAACGCTTACCAAATCTAAACCTCCTACAATGGTCATGGTTTACGTAGATCCTTAGCAACTTTTTTTAGCGGATATAGGAGCAGATATTACGATTAATGATTATAAAGCCGTCACGACGGATATAGGTCGACGCTAGTTGCTGAAGGCCTTATTGAAAATTCGATACAAAATAAAACAAATATAGCAAATCAATTACTACAAGGTGTGACTATGATCCAAAAAACTATAAATCTAAATAACGGAAAGTTTCATTTAGCAGTGGCGGCTGGTGAAATTTAGGCTATGTCATATCTCAGTATTGGAGCATGGGACCCAAGCGATACTTAAAGGCGTAACTATCAGGACTAAATGAGGAAGTTTTGCAGAAAAAAAATTGCGCTTGAAATTTGCGAAAAAAAAGTTGGAAAAAATTTGTGCCCCCCAGGTTATTTTTTAAACGATTTGTAAAATATTTGTGAAACATTTTTTTTTCAGAATCAGGTGGAAAATATAAGTTCACATTTCAAATTTCATCGAAAAATATTGGTTTTCTATAAAGTTACACCGTTTTGAAGTTTGCAAAGTGAAAAATGAATCTAAAATAAAATTTCAAAACGGTGTAACTTTATAGAAAACCAATATTTTTCGATGAAATTTGAAATGTGAACTTATATTTTCCACCTGATTCTGAAAAAAAATGTTTCACAAATATTTTACAAATCGTTTAAAAAATAACCTGGGGGGGCACAAATTTTTTCCAACTTTTTTTCGCAAATTTCAAGCGCAATTTTTTTTCTGCAAAAACTTCCTCATTTAGTCCTGATAGTTACGCCTTTAAGTATCGCTTGGGTCCCATGCTCCAATACTGAGATATGACATAGCCTAAATTTCACCAGCCGCCACTGTCATTTAGTGAAATTCCTTCGAATATTAGTTTCAGTAGTTGTGAGAATATAACTTTTACTATCAATGTTAATAAATAAGAATTATAATATTCGTTTTATTATTGGATGAGATGAAAATTCCTAGTAGTGGAGGTACTACACTACAAAAATCATTAAAAAACTGCAAATTCTGATAAGAATATCACCATTGGTAAGAACATAAATAAGATGGAGAAGTGTCGTCCAAAGTAATGAGAATCCAAAGTGGCGGCAATAGTTCAAAATGTGTTGAAATATTTTTACAACTTTTTTTACACATAATTTCGTAAAAATTTCGTAAAAACCACTCTTGTGAGTCAGCGCTTCAACTTACTATATCAACATGGAATAAACTTATCGATGAAGATCACTATATAATAGCTATTTTTCTTGACTTCAAACGAGCATTCGAAACCATTGATCGTAGCATTTTAATCAATAAACTTAAATATTATGGAATATCAGGGACTGTACTAAATTGGATTATCGATTATTTAAAAGATAGAAACCAATTAACAAAAATAAATTCTTATGAGTCAGCAAAAATAACTAATGATTTTGGAGTTCCTCAAGGGAGCGTTTTGGGCGCCCTTTTTTTATCATTTATATTCATGACATAAATTACCTCATTAATTCTGAGTTTCTGAATTTATTTGCTGATGATTCACTCATTTCCACTAGTTGCAATTGAGAAAGTAAACAACGAATTAAAAAATTTCGAAAATTATCTTAAAATCGGAAAACTTAAGCTCAATGTTAATAAAACAAAAGTAATAAATTTAACAACTAAATACAAATATACACAAATCAATACAAATGACATTAATATAACTGTATATAACACTAAAATTGATATAGTTACGGAAATAAAATACCTAGGATTTATAATTGATAATACTTTAACACTCAAAGGCCATTTTAATTATATACAAAATAAAGTTTCAAAAAAACTATTTCTCTTCTCTTACAGTTTACCAAACCATAATTCAACCTCATTTTGATTACTGTGCTTCATTATTGTATTTATTCAATAAAAATAGTAAAGCTTCTCTTCAAAAATTGCAAAACAGGGGAATGAGAATAATACTGCAATGCAACCGATATACACCAATAAACATGATGACTCAATGTCTCGAATGGCAGACCGTAGAGTTAAGACTTAAATACTTCTCTATGATATTTATCTACAAAATTTTAAATAAATTATTGCCATCATATCTATACGTAAATATTACCCTTAACAGTGAGGTTTATAATTACCTTACCAGAAACAGAGATAATATGCATATCACTAGAACTAAAAATAAAAAATCAATGAATTGTCTGTTTTTTAAAGGACTGAATGAATATAATCCAACTGAAATAAAAAATTGTGATGCACTAAATCACTTCAAAATTAAATTAAGAGAATTTTTATCTTAATATTATAGATATATATATCTGCTTTTGCTTTTGTTTTTATTAATGTCTTATTGTTTTTGTTATGCATTTTTCATAGTGTATTTGTGAGTACCATATGCTGTTCTATTTGTGATAGTTATATTATATTAGGTTGTACCTACTTAATAAAGATTATTATATTATTATATTATAATACAAAATAGTGTTTGATATAGATTCATGTGTTTTTGAGGATAAGGATTTCATTCTTCATGTCAAAAATAGGCTAAGAAGCAATATAGCTTTTCGCATACAGTGAGTAAAGTGAAAAAAAGGGTTACTCAATATATCCTCTTACTAACAAAAAATGTGTATTTAATTCATGCCTAAATCATACAAAATGTTACAAAATTTGACCATCGCTTTTTAAAAGCACAGTCTTTTAAAAACAACGGCCGACACCACATCATTTTTCACATTCGTTCTTACAGTTGCACAATAATACATAACAAGCCACCACTTCTACCGCCACACCTGTTGTTACAGATTTTGGACATATATTTAATTAGCTATTTACATGAATAAGAAATTTTGTCAAGTTCGACCATTTCAGCTGCCATGATAAATCGTTCAACCATCATTTCCATTCAGTACACATATTGTACGTTTATTTGCTATTCCCTAAATGTGTCCAGCTTAGAAAGCACTACGTAATACATGTTGTTGTAATACACTCTTTGTCGGTGGTTGACTTTCAAGCGGACGATATTTGTTCATAAACAATTCTTGTCTTGCATCATTCACATTTGTATTGTTACTGGTTGAACAGTGCAGTAATACTCAGTAATATTTCAAGAATGGCTAAAATGTCCGTAAGGATGGAAATTTGCAGCAATGATATGAATGAAAATGCAGTGGTAGCTTCTCCACGTTTTCCAAGCTGATTTCTTAGTATTTCCTTTAAAACTAAGATTGCTATCACAGCCTGTGAAAACATGAAATCCTGGTAAAGCAATGGCAGTCTCTTTCGTTTCAATTACTGCAGCTATAACATGAACCTGCATAAATCTGTGATTCTTCCCTATTTCAAATACAATCCAAACTGTATCCAGATCCTTTATTAATAAGGTGAAGATGTATGCAATTGCTAAAACTACGAATCAGCTTTTTCATGACTAGGGCAAATAACACCAATTAGGGAACTTTGGTCAGTAATATCTCCTTTAATTTCTTCACCTGCTGTGGTTCCAACTTGTACATTTTTGACAGTATTTATAGTTAATGTTCCAAGTAGAATAAAGAGCTCCTCTTTTGTTACTTGAATTTCTCAAGAAATCTTTCCAATTTTATTGTAAAATCACGTGTGAAATATCTTTTATTTCCTGTTAATATTTAAAAAATCAAACAGTAGATACTTAAAATGGTTTTAGAACATTATTATTGTTCTAATGGCTATAATAATATAAATTCTTGGTTGTAATTAAAATTTGTGACCTGACATTCTGACGATGGAAATCCATATTTATTTGCATTGTAGATCATACATTTTAATTACACAAAAAAAGTTAAGAACTAACATTTTATATTAATATAATCGTTGAAATAATAACAAAGTCCTAAAACCATTTGAAACATCACACCATGTTTGGTTTTTTAATATAATATATATAACAAACCAAAAATAAGTGCCCATTTCTCACTAATTCTGCCACATCCCAGCCTTTTTTGATAATCAGAGGCTTTGATTGTGCACTTTGTATATCATCTTATTTTTGCTTTTCCCAGTTTTTCTTCTCATTCGAATTGGCGACATCCCAAAAATGTATGAGGAGTAATCAACTAATAATCAATAATACGTTTAAAGAAAATTCTTGTTTCATATTTTTGTTTTTTATCAAATTTTCTATCAATAACTTCAGTAATTTAGGCAATGTCAGCCCTGTAATTTTTATTGTTTTCATTCATTTCTGAATGTTACCAATAAAACCTTCAATCAAGAAATACACATATTAATCTTTATAACACTTTCATACTATGGTATATGAGTGTCAAGCTAGAAATATTCACATAGTAAGCTTTGAAGAGGCAACTGAGGAGCTTTTAGCGGTGATTTATCTGTTTGCGATTGGCTGTCATGTGCTCGGTTGGAACCCACATGGGTGGTTATACAGTTTTAAACAGGTGTTGCAGACAGGTCTATTCACACTCTGTTATATCGTTACCGTGTTTAAAAGCAAAGGTATAAAGGGCCAAATAAGAGTAATATTACCGCAAATTGTAGGCCTTAAGGACGGTTCACACAGGTTGACAGAAAATTGGGAATGAGGATATATTTATAGGTACAAGGAGCGTCAAAATGCATGGACCATTTTTAAATTTTTATAGTAAGTTCATTCTTTCTACCTGATATCTCAGCTAATCTAAGTTGTTTTACAGTTACACTGCATAAATAAAATCATAATTTCATTTGATGTAGCCTCCGGAACCGTAAAATTACTTATATTAACTGAGAACTCAATTAGGAGGAACGTACCTAATATAGTGTTGGTAAAATTTAGAACAAAATAACACACGGCATACGAGCAGTCATTTTCGTATTCTCAAACAGTGTAGTTTTAAATTTTGATACAAATTTCCATTAAGTTTTTTTTAAACGCATGTGTCTTGAAAACTTGTATGTCAATTTACAAAACAATTACAACATTATTAATTTCATTAACTGTCAGTTTATGTTGCCGCGCATTGTTGCTTTTTCTCAAAATGAATAAAACCGCAATTATTAAATTTCTTGCAAAACAAAGAAAAAATACAAAAATTATTCTTGAAGAAATGTTCGCTGTATATGTGTAGATTGTCCTTCCAAGTCAACTATTTGCCAGTGGTCAAAACTTTAAATATGGTCGAGAATCATTGAATGATGATCCCCGTCTAGGTCGCCTTGTTGAAGTGATCATTTCAGATGTTGTCAAAAAAACCTGGTATTGGAGGATGCAAGATTGAAGAAGCGGCGATTAGCAGCTTCATTAAGAGTTTCGGAAATCACAGTTGTCAGAATTCTACATTACTACCTTAAAATGGTAAAAGTTAGTGCAAGATATGTATTCCACGAATACTTTCTCCATATCAAATATGGGTTACGTTACAGAACGTGTGAACAATTATTGGCGCTTTGAGGGGACGAACCTGATTTAATTATCAACCGATTTGTCACTAGAGATCAAACGTGGGATCATTATTATGATTTTTGTAATGAAATGATTTTTGCGTTAATAGTTTTCTGTTGTAATAAGACCGAATTGGGTTCCTCCTTCACTTTGATACACCCTGTATTACTAGTATTAATGTTTCTTTTAAAACTGTTTTGAACCAGAGCTTAATTTGTCCAGCATTTGGAACAACAACTAATTCCCAAACATAATTTCAAACCTGTTTCTTTTCAGGGTAATCTTAGTGAATTTTATTAACTTAATGATACATCAATAATTATGTTGGTATTAAATAGCCGCTCGCTGAAGCCAAGTAAGAGAAAAGTATTTTCATTTAATTTAGTTTAATTCTAAGCCAAGTTGAGAGCATTTTTCTAATGGTAACGAAATAAAAAGTATTTTCATTTAATTTAGTTTAATTCTAAGCCAAGTTGAGAGCATTTTTTCTAATGGTAACGAAATATGTGCTTTTAATAATTTAGAGGATAAAATGTGAGTTGACTTAATTATAATATTAATAAATGGCCGTTTTAGGTAAAATTAAAAAGCCTATATACTGCCGTCCCTGCAATTGTGTCAGGCTTATATTTCATAAACATTTGCAACTGAAAATCCTTGCTGCACCAACCGTCTGCTGTAATTTCGCCTTAAGCACTAGTGACTATAGAGTCATTAACCGCTTGATATATATAGATACCAGTAGTAGTAGGTCGTTTCAATAACTTAGCTTTACTTGAAATCACCGATTGTTTGCTTTTGTAAATGCTTATAGTAAACATTTGATTATTGCCTGCTTATAATAATACAATAGTAATAATTTTCGTAACTTAGCTGCACTTAATATAACTGATCACCGTTCTTGCATTATCATAACTTCTTGCTTGGTTCCTTGGTTGCTTACTAGTAATATAGGTTAATTTTACGTTGCATGATTACATAACTATTTTGTATTTATTTATTTTCTTTATTCTTCTGTAAAGCAGTCTTAAATAAAATAGAGTAAGTGAAGTTGAAATTCTGCCTTTTACTTAAAGCAAAGATATAAGTAATAAATTTGTTTGTAAATCGAGAATCATTTTCGGCTGGTAAAGTTGTCCATCTACGAAACCGACAACCATACACAGACCCCTGTACATACCATATCACCACTGAGATCCTAGCTTCTATCACACTGCTAATAGAATAAAGTGGTGTTCCTACACTTTAAAAAGAGGAACTGGTGCTCGAGACCATACCGTAATAAAAGGTCAAAAAGGTATTAAAGAATGCTAAAGTGACACTTCCCCTCTTAAACAGGCAAGAGCAAAAAGAGGGAAGTGACATCACATCCTGAATCGAGGCAAGAGTCGATGCAGTGGCATGTTATGGGTTCCAGCTCTTCCAAAAGTTTAAGGTCACCCCTTCTGCAGGAAAAATAGTGGCAATCATTTTTTGGGATTGTCGTGGAATTTTGTATATTGATTACCTGAAGAAGGATAATGCAACTGACGCGAGGTGTTTTGCTGTTTCACAACAATGCACCAGTGCATAAGTCAAGACTTGCAAAAAAATGCTCTTACTGATTGTGGCTTTAAAGAAATTGAATATCCGAATAAAAAATATTTTCTAAAAAATAAATAATGTAAATAAATATTTCTTCTAAAATAATAACTATATTAATCTTTGATGTAAAGTCTAAAAATTTTTATAAATCAGTGATAACCTGCGACTTTCAGAACTAGCAAAATGGTACTTCTTCATAAAATGAAAATAAATCGTGTTTCTTCAACTCTGACAAAAGTTTTTCTATTGAAATAAGCGATATATTTGACAGGCGGTCTTGAGCTATTGCGTTTCTAGTAAATGTTTTTATGGGTTTGAGTGCTGAAAACGATCGTTCTACAGAAGCTAAGGTTACCGGAATTGTTGACACTAAAGATAAAATTTTGTACAGTTCGGAGAGACAACTTTTTAAATTATTATTATGTGTAAAAGTAAGCATTTCTTGAGGCGATTTTGTATTTGCTAAAAGTTGCTGGTCAGAATACAACACACGGTTTATTTCTTAACTGTTCATTAATTTGTCAATTAGATAGACTGTTAGGAAATGATTTAGAAAACATTATAAAATTATTAGGATTTATTAAATCGAAACATTGCGATGTATGTAAATCGAAAAATCTAATTTCAATTTGAACTATAATGGTGTCCAAAATTTCTGCAAAAAATTGTAATGTATGTCTGTCCTGTCAAAGTTATATGTTGTCTTTTTTTTAACTGTGGCTGATCATCTAATTCTTAAATATTTTCTAAAAAAACATTATGTAAAGTATTGAAATGTATTTCGTTATTGCGAAATTCTTTTAATTTGGATATAAGTGAATTAAGTCTATCTATCTTGTTGAAAATACATTCCCTGTCGTAAATGGAAAGGTAAATCAGCTAAACAGTCCTCAATTTCATTTTGCAGAAATCCCAAGTATGTGGTACCAGTCAGGGGTCCCTCAAATATTATTGGACCAATGATTCTACTACCAATTATTCCAAGCCAAACATTGAAACCGAACCGCACTTCAAAGTTACCCTCCCGTAATAAATTTTGATTTTCTTGTGACCAATATTTTGTATTTTATCGGTTAAATAATCCAAAATTTGTAAACCTAGACTCGTCCGAAAATAAAATCATTCCCAAAAAATCATTGTTTGGCTGCACGTTATTCTGCAAAATCCAATTGCAATGTTCCATCCTACGTTCGTAATCATTTTCGTTCAAGTGCTGGTACAAATGGTATTTAAAAGATTTATTGTGGTATTTGTGGAAAATTCGGCTTACTGTTTGGTGACTGATTTCCAATTCAAATCCAATTTGCCTTAAAGAAACGGTCTTATCAACTTCTACTCGAGCCAAATCATTAATTTCCGTTCCTTCGTCAAGAATGAAATTTTCTTCGGGATCATTGTTGAGCTCACTTCGGAATTGATTTTCAAGACGATTAAAATAATTTCTCGCTGGACATTGTCAGGATATCGTTCGGCATAAAGGTATCTAGCCACAACGGCATTTTTTCTACATTCCCCATAAATAGCATGTCCACTTTTTCATCTCTTGTATAAATTTGCGGCATATTGAACACAATTAACAAGAATTTTAAACAATTTTTAAAGACCCAATAAAAGCACCGGGAAACCAAGAAATGTTTAACAAGCTAAATATTTCATTGTTTTCAAAGCCACCTTAGTTACTTCTTAACATTTAATTAGAACAAAATTGTATTTTCTTATTTTCCTTTAGCTGTAATTTTGTTTGTATTTATCGCACATTTTAATATTACATATGAATAAATTCCGTATTAATATATAGTACTAATAAATGGTACCACGGTACCAATATGGTTCCATTTGAAGAAATAAATTTTGATCCAAAAACCATTTTGATGAACTTTATTTGCTCATAAATTAAGTAATTTAGTATTTTTGACTGGATTTCGATTTTTCTAGCATTACACGGGTCATCTAGAATAAATCGGAACCGTCATGGCACACTTAAATGGAAAAACTAAAAATTATATTATAATAAATATTGATTTTTCAAATGTCACTTATTTAGTATCGTTGGATTCAGAAAATTATGCAGAATTCAAATGCAGTAATATACAGGGTGTTTCATTTAAAAATCAAAAGTTAGTGTCACTTCCGGCGAAACCGGTAGTGAAAAAAAATCACTTGTATGTCAAAAAGTGCCGCTTATTATGTATATAGAATATCCCAAATTTCAAAACTAAAGGAGAAGGGGGGTGTACCATGATCCTTTTACACTCGGTATGGGTTGTTGTTTATAACTGAACTTTATTTGGTTACCTACCTTTAAATAATTTGAATAAGTGTTAGCCATTTCTATTTTAGAGAATTAGTATAATTATTATTAATTCATATGTCATTTCAACAATTTCTTGAAATACCATCCTTTAGAAATACATTATTTAAGTTAAATAATTTGATGTTTTATACTTAGTGACAACTGACAGAAGTGTAATATGTAAATAAATTTACTCAATTTACTTAATTTTAAGTTCGCATTTTGTCATATATGTATGTTTGAAATGTAACTGGATATTTTAAAATTATGGACTGCATTATAAGCCTAATCAAGCCGATCCTAAGTTGTCAGTAAGTGCGAAACATATTCACATTCGATAACAAATTTGCATCGTTTTAATATAAAGCATGTTGGTTGACAAGTAAAAATTATGCTCGTTCGTTTTTAGCTTTTTTAAAACGCAAGCATTTTGATTGCTCGCGATCATTTTAAATACTCGGGAGCACTTTTCGGGATTACTAAATACTGAGACTTGTAGTGAAGTTCTCGAAGCATAAACACTAAGCACAGATTTTAACAACTCTGTTCGTAAGAACAGTGTTCCGAAGCACAAAAGAGCCCCGAATGCTTAGACGAGCACTAAGCAAAGTGCTTAGGGACAGCTCTGTGGGGCGCCTAGACATGGTAATGTTCTGTTAATTTTTCTAACAACATACTGATTTTTTTTGTCTATTTACTAAGTTGAGGTCAACGAGATGACTAGAAATCCCAGGGGCGTGCGGTGAGTTTTGATACAGGGGAAGCAGTTTGTGACATAGAGTGATGGGTAGCGCGAGGCCCCGAGCGAAGCGAGGCAAAAATTATTTTAAGAAAAGGGACGTGGCTTCCGTATACTCATTTTAAAACAAATGTCGAAAGCTGCAAAGTTATGATATCTAGAAAAAAGTACACTTGTAGGACCGCCACTCCTCAATAAACATAAAACATAAAAACCACAAAAAATTAGACAACCCCCGATTCCAAAGCCGAAGCTGCACGGGCGAGGGTTACACTTATGAAAAAAAGCAGACACACAACCATATCCACCGACATTGCCAGCGCCGGTGGCGAGGATTGAACCCGCAGCGAAATAGAGAGTTTGTTAAGTAGTTAACATGCACTTACCTACCTATTTACAATGTAGTTTAATCCGCCTATCTTTTTTTGCGATGTCGGAAATAACTTCGCCGTAAAAGTTTGAATTTTTGGACATCTTCACAAAGTCACTTTCTATTGTTAACAGGGACAATTTTGAAAGCCGCTCTTCACTGGTTAAATTTCTTGAAAAAAGTTTTTATTCTCGTGTCCGTTTTGATGATTTTGAAAAAAAAGGCAGCCATTCCACTAATACTTGAAAAAAACACTTTGCACTCTTTAAGACACGCTGCAGATTGAGCTAGAACTAAATTTAATCGATGCGCAAAACAATGTACAAATATTGCATTCTGAAAAGTCTCTTTTACTTTGGCCTGCAGGACCCCCAGTTCACCAGCCATTACAGCGGCCCCATCATAAATTTGGGCGATAAGTTTGGCACCACACTGTAGATCATCGACTATCTGACAAACTATAGTATATAAAGCTGCGGCCGTTCATGGCGTTGCTACGTCTAAAAATCCTAAAAAACGCTCTTGGAATTTCCCATTTGGATTTATGTACCGTACTACGATTGACAACTGACTAATATTCGTAATATCGGTTGTTTCATCTAACATAACTGCACCAAAGGAGCTTTTTTATTTCTTGCTTGATCTTTTCTAAAACAATATTGCTTATCGACTGAATCAAATCATTTTGAATATGATTTGATGTACCGCGAAATATCGTGGAGTGTTCCAGATGGTTACTTAAAATTGTATCGTATTTTGCTAATAAATCAACTAAATAGATAAAATTGCCCCTATTAGCAACGCTTCGAGATTCAATATGACCTCTAAAACTAAGTTCATTTTCGCCGAGAAAACAAACAATATCAATAAGTCCTTTTAACACTTTCTTTCAACTGCTGATCTAATGAATGCCTCAATTCGTGATTTTCCAAATGTTTATTCTTTTAGTACCGCTCCCAAATGAGTTTCACACTTACCATGCCTTTTTGTCACTTTGTGAATGTTGTTTAAATCTGAAAAGCCATTTTTATTCCAAACACCTTTTTCATTTGTGAACAGTACACATGGCCAACAAAACAATTTACACAAATTTTCACAACCCCTTAACCACTGATTAGCACTGTACACTTCAATATTAAAGTACCTATAGCATGATTTAACTTTCGTTTTTAAGAATTTTAAATCAGGTGTTGGTTTCCCATTTCTAATAATATCCAGTTTATCTTGAAACGAATATGTTGAAAATCCCCTTTTCAACAAATTGCACACCACACAAACGCAAATAATATTTTCCACAGTGTTAGAACCAGCTTCCAAATTTAATAAGTAATTCTAAATCTGCGTACACGCGCACTAATATTCAATGTTTTAAAAATCACTTGTCGCCGCACCACAGGTTTAGAAACACCAAAAAAGTTTTTACAAATATAGCACAAAAGCTGAGAATAATACTAGGAAGATTAATATTAAGTATAATATTAAAATCGATATTAAAATCGAGATTAAAATCTATAAAATAAAACGTATTACGATGCTATATAGCTCAGATATCAAGATTATGAAGTGGGGATGGGATGCATTTCAATAAGTTACCTACTTACCAGAGACAGTTGTCTCTGCTTACATATATCGAAGTTGCGCGAGTTCGTGTTGGCTGGATTAATCGAGTGCGTCATCGTTACGGTTTTATCGTGCAACATTATATCAGCTGCTGAAAAGCAGGGCCGTATCTATTGATATTGGGTAAAAGTAAATTTTAATGATTAATATATGTGATAAATAATAATTAGGTTCTATTTATGTGTTTTTTTATAATAATCCCAGGGGGAAGCACTGCTTCCCTTGCTTCCATGGACCGACCGCCACTGAGAAATCCATATATTTAGTCCTCATATTTTCCTAAAATATGAATATATTTGTTTATACGCAGTAATAAAAGTTCGTATTAATGAATAAAGACGCACATTTTAATGATTAATAGAAAATGTGGATATGCCAGATCTTCTAAGATACCCTGTAATTCTTGTATCGTGGAATAAATTCAATCTGCAAAACCTATTAAACCACTTTGAAGCGCTTTCACGAGAAAATTTATCCCATTTAGCAGGGAGTTATTTCAAGCTGTCTGTATATACAGAAATCATTTATTATTCCAACAATAGAGTAAAACAGCGAATAGGTGAGTATAAAAGCTGTTATAGAAACCAGAGGCGGGTAACTTGGAATTTTGTCTTTTCAATTAACTACGTGTGATCAGTTTCTGCAGATAGAAATTAGTACTGCTCGTAATATATCATTAATTTGCCTCTTTCTAATTATTGTAAAACACAAAGTGTCTGTTTTAAGTGGTTGACCCAAATTATTTCCGTTAATATTAGTTATTACCGGTAACCACGAAGATCTTAGTACAACGCGATGTTAAAAGAAGAATTAAACAAAATAAATATTGTGTCTATGGATAGCATATAAACAAATAATAAGTTAGGAAATTGTATTATAACTTGTTACAAGCGTGGAAGCTTATGTTTAGAATATCATACTGGGTAACTCTATTTTTTAGATAATCAAGCTTTAAAGAATTACCTATGTGTTAGTAAGCCCCAAGATAGACAAAAAAAAGTTTAAACTATGTAGTATACATGATATCCCTAAATTGTACCAAGGTTATAACCAAGCGATTCCAAGTTAAATAATAGAAAGGTTTTACTAATACTTTTCTCCAAAAATGCACCCCTGTAAAAAGACAGCTCTCCAGAGTTGAGGGTTCAAGTCATTAAATCCTCAATTTCTCTGGAACCTCTTAAGTGTTTTTAATGAAACTCAGTCTGCCGTCCGTAATATGGCAAAATCTAGTAACTCACTTTTAGGTAGTTTTACAAGAGGAAGCTTTTTAAAAATCTTTAGTCCTCTTTACTACAATTGCAATAACAAAATAATTCTGATGGAAGGTTATAAGTACTTTTTCATATCGAATCTTACGACTTGTATTAAATTAATCTAAGTCAGCTGATAACAGCTCAAAACTACTAGGTTTTCCATGAAGCTAAATAGCTCCTACGAATTAGGAAATGTATTTTTAGAAACTTGAAACTTCACCTACTAGGTTTTAATAACATGTTTTGTATATGTACATAAACCTCATCATTTGTTGGTAAAAACTGCCAAACCCATTTTAGTCTATCGTCTTCAAAAGATAGACAGGGCGTGCACAATATTTTTCTTTTTTTTAGATAATTATTCCCAAGGGCCGTGAATATGACGTATCAGGAAAACTGGCATCAAGTTTCTTTTTGAAAAAAATCAACTTCCTTGAAGGTTTCTGCTGAAAATGATGTATGTTTTCTATAAACTCTGGTTTCCCTACTAATATTGGGATTAGTGTTGTAAAATGTCCGAAAAGTTTCCATAAATTTCCTAAAATCTATAGTTGTAAAATTTCCGAAACTTTTTCGAAATTTTACAACACTAATCTGGATCATTATTTTTAGGAAAAATTTAAATCACATGAATAATAGTAATAATAATTCGCAGAGAAGAACATCACTTTGAAAGAGAGGGAAAAACGAACCAAACATTCCGATCTCCAGTACGAGCTATAAGTACTGCATCCAGGCTACTCAGTCAAGAATTTATCATGTCGGACGAGCAGGATGTTTCTGACACGAGTGAAATAAAACGTGTGAAATTTGTATTGGAATTATCCTCGGAATTATCAGAACAAGTAGTATAGATTGTGCGCATGTCATGTTTGTGTTGCCTCAATACGAAATGCTTCGAAAAAGTAGCTACAATTTTTATAATGCAAAAATTAAACTGAACGTGCACTTTCAGTTCAATCTTTGCATTACCAAAGATGCTAAATCATACCCAGATGAAAATAAAATTATGCAAGTTGTCATTAAAGAAAACGAGTGCATCAAGCGTGAAGTTGATTTGTTGAAAACAGCTGTAGAAGATAAGGATTATACAATTTTGCTAAGAAGGAAAGGTTATCTGATTTAATAAATAAAACTGTAAATAATGTATCCTGATCAAATTCTATTGTGACAGGATCATCTGCCAGTTTTAGTAGTATAGTAGAAAGAGCACACAAAAACGACAAACATGATCCATCTGTTTTGATAACAAAATTTCACGAAGAAAATCTATTTTTTTATTAAGATGTCCAAAAAGGGTAATTCTTGATAACATATCCCTACCATATAACTAGTTTACAAGTTATAAATATTTTTTTTCTCAAAATCTTCCATAAATATATTATTTAAAATGAAAGATAATGAAATTATATTAAAAAAATTCATTTCCTAATTAGAAGTAGATGCAAGGAGTAAATAATGCTATTAGTTTCAACGCTTGAGCAAGTTCCCATCATTTTGTAATTTATTTTTAAATAATATTGTTATAGTTTTATCTGCCGGTAAAAAGGCTTAACTACGTTCAAACTCACCTCTACACGATTCTTGTTAAAGTTATTTCCTAAAAGTCTTTTTTAAAAAATGTCTGCTATTTTTAATACAAAAATCAAAATAACTTGACAATGCACTTCAAATTTCATTCACTATCAGCAAATTCATGTTTATGTTTAAGTAGTATCTGATATCTTTTATGTTTTATTGTTGGCTTAATACCCAAATAAAGAACCAGAAAATATTGTAAGATGCTACAAATAAATAATTATAGACGTATTGTTAATGAACTTATCTAAGTTTTAATGCAAATAAAACGAAATATTTGCATTTGATAGAAAAACTTAACTTACGAGTTCATCGTTAGAACTCAAATTTTTTATTAATCAACACTCTTAAACCTAAAATTAATAATCATCCAGTTTTAATTTCAGTTTCTTTAAATTTATGTTTATTAAGTCTTACTTTTTAAGCTGTTTTTTATGAATTATGAAATTTTAATTTCGTTTTTCTAGGCATTCAAAAATATAAAAGCAAAATGTTCTCCATAAAAATGAGTGTGTACCTTTTTCAGTAGCGCTACTGGATTTAGAAAGGGACCTCTTTGAATTGAAGGAAATTCTTAGTGCGCAATCGTTCGATCCACCAATAAGCGTAAATGTTTACCCTCTTCAATGCAATGGGACGTTGCTTAAGGAATTATACTTTTTATTTTCTCATTAGCATATTTTAATTTTATGGCGCTGAAAATCATATGGATGGTACATTTGCCTATACATAGTATTGAGTCATTCCATATGAAATCGTCTAATCGATAAAGCCAGCTTATTTTAGATTTTGCTCAAACTTTGTGAGAATCTTCTTTATCGTAGTCAACACATTCATATTATAGCCTAAATAATGCGATTTTTTTAAATTTCAAAATTTCAAGCAGAGATTTTTTTTATAAAGAGTAGGCCGAATGAGTGAATTGTAGGTTTTGTTTCTTCCACGATATGTGCACTTGATCTCTGAGAAATATTAGCATTCAACAGTCGAGACACTGCAGTCAGTTAAAAATCAGGAAAAAATCAGTAAAATACACGTATTTTCAGAACCGTGTTATTTTTCGGGGGTATTGATTGTGTGAATTTATATTCTTTACACAAAAACTACTTACTTTTAGCTTTGAAATGCCATCTTGAACGTGTAGATATCTTTAATAGAAAATTTTTTACAGCTAAAAATATGAAAGTATAAAAATGACGTTTTTTAAATGCTTTAATTCAGGCAGGCGGAAACTGACGCATGCGAAAATTAAATGACGGTGGATTTCCTTCTTTGGAACCCTAAAGAATATTCTCACAAAGTTTAAGCAAAATCTAAAACAGTGGAGCAACTAAAAATTTTTTTTAACGATTTCACATGGAATGACTGAGTATGAATAGTCAAATACACAAATAGCGGATTTTTCATCTACTTTTTTTTTAATTTCGTATTAAGCAAAACATATAGAGTCTATTAGGACATTTAAAAGGAAGAATATTACTATTACGGAAAAGCATTTTTTATCTTACCTATTTTACTGTATTATATTTTATTATACAGTACCCAACAGCAAATTTATTCTACAACACCCGTGGTGCCTTCAAAATTTAATGTCCTACTAGTCTGTTATTTAATTCGAAAATTCTTTGACACTTGCAATTGATTAACAACTATTATGTTGAGGACAACTTAATTTAAAAGAGAGTAATAACCAAAATTATTTGTAAACGTTTGCAACACATGTATTTCAATAACGCTATTTATAGTCCAGTATGTAGGGAGTTTTGCCCTGCAAAAGGTGGGGTACTAATAATTTTTAAATTGTGTGTGCAGGTCTGGGCCTTGACAAAATATCCAAGTTTTCGGCCTTGAGGGGAGGGGGACCGCTCGAGCCGCTATCTTGAATAAAAGGTACAAAAAATTAGTTTTTTCAAAATAACTACGCAACGGTTGATCCAACGACGAAAATATCTTTAACAAAGTTAAAGTAGACAAAATACCTCACATTTTTTGTATAAATAGTTTTTTGTAAGTGTAATATGTAACGAGTTACAGCGGCGGAAAGATGACCATTTTTCAGAAAAAACTCCCCATTTTTGTGATTTTTTTCGATTGTTTCTCGCTATTTATTACATAGTTATAATAATTTTGTAAATTCAAAGTATATCCATGTCTACACCACCTTGACCAGGCAATTTTATTAGCGTTTTCCCTTTTTTTGATGGTCCTGGTCGGTTTGTGCTGATGTCTTCAGTATAATCTGCATCCTCAATGTCATCATCATTGGTGCTTTTGAGAATTCATTGTTCTTTGATTGATAAATCTTCATCATCTTCGTCCTTGTTGTTGATGCAGGTACATTTTCGCATAACTGACGACTGCAGAAGCCACACACAACAGAGCACCTCAATCCAGCTTTCCTGCAACCACATGCTCCTCCGCATCTTTTTCGACAAGTTCAGGAAATGAATTTGAATAAATTCTCGGGTGCTGGTTGCTCTGTCATTGTAAGTGGAGCGAGCCCATTGCTGCCAAGTTTCCAGCCCCAGTCTTCTGGATTTTTTTTTGATCCCATGTCATTTTTGGACCTAGTGGTACGTCCTTGACGCATGATACCGCGCAGCGTCCTTCGCTGGTGGTAAAGAAGCAAGATTGAATTTGCTTTTTATAGTAGATTTAGCAAAACGTGGTAGCAGACTTCTTCCATGCTTTCGTCTTCCATGTTGTCACCATACAAAGCAACGAGAAAGCATGCTTCAGCATCTGCGATGTGTTCTGGTGTTGCAACCTGATGTTTGAAGATGCTAATAGTGGCACTGAGTCCTGCGGTTTTCTGAACAAGCGAGCGAAATTTTTTTTCCTTGGTTGAAGATGGACGATGTCATGTTGCAGCCACTAAACGCATGGAGAAACAGATTGTTCTCAGCCACTTCTTCATGTTTCAAACTATTCGGCAATTCTGCCTCTTTCTGGTTTGAGAAGGTAGGTGTTACTTTGGGATTGTGTTAATGGTGTCAGCAGAACAAGAAGATCAACGTCTTCGCCAACGACGAAAACAACATCAAATGTTGAGCACAAGGAAATCGCTGTGCTGACAATCAATACTTCAGCATCGTCTTCCACCTATTTAACAGTAATAGCAGCCTGTTCCATTTTTGTTGTCCGCATCTAAATTAGATGGGCTTTATTGTTTTCATTGGCTAAAAATCTTTCTTGAGAAACTTGAACCGGCATCGTTTCATCGAAGAGAGCATCGCAGACATATGCTTCTTCGATCGGCGAAGTTTTTCTGCAGTCTTTGGTATTCCTTTTGCCACCATCAATCGTAGTGACTTCGTACATATTGAACGTACTTCTCGCAAATGGACGCAAAAGTATGATTACAATGCCATACAACTTTATGCAAAAGGTATCCTCCATCCAAAACATTGTTGTCTGAGTTCCACACCTTCTGAAAGTTGTGTGAAAATTTTATACAATAATTTTGTGCCTTTGCGCATTCCTTCTTTCGAGAAAAGCGACAAAGGAAACGGGGCAAGCTCGAATTTAAGATAATCCTTCAACTCGTCGGATTTCTTCACAATGCACATCACTGTAATTTGAAATAGATATCGCTGTATAATCTTATTGTGGTGTGGAAAGAATATTAAAAATAAGTGTGTCTTACTGAATTTACCGTCAAAAATGGGGAGTTACTTTTTGGGAAAAAATGTTTTTCCCGCCGCTGTAACTCGTTACATAACAGACTTACAAAAAAAATGTTTTATACAAAAAATGTGAGGAATTTTATCTTCTTTAACTTTGTTATACATTTTCGTCGTTGGATCAACCGCTGCGGAGTTATTTTGAAAAAACTTATTTTTTGTACCTTTTTAGTCAAGATGGCGGCTCGAGCGTTCCCCCTCCAAAGTCGATAACTTAAATTTTTTGTCAGGACCCAGACCTAAACAACACAATTTAAAAATTATTACTACCCCACCTTCTGTAAGGCAAAGGCTTTTTTGGCCCCTACAGACTGGATTATTGGTTGTTTTGTGGTTTGTTATAGTGAAAATGTTAATGCGTTATAAGTTTATAATGCCCTAAGGCGTTATGGATATTAATAACGCCCTAGGGTGTTATTTTTTTAACGTATATCAAAATAGGATTATTATTGCAAAATTACACACTAGGACATTTATATTATGTGTGGCTTCGTAGTCAAGTGGTAAAAACACTTGGCTCTTACCGAGAGAGCCGATGTCATGGCTGGCTACCTTTTTCAAGTATACAATTTTGCACCTAAGGAGACCGAACACCAGGTTGATATCGACGCGCATATACCCAACATTCCTGCCTTCGTTCCTATCCCATCCAGTAAACTCGCAAAATTAATAACCTCCCTCTCCGCACTGAAAACCATACTTAAAACCCTACCTAACCTGAAAGCTCTCGGTCCTGACACAATCCCTAACCTGCTGTACAAAGAAGTCCCACGCAAAACACTAGTACAAATTACCCATATAATAAATTCGTCGATAAGACTGTCATATTTCCTTAGGGCGTGGAAAACCTCAAAAATTGTGCCCTTCCTGAAGCCAGGTAAAGATCCAACTCTCACAGCTAGCTATCGACCCATTTCCATATTAAATACACTGGGGAAATTTGCTGAAAAAATTATTTTACTTAACTTAAATAAAATTATTGATAAAAATAGATTAACACCAAACAATTTGACTTCAGAGGAGGGTACAATACCACGCTGTCATTGTGCACAGTCGTGCACGACGTCATCGAAAGCGTAAAAAACACAACACCAAAATGCTGCTCCTGGACATCCAGAAGGCATTTGACACAGTTTGGCATGGAGGCCTCCTGCACAAACTGAAAAACGTTCACAAACTTCCTACTTATTTCGTGTCACTTCTCAAATCCTACTTGCAACATAGGACATTTGCAATACGCATAAATAATAGCCTGTTAGAACACTTTCAAGTCCGGGCAGGAGTGCCCTACGGGACAAAATAATTTGGTTTCTAATAATTTACTTTTTAAAATGCAGCGTGTTTCTTAACAATAATTATGATCGAAAAATAACAAACTTGATTAAAATATTTCGGAATATTTTTTATCAATGATTTACTCAACTCTTGGCTAAAACGTGAAAATGATCAAAATGAAGTTTAATAGATAGCTATAACATTTGTTCTGCTATATTTGTAGCCACGGAAATGATTTTACAACTTTTCGTCACTAACTAACCAGACTAATGTCTATTTGGTTATTGTTGTAGTCATTAAAACGCCTCTATGACATCGTATAGTGCTAATGCGATGTATAACGCCTTCAGAACGCTTTACTGACCAAAAGCAAAGTTAAAATTTAAAAATCAAAATAAAAACTACCTTGACTGACCATTTAACAGCCAAATCAAAGTTGCAGAAACGTCATTAAAACCCAGGTTTCGCCATCATAGCATATAAGTTATATTGTGCTACTTGAGTCTTTACTGTATCATTTTCAAGTTTTAATGGTAGCCGCCAGCCGCCTATCTCTGCTATAAATAGGCCTCAATATTTGTTTTTCCTCTTAACCCATTACCATTATACCATGGAAAATTTTACAAATGTTTTTGTTTTAATTTTTCGTTAACAATAAACTTTTGCTAAATTTCACACTTTGTTCTTTATTACGATTTACGTATTTACAGATATCTTATTGTTTAACTGATCAAACTGAAACTGGTTACTGCAAAACAATACATCAAAATAGCTATTACAAGTTGTTTAACACCGCTTTATTTGCTTAATAATAACACCTTTTTGTCTTATTTATATTGCAATAAATTTCATTAATTAACAAGAAATCGATAATAAGTTAATACATGGTTATTTTTTCCAGAATTTAAAAATAATTTATTAATAACAGAACTCAGCTAATAAAATTAAATATAAAAAAAAATTTATTTCCATAGACTTTTAAAAAGCATTAGAATATAGTTCAAATTAGTAAAACTACACTCAGTACACTAATATTTCCCAATACAAAAACAAAATAAAGTAAAAAAAGGCATAAATTACAATGATAACAGTAATATAATATAATAATAATAATAATAATAATTATAATTAATAAAAATGGTCGTCCTTATAATCGGTGTACTCGGAGGGATAAAGCCTACGCTGCTCTCGGAACTGAAGATCATACCGGCCTGCCAAAAATCAGCCAAGTGGCTGGCAGGCCAAATGCAGAAGACGGTCATTCTAGCTTCTCTCCGTCTGCTTAGGGCACATGATTCTGGTATCTACAGTCACTAACCCTGCGGGATGTGGGGAGTGGCTATAGTTGATGCGCCGGCGCGACTCCCGTGAGGTGTCGGCGGCCACGGAAGGACTCGGAGGGATAAAGCCTACCCTGCTCTCGGAACTGAAGATCATACCGGCCCACAGTGGACGGTAACGCCAAAAAAGCTGGCCAAAATTAAAAAAATGAAGATTTTTTTTTGAAATGGAAACATTTTAAATCGTTGTAGTGGTACCCCTAGCATTAGAAACGACCGTTAATACCGGTCCGGGTTCACTACCTGAGCGAGGAAATTACTTATTGTGCGACCGTGCAGCGCATCACTTCGGCAGCTCGCAACACTTCAAAAATCGATAAATTTTGTCTGCAGCGTAAAAATTCTCAAAGTGCAGTTTTTTGTGTCATAAAAATGGATTCTGCATCAGAAAGTAAGTACAATTAAAATATCTCAGTATCAGATCAGTTTATTTATATGGTAATTAGTAAGTAATTATCGAAGTGGAGTGCATTTTTGTACATGCAACGATTCATAAACAACACAAAAAAAGCCATAAGTTACGCTGTTGGTGATGGTTGGTCTTGAAACTTATTGGAATGTGTTCAATGAACATTTTTTCGAAAGTGTATAAAAAATTAGCTGCATCTTTTTGCATCTTTGCGAGATATTGACCAAATTGTGCGCGAATGCACGGATGCATGCACATTCGTGCACCATAAAATGGGCTCCTTTTGAATGGACGAATGAATGTAATTCAGATAGTAATTGAATAAAATTAATTTTCAAAGTCATTACACATTTTTATTCCATTCCCCAGATCCTAATTTTCCCGAAAGAATGAAACACATGAATTCGCTTTAATTCAATAATAATTTTTGAACTATGTATATATTTTTGACCGTAATTTTTTTTGAAATTCTTTATGGGATTCTTCATCAGCGACCCAAAAAAACTGTATACCAAGTTTTGTAAAAATGCAGCGATAATTGGCGATTTTTGGTATGTTTTGGGGGATTTCATGGCTGCCATTTTGTTTTTTTTTAAATTCAACTTCGGATTCTTGATCAGCGACACAAAAAACCCCTGTATGCACAATTTCAGTAAAATAGCTCAATGCCTTTATATTTTGGCCAGCTTTTCGGCGTTTCCGTCCACTGTGCGGCCTGCCAAAAATCATCCGAGTGGCTGGCAGGCCAAATCCAGAAAGCGGTCATTCTGGGTTCTCTCCGTCTGCTTAGAGCACACGATTCGGGTATTTACAGTCACTAACCCTGCGGGATGTGGGGAGTGGCTGTAGTTGATGCGCCGGCGCGACTCCCGTGAGGCATCGCGACTCACGGGAGGACTGACCGGCGTCGGGAAACCGAAAAAAAAAATGTTTATTTGCAAATATACAAAACATAAAAAGAACGATATAACAGTAATATAATAATACAACATAACATAGTTATTGTAAACTTTATTTTTCAGCTGAGAATTGTAACAGGGTCATGCAACAGTGAAGGAACACATACAAAAAATGGGACTGTATGAAAGTGACCTGGGCTGCAGGCTCTGCAGAGAGGCGCGGAAACAGGGAAACGAATACTTTGTCACTGTAAGGTGCTGGAAAGGTATAGATGACCAGGAAAGGACACAATAAGCCGCCTCTGACGAGTTCATTTTTTCCTTAAATCTTAAGTTGTAACAACAAAATATGTAACGACAAAGTTGTTGACAATTTTGTATGGATCATTTTCTATTAATAACACGTTGATTATATTTTCTTGTCGAGTTATTATGGGTGTTTTTCTCAAAAATAACTTCCTTATTGGTAGTGAGTTACACAGATCCGAGTACATATGGATCATGCCTGTATTAATAAACTAACAAACAAAATTTATCTTTAGACAGCTGACATAAGGTAAAAACTTTACATAAATTAATTATAGGATCAAAATGGAATATCTGTTGCCGATTTCGCATGTAAGGTTAATATACTCTAAATTAACTCCTGTATTATCAGACCTTATTCTTAATTCTAAATATCTACAATAATTAAAAATTATTAAAGTAATCACATTTTGCAGCTCTAATAACTGCTATCACTTTTATAGAAATTATGTTATTAAAACGATAATGAAGGCAATCCAAAATAAATTAGTTCACCGGTGCCGGTGTAAAGAAGAAAAAAGTTGTGCTGTTTAAAAGTAGCGTGTATAAAAGGCCTAAAAGCAGGTTTCGTGATACGGTTTCCCGGTGTTGAAAATCACTGAAATGATCCACACGTACCTATTATGTTTCTCCCACACTACTCAAATCCTGAGAGTTTTTCATAACAGCGAGATATAGCCACATTAAGGTCCTTTTGTGTTAGTTATTTAATGCGAACTGGTTAACAGGATTTGCGCTTTAAATGGGGAGAGGCAGTGACGTACTATGATTTTTTTAAAGGAGAGATTATTATGAAAGTAACTGGTTAGTTATATTTTTGTTGGTTTCAGCCAAATATATACATGTGACATGTATATTATTACGCAGTGTAGATCGATTTCTACTATAAATTATAAATACCCGCAAAAAACATAAAAAGTAGGATTATTTTGTATATTATAGGAAAAATAAGTTTCTGATCCCGTGTTTTTACATCAAAGGAATAGTCATTTTTTACAAATAAAGGTAAAATGAAAAAAAATTGCAAACGACATCCTTTATCAAAAAGTTTACTCTAATTATTTTTATAGTGTAGCCTAAATGGCACATTTTTTTCTGTTAACACCGACAATCACGTTGTACAGAAATTTACTGGGAAAATGGATGAAGAAGTGTTTTCCAAAACGCATCACTAGTCACAATAGTAACTTCCTGAAATCCAGAGATCTTAAGGGGGACGAGGTCCTACAGTTTATTTTGGAGTCCGAACCATATCCAGAATATCGGCAATTCTGTAACTCATCTGAATCTGAAACAAGTTGACAAATTTCAATCAAATTTTCAATTCGTCCTGAGATGGAGTCAAGCCATCGAGTAAATAAGCACCGTTACCCACGAGTTTAAATCACTAAGCACGTTGGTATATTCTTGGTGTTTTATTTTAATTCTTAATATAATTTTTATGTTTACCAAACGCTAAGCTAGTGGGCTTAAATGACTCTACAACATGTTGTACTCATATGGAATATTATATAAGTTTTTTAAGTTTTGCTCACGGCTTATCCATATTGGTTTTGGTAAAATAGGTATCAAAATACTTCCTGTTTAAAGTACTATTCTAATATGAAACTTACGACCTAGAATATGCCTCAATAATATGGGCCCCGTATTACAAAGTACATATGGAAAACATAGAAAATATGTAAAATCATTAAAGTATCCTACATTTGAAATTGTTAGTTCAATCTGTACCCCAAGAAATTTTACTGTTTCTAGATTATTATTTGTATGCGAATTACATAAACTAATAAACATAGTTTCAGTTTTAGTAACATTTATTTGCGACAAACCAAGCAGTAACCCTCGATTGTGTTTCCTCTAATCGTAGCTCTAAATCGTTGATATAGATAAGGAATAATACTGGTCCCAGTACCGATTCCTGTGATACTCCAAATTCTGTTGTCCTCACCTGAGAACAACTATTACCGGTTTAATCCAGTTCCATGCGGTCTGTTAAATATGACTGCATTAAATTAAGTACTTGCAACAAAGATTTTTGTCTTTAATTTATAAATATTTAGCACCTTGTTGTAATACTTTCTGGTCAAATTCTGTTTAATTTGTATATACATATGTGCACTGTATTTATGTGTTGCACATATGCATATGTATATAATGAACATATTGTATGTTTATGTATTTTTTGTAATAGACAAGCAATTTCAAAACATTGCTTTTTAATCAACCCGAAAATACGAGAAAAATTTTGTAAATACAGGACAAAATATGATTTACTTTACTTATTTTCTATTTAACTACTTTTACAACCTACCATAAAGAAATCATACATGTGTAACAATTTGCATATCTAAAGTTGAAATAATAATTGTATTAGGTACTATTTTTATTAAAACTCTTTTCAAAGTATATTCATAAACTTTGTCCTTATTAAATTAATAAATTGTCTAATTTTAAATTTGTCATTATTTGCTGTTCTATATTTAATTGAAATTTAAAATTACAATTGAAATCTTTTAAAAATACACAATTTTACTGTTTCATTGCAATCTAAATTAAAATTTTTATGTATTCATACCAGTAACAGAATAGTAATTAGTAACATTTAATCATGCTATTTGGTCAATCATAGTGAAACAATAATAGAATTGGTCAACTAAAAATATGTTTAAAATATTGCAAAGAAGAAGAAAATGGGAATACTATACTTTGTAACGCCAATGGCAGAGATAAATGTAGTTAAGTGCCCGATATCATTTTACAGTGTGAATCTGCATTTGGTACCTTATTGTTTGGGTAATTGATACTCCTTATTTTGATGGATTTTCATAGGGGTTATTATGGAGGATTATTAATTATTATCTTTTGTCAGAGGTTGCATTATATTTTAAATTTAATGCCATTGGCGGTTTTATTAGTTAATTGTGTTTTAACAAATATAAAACGTTACAACGAGGATGCTAACATATTTTTCCTAGAAAAATTGAAATAATTAAATGAAAAAGCGCGCCTTAATTCGAAACACTCGGTACTATACTCAAATCGCGTTTCGCCAACCACGTTGGCATCATCGTAAGATGATTAAAACTGAAAAGGTTTAATCATCAAGATTTAGATTTTATTATAAAAAGTTCTAACTTGTTAGGTCCGATCATATATATGTATAGTAAAATTAAATAATTTATTGTAGAAGCAATGGTTGGATTTAACAAAGTTTGTTAAATTCACGTAAACTCAGCAGCTATTCTGGATCATGCAACTATACGAAATACGACTTGCATGATTTTACATGCCGTTGCGTTGTGTTCAATTTTAAATACAGTGTGTTAATTAATTACATACCAAAGCTTTAGAAGGTTATTCCTTACAGCAAGTCAAAATGAAAAGTTTCTATTAACATATGTCCCAAAATGCTTCGTAATTGATATACAGTGTGCAATTTTCCTTTTTTTTGTTTTTTCCAAGTATTTTATACATTTTTAAAGATAATTAATTCACATTCGGTGTACATACTACTTGTTATAGTCTCTATAAAATATCTTTACTGCTTTTTGCAACAATCTACAGGGTGTTATTTTTTTAGGAGTTATGAACCCTATAAAACCCCCGAAATCCTTTTTATGGCGACCCTGTTTTTTTTTACTTAGTTAAATTCTTTGTTCTTTTCGTAAACTCTTTGGTATCTTGCAGTTTTTCGTATTTTGCACCGTTTAAGAGTTATTTGGCAAAATAACGGAAAAGTCGGAGCACCAATAAGCTGGTGCTGTTGAGAAGACATTTTTATGAGATTTAATGCAAAAACTTTTGAAAATCCAATCTAATTTTTCTTGAATTCCATTTAAACATTTTTAAGAAAAGATTTTAAATAAATAATAAAACTCAAATTTCAGTCAAATTACAATGAGGACAAAACTATTTAAACTAAGAAGTAAGCATAAAAATAGTTTAAAAAATTATAGTAACTGTTGGAAATATCCTCCTCCTGTTAGTATGCACGCATCAACTCTTTGACTCATCGATTAACGTACCCCTTTGGAAAATTCCTGGAGTATTTCTTATAGTTCGGCATGAAGCTAATTCTCAGCTGTTCTTTATTTTATACGTGCATCTTAAACTAGAGTCTTAAAATCCCACACAGAAAATAATTCAAACTGTTTATGACAGGGGACCTAGGAGGCCATAACTGAGATCACCTCTGACCTATCCAAAGATTGTTATAAGTTTGATCCAACAATGCACGCGCCGGACCACTAAAATGTGGACATTTTCAAGTGAGATCGGAAGATCTTCTTCAAGAAAGCGAGTGTAGGATTGTCCATTAAGTCTCCTTGGAAGAAAAAGGGCTCTATCAGGTATCCCTAACAATTTCATCTCACACATGTACTGAAAATTGCCCCTGATAATGGGGCTCCATAATTGTATGCGGGTTTTCATCTGCCCATAAATGATTATTGTGGACATTTCTAATAGCGTTTCGAGAAACATTAGATTCATGGTAAATAATATTTGACGATCAAATAAGAGATTCTCAGTAAGTTTTTGAAAAAACCTCTGGTTCAAACGCAATGGAAAGTCACAAAGGACTCGAGGGAGTAGTGCTTGGACTCTTTGAATGTGATAGGGATATAACAGATTAGCAACGAGAATTTTCCAAACAAGTACATGCCTAATATTCAGTGTTAACGAAATTTTCTTTGTGCTTGTTTCAGGATGTTCTTCAACTACGTTTGAAACGCCTTCTCACCATAGAAAATGTTCTTGGACCAGGTATTCTGCTGTTTGGGTAGGGATCTTGGTATATCCGTCTAGCTTGAAGAGAATTCTCATCGACAAGCCCGTATGTAAAATTTATGTCCGCTAACTCGATATAAAATTCACCATATTTTTAGTAATAATTAATTTTAATTTCTTATAACTAATTATTGGAAAATTCGTTTGAAAATAGTTCTTACAACTTATGATGGAACAACAAAAAATTTAACAGTTTAACATATACTTATGTATGACATAACAAATAAACAAAATTATCGGCCTACTAAATTTGGATTACTTATTATTGCAGCAGAATATTTCTGTAATTTAGGCCAGAAAATATGACGTTATTTTGCCTAAACGGTGCAAAATACGAAGAAAATACAAGATAACAAAAAGTTTAAGAAAAGAACAAGAAAGTTAACTAAGGAAAAAAAAGTTTCGTTGTAAAAAGAAATACGGGGGATTTTAAACTGGTCATGACCCCTAATAAAGTATCACTATGTCGATTGTTGCAAAAACCAATAAAGCTATTTTGTAGAGATTGTAACAAGTAGTATGTGCACCAAAATTGAATCAATTATCTTTAAAAATGTATAAAATACATGAAGAAAACAAAAAAATTCAATCAACAATGGAGCATTTTAGACATATGTTAATAGGTACTTTTCGTCTTGAAATGTTGTAAGAAATAACCTCCTTGTTGAAATGTAAGTAATTAATACCCTGGTTTTAACAGAAATTTGATTATTTTAACTGAATATCTGTTATTTTCATTACTAAGAATTTAGAAGAGGAAATTTAAAATGTCGCTTTGTTATACCCTTTGAAGATATACCGAAAATAACGCCTTAGTATTTGATAGGTTTTGTACCTCTCTGTTTCATTTGGCTCAACTCTATACAATTGACCCAAGCAAAATAGAGAACATATTCTAAATAATTCGGATAATCAATTAGGGTTTTTAAATGTTCATGTTTCGGCTAATTTTCGTAAGACATCTTCACTTTTACAATTAAATGGGGTGTAATTATGATGGAAACAAAATTATTAATATGCAATATACTGACAAACGGATAAACACTGTCATAGATGACACACGCCTACTTGGGATAAATATAAAAAAAACGAAAAAAGTAATCTACTAAAAGATTATTTTCGTTAGTAAATACTTACACATCAAAAGCAACCCCACATAGAACACATAGTTTGAAAGTGAAAAAAAATTCCTTTTTTAACTAAACGACAGCCAACTATTATCCCATTTCAAAAAATACAATTTTATGCCTTAACTCGAAATTGCACCTTTTTTTAAATTTTCTCGACGCCACTGTATTGTACACAAAAAAAGTGCTTGGATAATGTAAAAGTTGTTTTTTCATAATTTTATAAACAACCAAAATACTGACATGTGTCTAAAAGTCGACAATTCGTTTATAACTCGAAACCAAAAGACGATAGCAAATTTTTATGTCTTCCATTTTTTTTGTATCTCTTACCGAGTTACTCTATACAAACATGGAAATTTGCACACCCTGTAATAAGAAAAAATTGTTTTACGTCTTTTAATCTACAATGAAATGAATTTCCACGAAAGAATAGAGAACCGCAATCATTTCCCATCAAGAAAAAATAATAGTAATTAAAAAATCAAACACAATCACTTTCCAAACATGATAAATGACGCTACTATCAACATGAACCCTAATAGGGGTTGTAAAAGGTAGAGAACACATGTAAAAGGAAGTGAAAAGGTGTGAAGATGGATTTTAGAGTGAAACAAGACACGCGAAGTGCCAATCTACAACGGCGGCAGGCATAAGCATCTAAGGAGGGAGAAACTGGGAGGAGCTAAGAGGTGTTAGATGATCTCTAATGGACCAGAAACCGGCAATACAGTAGCTTCAAACACTAGTCTTAATATCTAAGTCTCATCTGAAAATATCAGCGTAATATATTCCTTTGCGTATATAAATTATTTTTTATTGTACTTTGTTATGTTTTTTTTTAAATCAAAACAATGGACCAAAGTGATCAAGAAGTAATGTCAGACGAAGACAATCATTACGCTGACACCGATTACGACGATACTGATGGCGATAGTGTTGACGTAATAACGACTGATTGTTGTGATGAAAATAGTCAAAAAGCAGAGAACTGTAGTGAAGGGACATCTAACAACAATAAGTTTTCTATTGACAGTATATTAGGATTAAGTAAAGTTGGTAAACATGAGTGCAAGATCGACAAAGACGTTGAGAGTGTTAAAAAAATTCGGCTGTGAAAGAAATTAGGTGTGTTAAGCCCACTCCCATTTCGGCGACACCGAGAAATACAGGTTGGATTTTTGTTTTTCTATTAGGGGTGACATATTGTGTGTCAATTAAATTTCTTAAAGTATTTCTATAGTTTGCAAATCGTAAATGTTAGTCATTCATTCATTAATGTATAATTTAGCTATTGGCTGACAGAAAGAAATTGTGGAGGTTAAAATGATTTATTTAGGAAACATACTGAAAGAAAGAGCCTATTGATACGTTATGTTATTCACATAATAACCAAGAAATGATAAAAAAAATGTATAAAATAAAAAAAACATTTTTTAATCATAAATGTTTTGATTGCCTAACTTAAAAGAATGTATCTTTGTAGTTTATGTTACATTTGGCAGTGCTGAACGATTTGACTAATTTTCTTGATATCAAATATTTTTTTTATTACAACACAACACTAATTCTCATAGATAATGTGTGGATTTATTTTAAATTATATAAAATATAAGTGATATATGTCAAAGGCGTATATAAAATTCTACTTTAATTTGTATATAACGTATTGAAATCGCGCCGCCATTACGAAAATTGACAAGTCAATTTGTTTGCTCCAGAGTAATGCAAATATAACAGTACTTTATTATAATTTTAAATAACAAAATATTTTCAAATTGTGCCACAACAAATATATTGCATATCTTCATATTTTTCTACAATTTTGCAATTACAATGCATATTAAATTAATAATTAAATAATGAATTTTCTACTTCTGAAAATTCTACTGGTGTAAGAAGGAATAGAGTAATTGCAAATTGTCATTTTATTTAATGAAGAAATAATATTTTGATATATTTTTGATGCACTGTTTTGAAAAAACTGATTCTTTCAAAATATAATTCATATCAACGTATGATTTTCAAAATTTCTACTGCAACTTTAATATCTAAATAAATCAATTGTTATTAATAATAAATAAACACAGACTTTTTAGTTTAAAACACGATAATGATACATGTATTGAAAGTTGTGTTTTAAATTCAAATTAATCCTAGGTTCTCAAAAAATGACAGTAAAGAACGTGATGTGTGAAAATTTTTTTAAGTAATTAATTCAATAATTATGCAAAAAGAAAATCTGTGTCAGAAAGAGATGTTTATGTAGTTTTCTCGGTTTTGTCTCGTTACAATTAAAACATCAGAAAATAAGTATTATAGTTACATATTACATTACCGGGAGGGCCAATGAAAGCCATACATTTTAATTTTTCTTTGCCAAATGTTTATTTCTCAGCAAATTTTAACGAACTTGATGTCAGTAGTTAGCTGATTAAAGAGGCTACAAAGAACAAATGTCAGGATGATAAGAATATTAAAATTCAAGATGGCGTACGCAATTGCAAATAGACTTTCTTCGCGCTCGTCATTTTAAGTTAAAAGTTACCAAATTACAGAATTAATAACAGATTTCTAACGAATGAACTATCTTCTACATTTTAAGATTACGATTAATTAAATAGGTTGATTAATGTTGGAGATATAGTGAAATTAAGAAATGCCTATTTGACATTTTTGAAATCTGGAACAAAAAAACTAACTGTAATATTTTGCTTTATATTTTTTTTATTTCTCAACAGATTTTAATAAACTGGTCTTGTTACGTAAGCAATATAATTTCTTTAACAAATTGCCAATAAATCACCGAAATGTCAAAAAATTAACCCATTTTCCTAATAGAACTTCTCTTGCTTACTACATATTGAACCATGACTATTAATATCAACAACATGAACTAGAGAAGTAATTTTTAAAAAATAACACTTATCTGGGTAAATAACACGACAAGTGGTGGAGAACATTTCACCACAAATCCATAATTAAGTGTATAAGTAATAGAAGTACTGGTAGAAAACGAGTCATGTTTTTCGATAATTTGTTCACAATTTTTTAGAGCCGACTGTATTGTCTATATAACAAGACCAAGTTCATTGAAATTGGTTGGGGGAATGAAGAATTGACAGGCAAAATATCAAAGTTTGTCTTTTGTTCCACATTTCAAAAATGGCCCTCATTGAATTCGCTATATCTCCAAAACCAATAAACCGATATAACTCATCTAGTCGTAAAATGTCGAGGGAAGTTTATTTTCTCAAAATCTGTCATCAATTCTGTCATTTTGACAACATCCGAATAAAAAGAATGGGCACAGAGGAAGGTCTATATTCAATTACGTCCGCCATCTTGTATTTTTATATTTCGGACATCTTGACATTTGGCCTTTGTAGCATATTTAACCAGCCAACCATTAACACTGAGTTCGTTAAAATTGGCTGTTTAACAATAATTTGGCAAAGAAAATAAAAAGTATTGTTTCTTTTGGGCCACCCTGTATATTATTCAATAATTAAATATTGAAGTGTTCAATTGTTAAACCAAATTTTCATTTGTATTGTTGTTAATTTGATTGACTAACAAGTCAAATTCAATACGTTTTTTTTTTATAAATTTTCTAATTATTGTCGTAGAAAAAATAGTGTACGAAATACGTTAAAATTGATTTTATTTTTTCGTCGAGTTGCTTCACTCAACCGCAAACTTCTCCACTCACAAAATAAAATGACACTTTAAATGTCGCAATCCCCTCCACCCCTGTCTATATTGCCGCGTTTTGCTTGGGACGCTACCCCGAATAAAACACTTCGTGAAAATTCGATGTATAGTAATTGTTAGAGTTGGCAGAAATGTGTGGGGGCATAGGCGTAGTAAAAGAATCTAAGTAGTAACAAAAGCAATAAATATTACAATTTATAACAATGTATGCACAACTTACTCTCTTAACTAGCTTAATGAACTAGCTTGGTTATCACAAACTGGAGAAGATCTGTAAAATCTTTGCGCCATCAGGTATGTTTCTATCATTGTCTCCGTGAGTGATGTTCACTATGGTGAAGAAATATGCTTATATTTTGAGAACGACCGTTCGACATCTAATACAGGCAGTCGATTTACTTCGTCCACTATTTGAATAATTTTTAACGCTGTTTCAACGGAAATATCTTCAAATTTTGTCTGGCTTTCCTTAACAGCTGCAGCCTCGTCTGGATTGAATTGTAGTATCACAGCTTTTATTTGTCGTAAATATTCAGCATAATAAGAAGCTGTCTTTAACCATGTTCCCCAACCTATAAGAATAGGCTGTGGTGGTTTGGAAATACCGAGACACTTGCTGTGAAATGCGCGAAGACGTTTAAGAGATTTAAGAAGCACTCTTTTTGTACTTGCTATTAATGCATCTACCTCTGGAAAACCTTGTCGAATAGTTTCTGTCACAAGATGTAAAGAATGAACTTTACACGTAAGATGTACCAACCTACAACCATGTTCTTGAAGAGAACGGCCTACCAAACGCATTGCCGCAGCACCATCGGTCACAAACATCAACACTTTACTTGTTGACAGGTCAAATTTTTCTATAGTCTCCAGCACCACCCGCGTATTGTTTTGCCACTACACTAATTGTTTTGCCAGTACACTCAGCTCTTGCTACCTAGTAACAGTGGAAATGTCGGTTTAAGATGGTCCAGTACACGTACTATAACATTTACAATAGAATGTTTTTACGATCTCTAGTCAATACATAACCACAGCTGATTCTTACACGTTGGGAACATGGTTGAAGGAAGCACTTTATTATGCTGAATATTTCTACTATATTATAAAACGTGATAATTGTCTTCTCATCGTCCGGCTCTGTGTATTTGCATAAAGTTTTGCACGTAACAGGTTTTTTTCCGCTACAGGTGGACGATAGGGGTTTGCGGAAATCGAAAGATTAATCTTTTCTTCAGCCGGTGGCGATATTTTCATTTCTTATTTCCCATAATTGAAAAAGATGTGAATTTTTTAAGATACTTGAGAAAATTACTTCACGTCGGCAGCTTACGTGTAGTGAAAAAAACGGCGGCCATATTGCCTACAATTATTAGTGTAAACGTCAAAAATGTCACTTTTTGTTCGTTCCTGCCGCCCTTAATCTTCAAGATCCGGGTCGGTGAGGGCGCGCGAAGCTCCTTTTCATCCTTAATACTTCGATCCGTTTACAGAAACCCATTCCGAAGGTATCATTTCGCGAAATTCCTGCGTTCAAAATTTACCGTAAACATTTTTTTGAAATTAAATTAAATCCGTGGTATACGGTGGCCGAAGAAAATTTAGTATCCCAAATACGAAATTGTTTTTTTCGGGGTCCGGCTGTATGCGGAGCGGGGAATCGATCGGCGACCTCAAAAAAAAAAATGTGTTTTTAATGAAGGAACAGGAAAAAATGAATTTTTCCGGAAAAATTGTGGTTTTGGGCGATAAAGGGCCGAGGGCCCTTTTCGTGAAGGCCGTAAGACCGAAACATATCGACGCGTCTCGGGAGACCCAGAAATGGAGAATCGGCCCACAAGGCTGATTCGACATTTCCAGAGGGCCAAGGTCTCGCTCATCGAATGCTGCAGGAGTTCGCAAAGGGCCGTAGGCCCTTTCATCGAAGGCCGAAACATTTCAATGCGTCTCGGTAGACCCGGAAATGGGGAATTGGCCCCAGGACCGATTCGACATTTCCAGAGGCCTGAGGGCCCTCTCATCGAAAATCGCAGGCGTTCCTAAAGGGCTGTAGGTCCCTTCATCGAAGGCCGAAATATTTCGACGTGTCTCGGGAAACCCGGAAATGGAGAATCGGCCCGTAGGACCAAGTCAAAATTTCCAGAGAGCCGTAGGCCCTCTCATCGAACGCCGCAGGCGGTCGGACCTCCGCAGGAGCTAGAAAACGGCGCAGCCATTTTCTAGTACAACAAATAAAAGCTGTGATACTACAATTCAATCCTGACGAGGCTGAAGCTATTAAGGAAAGCCAGACAAAATTCGAAAATATTTCCGTTGAACCAGCTTTATAAACTATTCACAAGAAATATAAAAAATTACATGACGCCATGAAAAAATTAGAAAACAGTGCGTTCTCGTTAGCGGAGTCACTGCAAATAGTGGACGAAGTAGCAGAAGTTTGCACATGGGTTAAAGCAAGACACCAGTTCTACTAGATTAAGACAAATTTGTGATGGTACTGATGGTGCATCTCCAGATCCATAAATGCATTTAAAAACTATTTTAAGTATGCCTGTATTACATCAACAGATGTCGAACGGTCGTTCTCAAAATATAAGTATATTTTTTCATCACAGTGAACATCACTCATGGAGACAACCATAGAAACATACCTAATACTGCAAAGTTTTTACAAATCTTCTCCAGTTTGTGATAACCAAGCAAGTTCATCAAGCTAGTTAAGAGGGTAAGTTGTGCATACATTGTTATCAGTGGCAGTTCGTGGGTCAAGAGATAGGGAGGTCAATTAAAAAAGTTTACTGTATTACCTACCTTTTAAAGTGATTTAAATTCCAAGTCGATCCTCGGTCTTTTGAGATGCAAAGTAGTCAATTATTTTTCATTAAAGTCTTTTATCTTCTTTATTAATGCCCTTTCTATGGTAAGCATAGCTAAAGAAGATAACCTTTTCTGACCCACAGTATTTCTTAAAATGTGTTTATTCTTTTTAAGGTGGAAAAACAACGTTAGCCATAGGAAGATTTTTAACAGTTTGACACTTTCAGAAAAAATATTACACAAATTATTGTTAATAAAAGCTGTAACAAAAGCAACTGCACCTTCACTATTGGAAAAATCTTCTCGGCTATATAATAATTCTAATTCAGTTTTAAGTTTCAAATGATTTATGACTGAATACTCCGTTTTAACTAATTTAAACATATCTTGAGGAAAGCTTTTTTATAATCTTTAAATCGATCTGCCTGAAATAACTGAGACACTGCTAAATGATTACTGAAGCGAAACCTGTTTTTGATCTCAGATGTAATTATATCACAAACTTCTAATGAAATTCTCCTTTTTGATTCTTCCGTTTTACATCTCTGGGCAGACTGCATAGTTATTCAAAATTTTATTTCTGACGTCTTCAATTTTACTATTAAAAACGCCAATACACTTATTTACTGTTATGACATCGACATTACATTTTTGTAATTGATTGAACAATATATCACAATGAGGCATAACTAAATGAAAAAATTTAACCAGTAAAGAAAATGTTCATTTTGTAAGTAGTTTTTTAAACCAATAGCTTGGTTTAGAGTGTTGCTTTCTGATTCATTATGAATGATTTTTCTAAACAATCTAATAATTCTGTTCGATAGGTATAAACAGTCTCTATGCACTTTGTATTAAAATTCCATCGTGTTGGAGCCGCTTTAGGTAATCTCACCTAAACAATATTATCTAACATGGCTGTTCGTTTTGGCGATTTTTCAAAGAATGAAGAACAGCAAAACAGCAAATTAGCAAAAAAAATGTTTATGCTTTTATCCTGACTTGATGCTTTTTGTAAAATTAAATTTAGTTGATGAGCGTAACAATGAATAAAATTTGCTGAAGGATAACTTTTTTTAAAAATACCTATTAACTTCTTTTTTCTTATCAAGAGATGTTTGCTTTATCGTCATATTAGATTTTGGATGGCCACTACCTTTGAATTTCACTCGGTCTTCATAACCCAACTTATGTCCATCTTTCAGTTTTAATATATTTTGTACAACACTCATATTTAACAGTAAACACCAAAAACACTGTTTTAAGTAGAAATTTACTAATAAAATGTTCACAAATAGAAACACTAAAAACAACGCGACAGAATTTACCGACCAACGCGTACCTAGTCAGCATTAAGACAAGACTGCTGACTGCTCTACTAAACGAAATTCGTGCTTTCCCGTTTCCGTAAAATGTGTCAGGGACATTGTCCACGCCAGTGTTTTCTGTCTCTTTTTGCTTTCTGACGATTCGCGCATAAGTCTATTTCACTTTAATTCGTTGTAAATTCGGTCCGTAGCTAGCTTTGAGGACACGCTGTGGATTGACCCAAGATTTTTAAATTCTATAAATGAATAATGTAATGAATATGAATGTAGAGGCTCGGTGCTCGGTAGAAACTTTAATATATTTTTTAAGAATATTAAAAATTTATATATATATATATATATATATATATATATATATATATATATATATATATATATATATATATATATATATATATATATATATATATATATATATATATATATATATATATATATATATATATATATATATATATATATATATATATATATATATATATAAAATATATATATATTATACATTTTTAAACTTCAGGAAAATGAATATCTCTATTTTTTTATTTGCATGTGGGAGGTCATTGACCAAATGACCCTATAGAAGAACCGCTAGTGATTGTTATAAATGTTTATTGCTTTTGTTACTAGTTAATTTCTTTTTTTTACGCTTATTATGATGCTTACGCATATGTCTCCCCGCACAACTTGCCAGCTTTAGTAATTATAGAAAATAAGTCTTCCTCACTTGAATGGTTAGTGACCTGCTATATTAATATTACAACTTGGTGAGAATGGGCCAATTAAAACAGAAAAACTACTTGTTTAATTTAGTCGATGTTTCGCTATATTTATTACCGTCCTCAGGACCAATTACATTGGGTTTTTTGTACATTTAAATAACAAAAATAAATTGGTACAAGACTGCTTGAAGTAAATGCAACATAAAACATATAAATAGTCTTTAGCCTAATGAAAAGTGATAAAGACAATTATTTGCCATCTAACGAGGTTCAAAAACGTCTCAAATATTTTTCTATTCTTGTTCCAAACTAAATATCTAGTACTTTTTAAGTTTATTGTTCTACTATTATTTGGACAAATTAAAAAAAATTATGAATATGTATTATAGGGGTCTTATACCAATCCATACTTGAACTTCAGCAATATGGCCGACCGGACCCTCTCCCACCAGACCCAGGTCTACTTGAGTATCTACCAGGACCAAAAATGTCACCAAATCACAGTCCCTCAGATCCTTCATACGTGCCATATCATCTTCAACAGGGGTCAACGCCGTCTTCTTTGCTCTATGCCAACTGGTTAGGAAGTTCTCCGGAAAACAAAAATTCTAGTCATATTTTCGGATTGCAAGGTAAGAATTTTATCTGCTAAGAAATGTTTCAATAAAATTCACGTATATGTTAAATATGCAAATAAATATATACTTTTTGCAATATTTTAGCAATTCGTTATTGCAATGAAAATATACAAATATCATAGTCAAGATAGATTTTAGATCTTTAAGTTGTTAAAGTGCTAAATATTAAATTGAAAATAAAATGTACATGCGTAGAATAATTGTTCAAACAACGAGAACTAATAGGAAAGAGTTTAAAATAATTTTAAAATAATGGGTAAATTATTGAGCTGATGAAAGAAGATTCAGTGTCTGTTTCAAATACACGTGCATAACAAAGAACTATATTTATTGTTCTAGTAGTACATTCTTATGGAAAGGGATACTTAAAATTTTGAAGCACATGTCCTGTTACTTTTCTAGTAATTAATTTTCAAAAATATAAATTAAATTATTTGTTCTGGCAACATTTTTCAATTTTCGACCTTTAATATGTAAGTTTTTTTAACAATATATCGCCTGTTAAAATAATGACAGTAATACTTCTAACACCCTGTACAATTCTATTTGTCTTTGGCATTGTAAAATTCACCGAGTTTCATGTATCTGCATAACATTACCGGTCATACTTAAAAATTTGTATTCGTTTAAAATGTGAAGAAATCGTCCTAATATTAATCTCGATCGATTGGTTCCAATTTTACCACATCGATTAATATAGCACCCTCACATATTTTTGACCAGGAGCATCTCAGTAGGGTGTTCTAATTCATCCACGAGACGTGTTTAAAATATGGCAGCTGCGTAGTGGAGTATACCCAATAGGGTATATCAAACTAATATTCACAGTATTATTGATTTTATTAAAAATAAAACACATTTTTTCAAGTTTTGAATGTGATTCACTTTCCAATCCCTAAAACCCCAATTCATGATGATCATTTAAAGAATTCTGCAATCGTATTGAAATACAGCGCATTTCATTCATCCTAAATAAATTTGGATATATTGATTTTTGCATAAACGCAAAAACACGTTGAAAAGAGAAAAGAGGAGAACACATTTTCTTATAAATAGACCTAGGATTAGTTCCACCCCCTCACCCTCAGAGTCACCACTATATATTTTTTAATGGAACACTCCATATTTTTTCAGGTCATTAGTTTCTTCTCGAAGAGCTCATTACAGGAATGTCTAATTTGTGGGGTCTAAAGTGAATAGTTTGGGAGCTACACATCATTTTAAATTAAAAAAAGGTTTAGAGTTATAAACGGTTCAATACCAAAATTACTTTATTAAGTGTTCAAACTGAGTTCCATTGACCTCCATGAAATGATACAGTCGCATTTCAAAAAATTTCTCTAACATTACAAAAAGCTTGTAGAGTTAAATGTTGCCATTCTTGAGCAATCCCTTGTCGTAAATCATCTAGCGAGTTGAGTTGAGTTGCATTAACTTTCGTCTTCAAATACGCCTACAAAAATTCTAAAGGCGTAAAATTTGGTGACCTAGGTGAACACTCCATCTTTTAACCTCGTCTACCTATGCAACGAGCAGGGAATATATCATTAAGAAATTGACGGACAGTCACAGCAAAATGTGACGGTGTGTAACGTAAAACGAAAAACTGAACACCTTACTAATCCTCGGCTAGCTCGTTATATTTTAGGTTGGGTTACTAGTATCCTACAGGCAAACTGGTGCCTTCAGTAGGTGCTCGAAATTCAAGAAATAAACAATTAATATTTGACCAGAGAATTTGGTATACCTTACCACACTTTACTTAATAAAACCTATTCTGGGAAATTAAACAACGTAGGTTCAATAAAATGTTTAATTATATCAAGTCAGGTCAATAGCAGGGCTTAAAAATAATAATTATTTACAAATAGATATCTGCATTTTTTTTTAAATAAATTATCCCCAAGCAAAAGTATAATACCATAAGGTAGATTTATACCAAATGCAATGCATGTAGTTTACATAAAGCCACATAAGAAAAAAAATATTTATATCTAGATAACCTACGTTTACATTTATCGTAATCAAAATTCCTCGATCTATTACAGTTCGAATTTGACTGAACTATATTTACTCTAGAGTTATATTTGCATAAGTAAAATTGAAAAAAATAGTGCACCAAATAAATGATTCCATCCAAGGTCAAAATTTTTAATAAGTATAAAAAAAATATTAAGATTTAACCTACGGGGTTGGAAAGGCGTGTTCAATTTTGTTTCTTCAATACCAGACTAATATTTTTCCATTACCCAAAGTAGCATAACGAAAACTAGATCAACCCTCTATTCCAGCTCTATTTGGTACATTAAAAAGACTTGATAAATTTCCATTTTTCCATGACATCAAATTACATAAAAACCATATTTACAACACGAACAAATTACCTATGTGTCATAACCTAGCGGAGCTATATAACGCTGTTATACCAAATAATAATTTACCAAGTCAAAATTCAATAAAGCCCCGTAATAACCCCGTGATAGTGATAGTTAATAAAAGCCCAGTGATAGCCGCCTAAAATTAAATAAGAAACACAAGTAAGTACTTGTTAATTATTGTCCTAATTTAAATAACTTACCATTATTATAGGGCATAATGTTAAGTCCATACTTTTAAACTTTATTATTTTTAATATTTTACTACCTAATATTTTTTTATTTTATAATTAAATTTATTATTTAGAAATATTGGAAACATGCTTATTTGTAGAAACAATCCAGCATTTAGCTGACAAGATACTAAGCAGCACCCTAAATAATCCAGCATTTAGCTGATAAGATACGAAGTAGCTTCCTTTAAATTGATGAAAGAAATAATCCCAAGACAACTATGATTAACATCAACTAAAATAATTTTGGTACAAATATTTCAATCTCTTACCAGCTACAAGTTACAAAATGTACGTCCGAACACTAAGACGACTGACTGACTATGAAAAGGAGAAAATCAACCGGCGGAGTTATCACGTGACAGATTGACAGAATCGCAGAAAGACACTAGCCAGAAAATACCAAGGTCTGTCAGATCTTGAATGAATGTGAAATTATTTAAACGCATATCAATATTTATCAAGACGAATATAAAATGCAAAACATTAATTAGAGAAGTTAGAAAGATAAGAAAATTATATAAAGTAATATTTACGTAAGGTGAATCATGATATACTCATAAAAACCAAGGCCTGTAAGATTTGGTTACTTGCAGAATCCATGAGGTTTGTCGACCCTAGTGGTAATAGCTGAAGTGCGTTACATTAATGCAATTAACGTACTGAAATAAATGGTCTAAGTAGTAACAGTCTGGAATTATTTTGAAAACAACCTAACTATTGCCAAACTTTTCCATAGTTACTCGTTTCACACACAAGGTAACGATTTTTATAACGGAACTAGTCTATACAGAACAGACGAGTTCATGTGACAACATATCAACTCGGTGTGCAATCCTGACAACAATTGAACACTGCCAATAACATTCAAATAAACGACATTTAATTGGTGGCACAGTTTAAGTAAATTTACCCCCAATTAGGAATTAAATATTTCTAGAAAGAACACATAACGAGCAAAAGATAATCCACATCCCCTATTGTAAATAATACAATTTCAACTAAACATTACAAGATTACCTTGTTTGAGTTTATCTTAAACAGTCTATTATCTCACAAGATAACTAGTTCAATAAACAAGTAAACAACTATGACCATGTAACATTAGGAAAGTCATAGGTAGGATATAACTTATTAATTTATTAATAAGAAACTAATGCTCGCTTGTCCTCTAGCTTAAATGGTATCCTATATCTCAATAGAAGATCAGAGATCAGAGATATATAAACGGAAATTATGATGTCTGTGATGTAACCTTGAAAAGAGACATTTTACGAATGGATAAAATATTACAGATAATAATTTTTGTGAAGTAAAGTTTGTTAAAATGTAATTTATAAATAAAGTTAATGAAAAAAAAAATCACTGGTTAATTTTTATTCTTAAAAAATTTTCTCATGACGATGAATTCAACCGTAACAGGTGCTTCATCTTGTTGAAATGCAAAGAGATTTTCAGAAAAACTCTCATGGTTTTCGATTACTTGGGTAATTTGTGGATCAACTGCTTCTCTAAGTAATTCCAAATAAGACTCATTATTAAAGTTTCCCTCAATAAAAAAGGGTCCAATAATATGACCTCCTAGGATACCACAGCAAACATTCAATTTTTGAGGTCTTTGAGCATGAAATTCGCACATTATATGTGGATCACTCTCAGCCCAATATCTGGAATTGTGTCTATTGATTAAATCATTGACAGAAAAAGTACATTCATCGGAGAAACAAATGGTGTACAGAAGATTTGGAGTGTCAATTAAAGTTCCATTCATTACTTCACTCGAGACGATCGATGCGACTGGTCTGGATCATCCTCGTGCAATTCCTGTTACTAATTTTATTTTGTATGGATGAAATTTGTGTATATGTAAAATTCTAAAAACATTACTGCGTGAAACACTTGTTGCTCTAGATAATTGTGATAAGGATTGCTGATCCTCTAAAGTAACCGCTCCTAAAACTGTAACTGTATCTTCGTCATTAACCACTCACGTTGGATTATGCTTTCTGTTACCAACTAATCCCGTTTCCATAAATTTCTGCATCAATTAATTTACGTACGTACGTGCTGCATTTTTTCCTAGACGAGTATTATTAAAAATTCTAGCAGCAGCCCGTGCCGAATTATTGTTTCCGTAGTAGAAACCTAAAATTTCAATTCTTTCTTGAACGGGTGTACACAATTATGAAAATAATTGTAATGGTAGCGATAAATAGTTAAAAAACTAGTGAGTATTCTACACTACATTCATCCAGTGAATTCACTTGTTAAAGAATTTCAAAGAGATACGCCTCAGTCATAAAAAGGAGTAGTTTTTCTTTAGCAAAAAAATTCTTCCAGTCAATACCTATTCTTTTATTAAATTTGGTATAGGTAATTTGCTCGAAAAATCTAGGTGAATGGATTCAAATAAATTTTATCTGTAGCTCCCAAACTATTCACTTTAGATCCCACAAATTATACATTTTTGTAATGAGCCCTTCGAGAACAAACTAATTACCTGAAAAAATATGGGTTGTTCCATTTAAGAAAAACGTAGGGGTGGCCCTGGGGTTTTTCTCTTTTTAACGTGTTTTTGCATTGTTTGCAAAGATCAATATATCCAAATTTATTTAGAATGAATAGTTTTCATTGAAATGCACTGTATAATAAAGTCGTTATTAATTTTTATGGCGGTTTCACTAGTAAGAGGTATAAAAAGGAACTTATCGAAATAAATAACATTGACAAATGAAATATCTCCCAGAAATAATAACTATCTGGAAGAATATAAACTACAATAATTGTAATCGGCAATGCGAGTGGTGATTTGTAAATTGTCTAACACTTATTTCAGAGGTCCATTATAGTTCGCACGCAATCCAGCCATTTGGCAGATTTCGATCATCCCCATTACTGTTCACCTGCATTTATTTTGTGATATAATGGACAACAATCTTAATCTATTATGTAATTAATTAGAAAGATGCCCATAACCTATTTATTGTTCTAAATAATAGTAATTAATAGCTAACATTAATTAACTGGAAAATAATAAGAATATGCACACAATATGAAATGTCTCTATTTTGAATTAAAATATATTCTTATTAATTATCAATAGTTAATTCTTGAAAATCGATTTGCAAATTTTGTTGTAATGAAAACATTGTATGTTCTGTTTGAGAATATTTACACAGAATATTTTATCACAGCGCTCAGTGACTAATTTTAAAGCACTAAGTGGACAAAAAGTTAATCATTTACGTACAAGGTGATCATTTTACAGGTCACGCATCGTAGAGTGGCCCCCGAATTGCGCACAAGTTAGAAAGAAGTGGCCAGTATGCAGTAGACACACAGTAGATGCAAAATCCATTGCGCATTTAAATCTAAGGGGCCATGCTACGATGCGTAAGTTGTAAATGCTTCACTCGACTTCTTCACATGATTTTTCACCTATGAAAATTCCAAAATTATATGTACGTATTTTTATCTGAAGAATTTGAAATCGATAAAATAACTGAACGTCAAATAAAAAAGTTGACCCCGTATAATAATGTGAAAAGGGACATTCTCCTAATTATAAATGCTATCACATACATATCTTTCATACCCGAAATTACTTCAACTTCTTTTATTTTAAGTAATACACTGTATATTCAGCTCAATTTGACGGAATTTTTTTCTGAATTCAGCAATATATAATATTAATACATTTTCCTTCATATTTAATAAGATATGATTTAAATTTAAGATAACTAACACAACTTGAAACTAAGTATTTCTGGTGTTGCAACTTTTGTAAGTTTTTAAAAAATTAAATTACAGCATTCACATCAAGCTGTGCTAAATCTAACCTTGAAATCTTCAGTTTCGTGAATACAGTTTAGTCTATAAAAATTAATAAGCGCCCACGAATATTCCTTTCATCGGTTCAGGCAGTGGCTCTTCCTTCTTCATCGACGACCCGAGTTCAAAACCTGCCCAAGTGAAATCAATGAGATATGGAGGAAGGGATATAAAACTATCGGATCCATGTATCTGAGCTGCGAGCACATTATTGGTCTAAAAAGTAAAAAAGTAGAGGTTTGGCAATATGCGGCGTAATTTCAAAACAAAAAAAAATAATCAATTTATTTTTCTTGATAATAGATTTTCCATATTTGAATCATACGAACAATACAAGTTTTAATTTTGTTCTTGATTCTGTAACAAAAGCAGGAGCTGTTGATATTGTAAACGGTTTAAAATACTGAAACTGGATTGGGCTTGATCTATTTTCAACAAAAATTATAAAAAAATTTGCTCACCTATTAGCTGAATCCTTATGTCGCATAATTAGTGAATATTTTATTCATGATTGTTTTAGTAACTTAATTCACCTGGTTGTTCCATTTAAAAAAAATGAGTCGCCGCAGCTCTGTAATTACAGACTCATTTTATTATTGTCCATTTTTTCCAAAATGTTGAGAAACTGGAGAATAATTGGTTTCTTAGAAACTTACAATATGCAGTCTAAAAGTTAACATGATATTCATAAAACTCGCTCAACTTTGTTTGCTAAAGTGACGGCAGTTTTCATTGACATCAAAGTCTTTTGATTGCGTGGACCACGATATTCTGTTAAAGAGTATGAAGGTCTACGTAGGCAAGGGCAGTTAATTCTGCAATCATATTTAAATAACCGAAAACAATTTGTTGACATCTGCAGTTAATATAGGAGTCTCCCAGAGATCTGTATTAGGACCATTATTATTTTTATTGTATATTAACGACATAAGTAGTGTATTTTCTACATTTTATGGTGGGTTTGCTGATGATGTTTCTACTATTGTTAGTGCCAAAAATGAAAAAGAAGTTATTACCAAGCTGAATGAAAATCTATCTGCTGCAGCAAATTATTTTATGAACAGTAAACTTACTAATTACAGTTCCATCCCATTGCATCGAATTATTTGTCTAGTTCTCTTTTAAAATTAAATGGCAACGTATTAATCAAGTAACTTAATTTAAATTATTAGAAATGTTTATCTGTCTCTTGATTGGAAATAACACTGTTTCTGTACTAAATACGCCAGTAACTTTGCGTTATACTTTTAATTTTTTAATATTTTAATTTCGAGTAACGCTTAAAATACAGTAGTATTATATTTTAAAAAATGTCAACAATGTCTGATCGTGTCTTTACATTGCAAAAAGGGCCATATGTTCTACGTTTGAACTTAATTACCGAGAATCATGTAAACCTACATTTATTAAACAAAAAATCTTAACTTTGCCATCTTTGTATATTCTAGAAATATTAACTTTTATCAAAAGGAATCTTTATAATTCCAACTTTCAGAACATTTTTTATAATTTATCCTACACATCATGGTCTATAATTGCAGTACAATTGCATCTGGAATTATATAAAACTAATCCCTACATGGGATCCGTTTTATACAATAAAATAGAAAATGTTTTAAGAAATATACTTAGTACAAAAATATTTATATCTACTATTAATATAAAAGTTTATTTAAAGAGGTTTACTACCCTGTAGTAAATCTAATATGCCAAAATAATTTTCTCTGTAAATAAAATTATTCTCTTATTGTATGTATTTCGCACCGGCGAATTTAACTCCAGCCACTCTCTACATCCCGGAGGGTTAGTGACTGTAGATACCAGAATCGTGTGCCCTAAGCAGACGGAGAGAACCTAGAATGATAGACTTCTACATTTGGCCTGCCAGCCACTCAACATATTTTTGGCAGGCCGGTAATATTATTATTATTATTATTTTTCGGTTGCCCGACGCTGGACAGTCCTCCCGTGGCAGCACATTAACCACAGCCACACCCCACATCCCGCAGGGTTAGTGATTGTAGATTCCAGAACCGTCTGCCCTAAGCAGACAGAGCGAACCCAAAATGACCGCCTTCTGCATTTAGCCTGCCAACCACTCAGCTGATTTTTGGCAGGGTGGTATGGTCTTCAGTTCCGAAAGTAGCATAAGCTTTATCCCTCCGAGTACACCGATTATTAGAACGACCATTATTATTATTATTATTATTATATTATTAGATACATAGGTTGAATGATTCTATTACATACGAAACTAAAAATTAAATAGTAATAAATATTATTGGTAGTTTTACACTAAAGTATCTACCCCAAACTGTAAAAATATTAACCATCCTTGTAACACTGCTTAGTTATACCTACAATCAAGTTGGTAAATATTTCATAATGGCCTATTTATCAAAAAAATTGAGACCCAAGTGTCAACTTCCTACATTCACTAAAAAATGCAAATTTTTAAAGTTCTAATTAGGTCCGAACAGTTCTTTTGGGCATGTTTCAGTTTGCTTTTCTAATAATTATCGTCATTTTATAGTTCTAAACACCTGCTTCCAAAAACCATCCTGGAGGTATGCCTAAGTAAAGAATAAAAATTATATGTTTAACTTGATTTTTATTTGTTAAAGTTGTTAATAGTTTGTTTAAAGCGCAGTCAAGAAATTTTTTATTTTTCACACCATCAATTTTCTAAGAAGTCGATGTCGATGATGGGCTACAGGTGATATATGTGTTTATTTTTGTTTTAAATAAACTACTCATTAAAGGCCTTAGAATTAATAGTCTTAAGTTTCTCTCTTTATGTAGCATTTAAGTCTTAAGGCTGTTTGACACTAAAATAAAACAATCAATTTAAGAAAGGACAATTAGAAGGTAATTTAATAATTATTAACTGTCTGAAAACACAAGTAAATATATTATTAACGAAAATGTTTAAAATAAATATACAGAGTGAGTGAAAAGTGCACATAAACGTTATAGAACAGATTTTTCGCACCAGAATAAAAAAAGTTCCATGAACATTTATTTTTTACAAAAATTTTCAAAAGAATTCAAAAGTATATCATTATTATTTATTTATTTTCTTATTTATTACCCAACAGTAGAAACCATTTACAGGGTAAAACACAAAACAGCATAAGATAAAATAGTTAAAAATAGTTTTAACAGAACACATAACAATATTTAAGATAGGATTTCATTACCTATCAATATTGTCATAATATAAAATGGACAATTCTGGAAAAATTAATATCACAGTTGCTACTTAAATTATTATAGCTAGTACAGAGTAATTGAATACAAACATTACGTTTATTTTACATACATATCGTCACCTAAATGCAAGACCTAGATAACTCAAATTTCTTAAATTTGAGTTGAGATTTATACGTTTTTTCATAATTGCTTTTGTGATTCAAAATAAAAGATAATAGGTATATTTATTTTTATGTTCATGAATTGCTTTTTTAATTAGTTTTTTGCATGTAATCAAAATAAATAAAAGGAATATATTTTTTAAATTTTTATTATCAAAAAAAAAAGTTGCATAAGTTATATAAATATTGTAATTTATCTGAATAAAACAATGTTTATATTGCTATTTAGAATTGAAAAACTTACTTGGTAAATACGGTGAAGCACATTTGTTTTGAATCAAATGTTGGCTGGCATTTTCTGTATTTCTTCCAGTATTTTGTATATCAGCTAGAAAGTTGCCCATAACGTAAGTAATATTATATAATGTGTAATATTATAAAGTCACCAAGAGGAACAGGAACCAAAGTAGCATACTGATAAGAATATGCCTCAATATTATTTTCGATATTTTCATGGGTTTCTAACGCTTTTTTTTTAATCAGTAAAATAAGTTTACCACTAAAACAGAATATATATATATATATATATATATATATATATATATATATATATATATATATATATATATATATACAAATTTTTTTTTTTTTTTTTTTTTTTTTTTTTTTTTTTTTTTTTTTTTTTTTTTTTTTTTTTTTTTTTTTTTTTTTTTTTTTTTTTTTTTTTTTTTTTTTTTTTTTTTTTTTTTTTTTTTTTTTTTTTTTTTTTTTTTTTTTTTTTTTTTTTTTTTTTTTTTTTTATAAAAAAAAAAAAAAAAAAAAAAAAAAAAAAAAAAAAAAAAAAAAAAAAAAAAAAAAAATATATATTTTTTTTTTTTTTTTTTTTTTTTTTTTTTTTTTTTTTTTTTTTATATATATATATATATATATATATATATATATATATATATATATATATATATATATATGTATATACAGGGTGAGCCACGGTGGGTGGAGTATTAGAAGTATATGGAGAATTGATCAACCGATTGCTTTGAAATTTTGGTTACCAAGATAATCGAGTATGATCTCTCCAACTAAAATATTTTCGAAAGTGCGGTGTTACCACTTATACATAAAACTGGCAACATCTTCGTTATTTTAAATGGAATACCCTGTATATTTTTGCGTTTTTCGTAGTTTTGCGCCGTCTCTTTCTGAATAACTATTATTAATATTTCCCTATACCTATCTCAAGCCGTTTTCGAGATAATAATTCTTTTCTGAATTTATTGCCAAAAAATTTGACTTTCAGTAAATCGTGTTTTCTCCTACCTACGCAGCAATTAAAAGATAATTTTTTTAGTTGCGGCTATTCAAGGCCTGGGGGCATTTCCTCCATTAATCAAATGTTTCGAATATCATACAGGGTGAGTTAGAGAACGCTTTCTACAAGTGACTTAGAAAAATGCACGAAAGTCAATTTTTTTAAATGGAATGCCATATATATTATTACTGATTCGGAAAGGCGATACATTTACCTATTTAAAAAGGTAATATATTCCATATCTAATGTACACCATTTTCGATTTAAGGGCACTTTTCTGTAACCTTACCAAGAATATTAGTCTTTTGGTATATCATAACGGGTGGGCCATGAAATTTTTGTTTTGTCATTTTGTAATGACAACAGATGTTATTTTTCTAAATAAATTTGACGTTAGTGATATTTGCACCTAATTTGAATAACTATGTAGCACAAATATGGCAGAGAATAATTATACAAATACGGTTTTAATTGATTTGTTTATTATCCATGGAGAGTGCAATAAGATTATCAGCAGAACTTCAGCAGAAGATTTAATGAGAAATATCTGAATTTGCCGCAGATGAACAACAGAAAGTTTTTTACGAATTCAGAGGAATTTTATAAATTTTGGTTCGTCATTAAGAGAAGCAAGAAATTTACCTAAACCTGTGACATCTGACGAGGTAAATGAAATCAATGTGCTAGCACATTTTCATGCAAATCCCCAGTATTCCATACATTGTGCTGAGCGGGATTTAGCATTACCATATTCATCCATTCGAAGAATACTAGCAAACCATAAAATGCATAATTACAAATTTACAAGGGTCCAATTTCTCATGCCTCAGGATTATCTACAGAGAATAGAATTTTATGAAATGTTACTTGTATGTATGCAAGAGGACTCCAATTTTTTAAAGAAAATTATATGGACTGATGAATCAAAATTTTCTAGGGAAGGGATTTGTAACACACGAAATTGTCACCATTGGGCCACAGACAACCCCACGTTACTAGAGAGGCTGGCTTTCAAGTCAAATTTAGTTTCAATGTGTTTTGTATGTTAATGGATGACAAAATAAAATATTACATATACGACGAAAAATTGAATTCCAGAAAATATTTAGATATAATTAGAACAGTTGTGGAAGACTTCCTTGATATTATGTCAATTGAAAAATATATAACTTGTTGGTATCAACTCGACGGGGCTCCTGCACATTGTACACATGAAATTAGTATGGAGTTGGACCGCTTTTTCGATGATCGTTGGATTGGACGTTTGGGACCGTGGAACTGGTCTCCGAGGTCCCCCTGACCTTACCCCGTTCGATTTTTATCTTTGGGGTACTCTTAAAGATAGAGTTTATAAAACTCCAGTCCACACAGGGAAGAATTAGAACGTCGAGTGATTCAAGAGATTGAAAACTTGGACCCCGCTGAAATAAGAGCTGCTACAACAAACGTCGTCCATCGTCGTATACAAAAGTGTCTGGAAGTTAATGGTCTACATTTCGAACAATTATAACAATATTTTTAAGATGTTTATATTTATTACTGTTATTGGTATTATTTGTTATTGCTACTTAGACTTTGTTACTGTTGTTGCTGCTTAGTTATTATTTTTTTCCTAATACTGACACTGTTATTATTTTCTTAATGATGAACCAAAATTTATAAAATTCTTCTGATCTGCGGCAAATTCGGATATTTCTCATTAAATCTTCTACAAGTTCTGCTGATAATCTTATTGCACTGTCCATGGATAATAAACAAATCAATTAAAACCGTATTTGTATAATTATTCTCTGCCATTTGTGCTACATAGTTATTCAAATTAGGTGCAAATATCACTAACGTCAAATTTAGTTAGAAAAATAACATCTGTTGTCATTACAAAATGACAAAACAAAAATTTCATGGCCCACCCGTTATGATATACCAGAAGACTAATATTCTTGGTAAGGTTACAGAAAAGTGCCCTTAAATCGAAAATGGTGTGCATTAGGTATAGAATATATTACCTTTTTAAAGAGGTAAATGTATCGCCTTTCCGAATCAGTAATAATATATAGGGCATTCCATTTAAAAAAATTGACTTTCGTGCATTTTTCTAAGTCACTTGTAGAAAGTGTTCTCTAACTCACCCTGTATGATATTCGAAACATTTGATTAATGGAGGAAATGCCCCCAGGCCTTGATTAGCCGCAGCTAAAAAATTATCTTTTAATTGCTGCGTAGGTAGGAGAAAACACGATTTACTGAAAGTCAAATTTTTGGGAGTGAATTCAGAAAAGAATTATTATCTCGAAAATGGCTTGAGATAGGTATAGAGAAATATTAATAAAAGTTACTCAGAAAGAGACGGCGATCCAAAAAACGCAAAAATATACAGAGTATTCCATTTAAAATAACGAAGATGTTGCCAGTTTTACGTATAAGTGGCAACACCGTACTTTCGAAAATATTTTAGTTGGAGAGATCATACTCAATTATCTTGGTAACCAAAATTTCAAAGCAATCGGTTGATCCATTCTCCATATACTTCTAATACTCCACCCACCGTGGCTCACCCTGTATACAGTGTGGAAATTAAGTAAAGCATAAATTCAGTATTTCCGTTGATATTAATTTTTTTGGAAAAAGTCTCGAAGGGGTATAGCGATTTTAACTTCAACAAATATTTTCAGTCTATTTTCAGTTTCTTATGTCATTTATTTTTTAAGTTATGACGTCATCGACTCTTTTTTTAAATGACAACCTATATTTTTTATTATTGATTTTTGGTAGTAGTTTTTATTTCGGTTCTGACCATATAAAATTTTCTTTTATATTTGAAAAATCGAGAAAAATAGCCTTAAAGTTCAAATAACAAAAATTCATTAAATTGGGAAAATTTATCCAGTTGCCATTCGTTTTTATTTTGAAATTATACAAATAGTTGAAAAATCGAACTAATGTGATACACCGGCAACTACATAAATTTTCCCAATTTAATGAATTTCTGTTATTTGAAATTTAAGACTGTTTTTCTCGATTTTTTCAAATACAACATATCGAAAATTTTATACGGTCGGAAACGGAAAAAAAAATCCCAAAAACAAAAAAAAAAAAAAAAATCATTTTAAAAAAAAAAAGGAGGACAAAATTTTTAAAAAAAAAAAAAAAAAAAAACAAAAAAAAAAAATAAAAAAAAAATAAAAAATAAAAAAATTAACCCCCCCCCCAAATTTTTTTCCCAAAAAAAAATTTAAAAAAAAAAAAAAAAATATAAAATAATTAATATTTACCACAAAATTATTTTTTTTTATATATATATAAAAAAAAAAAAAAAAAAAAAAAAAAAAAAAAAAAAAAAAAAAAAAAAAAAAAAAAAAAAAAAAAAAAAAAAAAAAAAAAAAAAAAAAAAAAAAAAAAAAAAAAAAAAAAAAAAAAAAAAAAAAAAAAAAAAAAAAAAAAAAAAAAAAAAAAAAAAAAAAAAAAAAAAAAAAAAAAAAAAAAAAAAAAAAAAAAAAAAAAAAAAAAAAAAAAATTTTTTTTTTTTTATCCGTACATTAAGCTACTAGGGTGACATCCGGCCTATATACAGCAGTGTATATAATATACTACAAACTTTCTCAAACCTACCGTCTTAGAATCCGTTACACTTTACGCTAAGGGTGGCAACCACCATATGTATATATAAATGTTTTACCTAGTAAAAGTCGAAATGACTCATTATACACTAATTGGCATCCTTTACAGCGTTGCCGTGTTTATGTAAGCTAACTGATTAGTAATCTTGTTTCATAACTGTAATTCTGATGATCTTGCTGCTTCTGAACAAGCAAAAAACATCTTGTTTGATAAACCCATGAATACATTTTATATAACTAATTCATGGATTTTAAGCAAATTGCGTTTTTATTTTCTACTACTTTCCTTTAACTTTTTCTCTGTAATATTGAATAGTCCATTCATATTAAAACCAAAATAGTGGAATAGGAGAAAAAAATATAAAAAGTTTTGCCACTTAGGGATTATACGCGTCAAGTGAATAGCTTTCGAAATCAAAGTTCCAAAGTAAAAAGTGGTCGCTTAACCCCAAAACCACCCAGAAGGCACCCTGCCGTAGTTTTATGCATTTTTCTCAGAAACCGTCGGCCCCACTAAAAATTTTATACTTATAGAAAATATTTCTTATAAAATTTGTCACAAAAAAGGTTCTATTACTAAAGTCAATAAATGCAGTGGATTTCGAGCAATGAGCGATTTAAGAACATTGCGCATGAAAACGAAGAGTATATTGCATTTGATCGGCACATTTCTAAAACCGTAAATATCGCTCGTAGAGAAAAAAGATTTCATATCATTGTGTTCGTCATCGAATTCCTGAACAACTTTCAAAATATCCGTCTCTCTGTCTGTCCGTCTCTCCGTCCGTCACGTTTCTTGTAAGCACGATAACTTAAGAAGGAAAAGTTCGATAGAACTGAAATTTGGGCTGAGTTAGTGTTCGCTAGAAGACGAACCTTATTGTTTTTGAAAAAAAAAATCAAATCGTATATAAAAATGTTAAAGCATATTTTATTTAAAAATATAACTACAGAGGGTTGCAATTCTTAATGTGATACTAAGATTGAAGTAGTTTTCTGTAGACACCAAAATACTGTAAAACATACTGTCACAGGTTTAGCCTATACAGTCGGCATCATCGGAAGATGACAAAATTTAAGTCGATATTATCGGGAGATGATAAAATTTATTAAATATGTAGTTAATACATTAGGTATTGTAAGAATGAAGTTATAAGACAATAACATCATTATTTTCAAAAAACTGCGAAGAGTATCCTATAGAATGTGAAACCATTATATAAAAAGTACAATAAGACTACTGTCTGCGAAGAGTACAATGTTCACATTTAGCTGTCTTATAAACTTTACTCTTACAATACCTAATGTAATGACTACATATATAATCTTCAATTTTATCATCTCCCAATAATGCCGAATGTGTTGGCGAAACACGTTGCGGTATATTTTACAGTAATAATTAAGATTCATTCTTAGAATACCTAATATATTGATTAGGTACATATTTAAATTTAAATTTTATCATCTTCCGATGATGCCGACTGTATAGGCGAAACATATGACTCTATATTTTACAATATTTTGGTGTCTACAGAAAGCTACTTCAATCTTAGTATCACATTAAAAATTGCAACCCGCTGTAGTCATATTTTTAAATAAAATGTGCTATAACATTTTTATTTACGATTTGATTTTTTCAAAAACAATAGGGTTCTTCTTCTAGTGAACACTAACTTACAGCCAAAATTTCAATTCTATCGGACTTTTCCTTCTTAAGTTTTCGTGCTTACAAGAAACGTGACGGACGGACAGACGGATATTTTGAAAGTTGTTCAGAATTCGATGACGAACACAATGATATGAATTTTTTTTCTCTACGAACGATATTTGCGGTTTTAGAAATGTGCCGATCAAATGCAATATAGGTACTCTTCGTTTTCTTGCGTAATGTTATTTAATCGCTCATTTCTCGGAATCCACTGCATTTATTGACTTTAGTAATGGAACCTTTTTTATGACAAATTTTATATAGAATATTTTCTATAAGTATAAAATTTTTGCGCAGCCCACGGTTTTTGAGAAAAATGCAGAAAACTACTGCAGGGTGTCTTTGGGGTGGTTTTTGTGGGTTAAGCGACCACTTTCTACTATGGAACTTTCTTGATTTCGAAAACTATTCACTTGACGCGTACAATCCCCAAGAGGTAAAACTGTATAATTTTTTTCTTCTATTTATGCTAATATTAATGGACTAGAAGGGCTATGCCCTTGCCCGATAATTTAGACTTACGAGAATTATGAGAATTACAAGTTACTCGTTCTAACTTATGTGTATAGGGTAAAAAGTCCGAAATTTGTCACCCCTTGTCTTGTAAGGTGCAAAATACACGCACTAAGACAAATATAATTTATTAAGGTACAGAAGTTAAAAATCTATGCAGTATCATGTTGTAATAATAACTAATAACTAATAATTATTAAATCAAATCAGAAATATCAGCATGGCATGATCAACGATCATGTTTTACTTATAAGAGAATGGGATACATTGGCATAAAAATTGAAAACTATTTTCAAAAACAAATTTACACTATTTTGATGTATTATCGAAGTATAAGTATTAAAAACTACTGCATTGTTCTTGAAATTGCAATTGAAACTAATATAATACACATTGTTTACATACATTAGCAATTTAATTTTAAGCAGACAAAATAAATAATACAGCAACATAAAATAAGATACTTCATTCAAATTTAAATACCGCGCCATGCGCACCTTGCGTAAGGCTCGATTCGACATCGTAATTACTGTAATAATTAGATTGGATGATGCGAAGATTTCTAAACGCATTACATACAAGAAATAAAATAAATTTTCTCGTGGATGTTATATATAGACCCTCGAAAAGATATTAGGAAAAGCACAGTTGCCAAACCAAACCCAAAATAAATGGAAGTTGCCCTTCACGCGTTTTAAATCTTTGAATATATACACGGGTTAGACTCCAGCGCACTCTTTGGTGAAATAGCGTGTACCACAATGTATAGTATTATACAAAAAATGACCAAAGCAGCATCCCGACGATTTTCGGTTAAAACAAAGATGGTACCATTGCCGTACATAAAAACAATTTTTAAGGTGTTTTCAAGTTGGCATCCGTATACTGGAAGTCAACTGGTCGTGGGTGCCACCTTTACCGCAAATTTAACGAATGAGATGCCATCTTATACTGTGACTGTATATATATATATATATATATATATATATATATATATATATATATATATATATATATATATATATATATATATATATATATATATATATAATCGCATATAAATAGCAGTGCATACTAAAGGCGGGAGAACTCGTGTTATTGTTTTGACGTTTTTTTCTCTGTAAAATGTAAGTATTATTACAATTTACTGGTATCTCTACGTGTATTAGGTCTATTCATTATAATAGTCTTATAAAGTGTTGTATTAAAACTAATAGTGAAAATAACTAAGTAGGAGTATTATGGGTTAGCACCTTACACATATTTTATTTTTACACGATTCTAACAGATTAACTGCATAGAACTCTTCACCAATATAAAATATGAAATTTCACGTGTCTGTTAATGGAACAAAATGCAAAATTAAACTTTTGTGGGTTAGGACCCTTCACCTCCGCAGCGACGATATAGTGAAAGTATCTGATGACTTGAAATATAAATAAAAATAAAATTAAATGCTTCGTCACCAGTTATACAAATAAATTGAGGAACAAACAGTTAAGACATAAAAACGGCACACAAACACAAAACCTTAGAGAAACTGTGTATATCCAATATATTTCATAAACACGGCAAAATTTGCATAAACTAATATAATTGACACTTTTGAAAATACTTACCACTATTTAAATTTGCTTATTGATGTCACTCAGGATTAACTAACTACATAATACGTTTTTAAAATTGATAAACATATAATTAACACGCTATTATATCAAATAATCAAATTTATATTGCAAATATTTGACAAAGAAAAACAGCGAAATTATAGAAGTACTTATTGCAGAGAGAGTTGTGTTGAAAGCAATGATGAGATAACTAAGGAGAAAAATATGCTTGTGCTAATTTGACAATAAGTATTAACCACTAAAATTTAATACAAAAAATTGTAATTCACCAGAAAATTATGTTATATACTCTTTCCTAAAAAAATGTAACTTAGAACAAACTTGGAACTTTCCTTCAAATGGTTGCCCATTTCCAGGAAAAGAAAAATACTGAGAACATCGTCATGCTTTCCATAATTTGCAGTGTAATAGAAAATGCAATTAATATGAATTTTTGCTGTAACTTTAATCAGCATGTTGAATAAGAGATTACTTCACAAAGATTCGGCAGAAATTGTGTTATTCATACCAGCTCGAGTGACAACTTGGAATAGAAGAACTTACTCCTTCGACCTGAAACTCTATAACTCTAGTACTATACGAGAATTCCTATTCTTATTAGCCCTTTAAATTCAGTGAGTAACCGTTCCAAACTTTCTCCTTCGAGATTTATCACAAAATAAAATAAAGAATATTCCTAACAATAATCACATACTTAGAAACCGATTTTATCTTAAGAGTCTATATCAGATGCAAGTGAAATATAGTCTCGATTTTACCACACCCCGCGCAGGCCACGGTGCATATATACAGCGAAACCGAAATTATCGCGGCGAATGTCTAAGGTGACCGATGTTCTAGTTACAGAACGGCATAGTGGAACATTTCAGATCGGGAGATGTTGATTTATCAGAGGCGGAGTACTAGAGGTTTCGTACGACATAAACCGACGAAAAAGTTGTATTTCGTCAAGCTTATAAGCTAAGCAGTAGCTAACCTTGCCCTTCATGCGTCCTTGTCCTGCAATTAATATGTAAAAACAATAAAAAAAAACCGAAATTATTTTATTTACTTTGTTTAAAAATAGCTAAAGAACTAAACAACAAAACAATTAAATCGTTAATCTACAAAGAAATTTCCATTTTACCGTTTCTTATTAATGCATAGTATTATTTTAAAAAATTTTCCTATAAAATGGAAGTATCAATGTGTGTCATAATCATTCAACTCAGAATGGAAAAGGCGATGAAACGATATGAAAAATATATTTGTGTTATTTTAAATTTAAACTCCAATATTTTTATCAAATATGAAAGATTATGATGATGTTACATATATTTCTGAAATCAGAAAAAATTTTTTTAAATTGAGCTGAATATACAGGATATATCATTTAGAATAAAAAAGATTAAGGCAATTTCCGGTCAAACCGTAAGTAAAAGATATGTATGTGACGCGCATATTTAATCAGTATTCGGAATGTCATATGTCCATTTCCGCATATTAATGCGGGGTGTAATTTTTTTATTTTTCAGCTTTTCGGCGTTTTCTTTTTATTTGACATTCAATTGTTTTTAATTTTCGGATTCCTTAGAAAAAGCACATAAGTATAATTTTTGAAGTTTTTTCCTAGGTTAAAAATACAGCAGAAAAATCGAGTAAGGTGCACTTAAAATGATCACCCTGTACATGAGGTTACTGCGCTTAAAATAAATCAAAAATAAAAATTATCGTATTCACCTTTCATTGAGCCTTTCATTCTCCATATCAATATTTAGAGACGGCAAAATGGGAAAACTTTCATTTATATTAGTCTCTCTACAGAAATTACCGGAAATAAAAGAAAATTATTACTTTTATTAATTTACGAAAAAAATTCAATTTTCACTAGTACTTACTTTTTATATTTTCTCTTTTGGGCTAATGTTCGATTTTTCGGTTTTCTGCTAGGGTATTTACGCTTATGATATGTTTTTATTTTTCCCATTGTTCTTTCACTGCACTAATAATCACTTCCAATAACACGTCTACTTAGGTGTACACTTGATTAAAAAAAACTGGTACAACTCTTGTAATCCAAAATCTTAATAGTTTAGTTGTGTGCATATGTCTGTAAATAGGGCTGGCCAGGCATGTCGAGAGGGAGGTGGAGAAGAAGTGATTTACCCCGGACCTGGGTTTTTTGGAGGAGATCGGTTTTCTTTGTGTTTTTAAACTTATTAAACCTTTCTCTTTTATTTTATTCAAATGAAATTTTAAAAAATAATTAGAAAATAACTTTTTCAAAACATTTTCAAGCCTGCCACATTATTGTTTAAAAAAATAATATCTGTTACGGATAATTCTACTAATGGTTGTAATTAAAATACTAACTGAATAATGATAATTCTATTTTTAAAATAAGAACACAAAAATACCACTTGAGATTAAAAAAAATGTAAACAATGCAAACTGAACATAAAAATACAATAAAAAAATAAAATAAATGAACTTCAATTACGTAATACAGAATTAACTAATATTTTGTCATTGCTCCATTAGCGTCTAAAACTGCCTGAAGTCTTGCAGGCATGGACAAAACCAGATTTCTCGGAAGGTCAACTTCTTGCGACAAGTTCTCCCAAGCGTCTTCAATCATCCCTTCCAATTCTTGGGCATTATTTGGATGGTTATTTAATTTTCTTATATGGTTCACCATTAGTTCCCATACATTTTCAATTGGATTTAAATCCGGACTTTTAGATGGCCACGGTAACAACTCTATGTTTTTATTAAGAAACCATTACCTGACACGATGGGCCGTATGTATGGAGCAGTTGGAAAATAGTTTTATTCTTCTGCAAGCAGTAGATACCGAAGCAGGGAAATTTGTCTCTGAAATTGCATTTACTGCAGTCTGAAAAGGGTTTTCTATTAGGTAATTTATAAGATTTTCATCTTCTTGATTATTGCTCTTTCTGGGCCTACCGGAACCAACTTTACGGGATACCGTTTGGTTGGTTTCCCATTGTTTTTTAACACTCATTATCGTGGTTTTACTCACATTGTATTCAGCAGCAAGTCTTCTTATGGACCAACCATCTTCAATTTTAGAAACAATTCGAAATTTTTGAATATCTGTTAGATGTCGAACCATTTTTAATAATGACGCCACTGATTAACGTCAAAGTGACATTTGGAAGATTATTAATATCAATCAAAGAACGAATGATTTACATAGCTAAAAGAAAGTGTACCAGTTTTTATTGAAAACAAGTGTACCCACTTTATAACAAATAAGTAAATTTGAGATATCTCTAGAATACACACGCCACTGTTGTTTACGCAAATCGCAACGTGGTTCCTAAGTGCCCGATTCCCCCTTCCGCAAACGAGTCCAGTGTATGCAAGTGCATCCGTGTTTCTGAAATATGCGAGATGGCAGCTATTATCGGAGTATAGATATGCAGTTTTTAGTTTTCTAATAAATTTATTTTCAACTAATCCAAGAGTTGGGTCACATGAATATAAACGTTACAAACAGTGACTAATGTCGGAATGTTAAAAAATTTGGATACAAAATATTTAAAATGCATGCGAAAATTTTTTGACGACTCTAAAAAAAATTACATTCCGACATTTTATACATATTTTTGAAAAATCTTGTAAAAATCGCACTCAAATCGGATAAGTTTTAAACGAGATATTCGAGAATTATGATTTAATAGGGTATATAAGACTCTTAAACTAACTACAGTCGAAGTTTTATAAGTCGAACCTCCTAAATCCTTCAGAGACTGTTCGAGTTATAAAAAATTTGAGTTAAAGAAAATAATTATATTAAGTATATATCAAGGGCACAGAAACATACTCGGGTTACAGAGGATTTCGAGATATAGAAGTTCGAGTTATAGAAGTTCGACTGTATTCTGTGGTATTTTCCAATTTTATGATTGCAACTAACGTGCTTTTATTTTTAAAGCATAGGCCGAAAAAAATTCTGTTTTTGTTCCATGTCAATTTTCCTATAGATATTTCATTAACACTGATATATTTGGATAAAAAATCGACTTTAAGTTTCCTTCAGAATAATACTAAATCAGATAAATAATTTAAAATGGCCTTTAATTCTACTCATGTATTAATGAAAAGTAATGCAGATATCGCTATTAATAAAAGTCTTTGGCTATGAAGAGATGGTATACAAAATACACTCTAAACCTATTAAAAATAGGTTAGATAGTAGATACTCTATAGGAAAAAGGAACGAAGTGTGGTTGTTTCTTTTGCGCAACAACACACACTATTGGTTAGGTATGGTTGTAGCTATGGTTACAATCGATTCTGTGATTAAATCCTTTGATTATTATTTTTTTTAGCTTTACTAATACTATTGTCATTATTATTGTTTAAGTTTTGCTCAATGTGAACAGAACAGGTACTATTTTCTTTCGTACTAAAATCATTACCTTTAACCAATATTGGTAAAAACAGAGCTTATCTAAAGGCAGACTCAAACCGAAAGCTAACGCTAAACCTGACTCTACATGGGCAGTTAAAATGTGGCAGTTTTGCTGCTAGCAACCGCCTTCCTTCAATGATACCATTGCCACAGAGTAAGAATATATATCTGTGCCATTGCTATCATGGATAGCAGTGAAAACACTCGTCTAGACGGGCTCCATGATAGCAATGGTTTCTTGAAAGAGGTGGTTGCTAGCAGTAAAATATCCGCGTTTTAACTGCCCATGTAAAATCAGCCTAATGATAACAGTTTGATATTGGATATGATTAGCCAATGATTTTTTTAAATATTTATTGTATCGGAAATACGCCAATTTGTAATATATTTATATTACCTGGTATCGATCATAACGAAAATATGCCTTTTTACCATTGAAAAGTTGCCAGTTAGTATTAATTATAATTAAAATATTCTCACGTTCATTGCATATTAACCATAATTTTCAATACGCTTGCAGTATTGCTACTTACAGTTTTTATGTAGAAACAGGTTTAATTGTAGTGTTCCATAAATAATCTTATCATGATCAAAATGTTAAGAAATACATAGAGCTAAGTAAGTCGTTCGCCTGCATTAATCACAATATTTTATTAGAAAATTTATACAGATATTGTATTCGAGGATCTGCACTAAGTGGTTTAAATTATACCCGCAGGAGGCAAAGCCAAAAAGTGTCCATAATATAACATGATACTTCTGTAATGTCAAAGGAGCCTAAAACAACACTTGATGTTCCACAAGGGTCCATACTAGGTCCACTACTATTTATTTTATATGTCAATGACCTATACAAAACTCTTTCTGGAACTCCTTATCTCTTAATGTATTATGCAGATGACATGAATATGCATATGTGTTAGTCAAATAAATTAAAAAACTCCAATGTAGAAGAAGTAGTTTCGGTACATGACCTTACTGTCCTGTGGATGCAAGAAAACAAATTTAGTAAAAAAAACCGTGTTCATGGTATTTAGATCCTCTAGGTCGAAAATCTTTATCGAAAATGAGATCACTATAAACAACAATTTTGTTGATTTGTTCCCTCGGTGAAGCTTCTAGGTCTTCATTTTGACGTTAGCGTTGAATGATCAATTCATATCGATAACAGCAAAGAAGTTCCCGTTTACGTGATTTGCTTTACGTTCATTATCGGAATAATGTAGAAATCAGATTTTACGAACCTTACATTTCTCTAGTTTTCACTCACACCTAAGATATTGTTATACACTGGGGTCTATGTAAGGATTTCCACCGAATTTTCGTTCTACAGCAGTTCGTAATATTTGTTATTTGAAATATGGTAAGGCAAGCTTTTTAGAATATCAAAATTCTTATTGCAACATGTGTTTATATTTACGAACTAATATGTTTTGTGCACATTTGTAAACTGAAGCATGACTACAGCACCAGACATAAGAATCTACTGGACAAACATTATACGGTCTTCTACGAAAAAAGTGCATTTAATGCCAGTCATTTATATGTATAATAACCCACCGACAGTTATAAAAAAAGTCAAAAAAAGATAGTCTTTAAAAATAGGTAAACAATTTTTATATTATGTAATTAAGTTTTAGCGAAGTCGACAAGCTCATACATACATGGCTGGAATTATTTTTTAACTTACAGTTTTCTGTCTTTTTATATTGTTTTTTCAATTGTTTGTGTTTTGTTTTGCTGTATATATGTATGTATGTTTTTTACATTTTGTTCATGTTAACTTGTTTTCTTTGTTATTTTGCATATGAAATTAAACGATTTATTTATTTATTTATTGACACTTTATTTTTTGTTTTGACCCATATAGTTTCTCCTTAAAATAATTGTACTGATTGTTCTGTAAATGAAATTGTCAGCATATTAAAATTAACTCTGTAAAATATGGTATGCGTTTGTCACAAAAGCTTAAAATGATTGTTTAATTAGGCACAACATTAACACCAATTATCTATACGGTTACAGTATTATGTGCCTTGCATCTCATTTTAACGTGCTAATTGAAAACAAAGGGCAACTTTTAAATTTGTGTATTTTAGAAATTATTATGTTACAAGCGACTAGCAGAATATCTCAAAAAAGTAGGAGATATGTGGTTGGCTGTTTAGATAGGAGTTTGACACCATCATGCCATAATGATGGTTTGCAACAAGAAAGAGCTAGTGGGTGGCCTGGCAAATTCAATACATACAAAGTATGTGAATTGCACTTGACGCATTAATCTTTCTAATAAGAATTTTAAGAATGAGGTCTGTAATCGTACATACTCGAAAAATGTCCTGGGAATTTTGGTCAATAATTATGTTTTCATTGAATGGAAATATTGTTTCATTACGTACTTTTCATATGTACTTATTGTATAATACATTAAAAAAATACACTGTGACGCTTATAATTAATTATATAAGTGCAGAAAAATGTCTATTAAATGAAACATAATCAGTTTCCTTTAACTGTAATATTTCAAGTTATATAACAAAAAAATTCTAATAATTTCCCATTAATACATAGTTGGTATCTCTGTTTTTCTAAAAAAATTTTACAATAAATATAGTGATACACTTTAGCAATCCCATTTACTCATAAACTGGGTAAAAATAAGTATTTTAATTCTTAGAAATATTATTTGAGATAGGGAATTTGCTACTTGTATATATGTATGTGTAGAGAAAAATATGTTATAGATAAGGTGAATGTATTGACGTTATAAATGGAAATAATATAAAATGCCTCCAACAAATAAAAAAACCTTCTAAAAGTATAAGACAAAAAAAAATTATATACATTCAACCGCAAAATTAACCGGACACTAGGGTTTTCAGGAAAATTTCAATTTGAGTCAAATTAATACTTTAATTGAATCTATAAGAATAAATATTACATTACAAAATAAACGAGCATTTCACTTTAATAACACAAGAAATACATTTTTTTGCAAATTTGAAAAAAAAATAGAGAACTGCAAAAAAAATGCCTCAATATCGAATAATTCCTCTTACAGCTTAAATTATAGCTAGCATTCCTTTTGGCATGCTTCGTATCAAAGCAGCAACCTCATCCTGGTGTATCTGCTTCCATTCATTCAGCAGCGCCTGTTCCAGTTGAAATACTGTTCCATACTGAAGTCATTCTGCCTAGATTGTCTCACATATGCTCTATCGAGTTTAGGTCAGGATTTCTGGGTGGCCACCTTAGTTTCTGAATACCAACATCGTTAAAATACTGGCGAGTTATCCGGGCTTCGTGCGGTCGCGCATTATCCTGCATTAGTAGAAAATGTTCTCCTACAAATGGCGCAAAAGAGACATCCGTGAAGAGAACGCATCGCCATTCGTCCATATCCCAATCGGCATTAGTTCGCACAAAATTCCAGTAGCCAGTAGCTGGTGCATGAGGTGTTAAATTTTGTTCTCTCAACCTTCCTCGAACAGTATCGGATGAAACCAAGGTACCATGAACGTCTACCAATCTTTTAGTCAAAGCTGTACCAGGAAGTGTTCGTTCTCGCAGAACTTGAAGTCGAAGAAATCGGTCCTCAACTTCATTTGTTGTTCATAGTCTCCCTTGTCCAGGTCTTTTTCAGTAAGAATAAGTTTCCCGGAACCTTTGTATTGCATCAAATACAGTATTTCGAGAGATGCCAAAGAATTTGGCGATATATCGGATGCCGCCTCCATTATTATGTAAAACAACAGCTTGAGCGGCTTCTTCAGGATTCATTACGGAATTTCCCACAATTAAACTTTTCTCTTTTCTTCGAAAAACCTCAAAAACACACAACAAACATGAAGCTGTCGGATAGTAGCATTTAGACCATACGAGAAGTTTCAATTTACCTTAGTTAGTATATGACTAGCAGATTGGCCACTATCATTTGTCTCTTCCATAACCTATGGCATACTGAAGAGAACAAATAAGTTCGAAACCGGTCTATGTCTGGTTAGGAATTGACAAATGATATTGGCTATCGATCTATCATGATTTGAAGGTGTAATCCATTGCAGGTTGAGGTATTTGCCCGCTGAGTAGTTGTTCATACCTCTCACCACTACTCAATTTACCTTAGTTAGTATATGACTAGCAGGTTGGCAACTGTCATTTGTCTGTTCCATAACCTATGGCATACTGAAGAGAACAAATAAGTTCTAAACCGGTCTATGTCGGGTTAGGAATTGACAAATGATATTGGCTATTGATCTATCATGATTTGAAGGTGTAATCCAATGCAGGTCGGGGTATTTGCCCGCTGAGTAGTTGTTTCGTTCAAATCATATTTAATAACTTGTGATACGTGAAAGTCCAAAAAATTCGAACATTATTTCTTTCATCAATATACAACATGTCCGGCGTTGTGGTAGACAAGAGGACAAACGGACTAAAAATTTCATTTTTTGAGGAAAAGTCATTCTTCATAAAAAAATTTGCTTGCTGAAAAATACGATTGTCGATGAAAAAAAAATAAAAATTTTATACAGGGTGTGTCCAAAAATAAATTATTACAGTCAAGCAAAACGTCATTGTCAGTAACATTTAAAGATTTTGTCAGTTTACAATGTTGACAACGGAACAAAGTATACATAATTATTTATTTAAAACTACCTCGAAATATTAGTATAAAAAGACAATATACGATAAACAGAAACCAATACATGATTATAATTTAAGGCATAATTCATAAAAATAGACCAAAATCAGATAGTATAACAATTATTAATCAAACACCGCTCCACCATGAAGGACGCATTTTTCCAGTTGGGCTCTAAGATAGTCATAACTCCCCCCGCACTTCTTCTAGGGATATTGCTTCTACAGCTTGTATAATTCTTTGTTTTAAAATGTCCTCATCATTTGGTAGTAGATTGGCATAAGTTAACTGTTTTAGGCGTCCCCAGAAATACATATATGCCAACGGAAGGTCGGAACTTCTTGGTGGCCATAAAACTGGACCATTTCGTCCGATCCATTTTTGTCCAAATTGCAAATCAAACCATTCCTTCATTTCTCTAGCAAAATGGGCCGGGCATCCATCTTACTGGAAGTATATGGAAGTAAACGGTAATCTGCTTGTAGTTGTCGCAAATGATCAGAGAAAAAAGTATTTAACATATTTAAATAAGAATTTCTATTACAAGTATTCTCAAAGAAATACGGTCCTATTATACCATAGTAGGAAACAGCGCACCAAACATTCACTTTTTTAAAATATTGACGTGCGTCGGGTTGGTATTCTGAACATAGGATTAATATCACTCGAATAACGAACATGTTGCGATGCCACAGTTCCATTCGTCGAAAACGTGGACTCATCCGAGAACATTATAAGTTTATGGAATCCTCTATTACCACCTAAAATCTTACTTGCTACCCACAAACAAAAATTCAACCTTTTGCGATCATCACTCTCTTCTAATGTGTGGTTATAATGGGGTTTGTAGGGACGTATCTTATATTGCTTTAAAATTTCTTGAATAATACTTTTTTGAACCACATGTAGTTGCGTAGCTCGTTTCCTCAAGGACAGTGTTGGGTTTTCTCTAACAGATTGCAGTACAAGTACAGTCGCTGCATCATTGTCATTGTAGGATGTTTTTACTTTTTTTAAGTCTAATACGGATCCCGTTTCACGAAACTTCTTGACCAGCTTATAGACTTCCCATTTGGTTACTTGTACATTGGGGAACCTTTCATGAAATTTTCCAATAACGAATCTGTATGAACAATCTTCGTCACCATAACATTGGATTAAATGTATTCTTTGCTCCGTTTTTAACATTGTAAACTGACAAAATCTTTAAAAGTTACTGACAATGACGTTTTGCTTGACACTGTAATAATTTATTTCTGTTATGTTGTTATCTTAGAAGATGTGATGATTTGAAAAAATTTTCTTGAATAGCATTTTGCTAAGAAAATTATAATAAGGGTAAAAAATTTTGAATTTTTAAATTTTTGGACACCCTGTATAAAATTTTTATTTTTTTTTCATCGACAATCGTATTTTTTCAGCAAGCAAATTTTTTTATAAAGAGTGACTTTTCTTCAAAAAAATTAAATTTTTAGTCCGTTTGTCCTCTTGTCTACCAAATCGCCGGACAAGCTGTATAGAGCGTTTTCGCAAATTTGCCATAAGAAAAACTAGTGTCCTGTTAATTTTATTTCAGTTCTTTAGTGGCCTTATTTATTTCCACATTTTTTTAAATCTATCTGAGACAATTACAAGGAGCAGCTCGTAAGAAAACTAGCCTCCTATTCGATGAATAAGATGACTAGCAAATATATCGATTCTTCATACAGGTATCCGACGAATTTAACTATTTTTTATTGGTTAAGAAATTAACTTGGGTGATTCATGTTTGTATGTGTCAAAAATGTCCAGTCTCTACATAGATGCAACCTCCCTTCCCTTCATTCTAAGTTACTTCTAAAATCCTATATTTATTATATCTTAATCGAAATAGGAGGAAGTGGATTATCTGTAAAGTTCACCCCTTCATATTTTGGTCATTTTAACTCATTTCTACCATTTTCTATTACTATTCTACTATTACTTGTTTACTAATTACTAATATTAGATATTTTTTCAGCACCAAAACCAACCAACAGGAGATCGAGAAAACCAGGACTGGACAGAAAACCGCGCCAGGCTTATAGCGCCAAACAACTAGAACGCCTCGAAAGCGAATTCAAAATAGACAAATACCTCAGTGTTAGTAAACGAATGGAACTCAGTAAAGCTTTAAATTTAACCGAAGTTCAAATAAAGACTTGGTTCCAGAACAGACGCACTAAATGGAAAAAACAACTAACTACTCGGTTAAAGATGGCGCAAAGGCAAGGACTGTTCCCGCCACATTATTTCGCACCCAGTGCCCAACAGTATTCTGCATTGTTTTCACCATATTACTCTCCACTTGGATGCATGTTTGGAGTTCCGACAATAGAGGACTCCGCTGTGCCATCTACGGATGCGCCCAGGAGGAGTTAGTAATTGAGTCGCACCCAGCACTAATTTTAAAATCTAATTAAACGTTTTTAATTCCACAGTTTATCGAATCAGCAAGATGTACTGTTGTAATGTCAATTTATCAGATTTACAAGCAAAATCAAATAACTGCGCTGTGTTTTTGGCCGATATGTTGGCTCAAATTTTGTATGATTGTAGCAAGCTGAAATAACAACAGCACATTTCTTGTAATTTAGATCCAAATTCATAGTCATTTCTTAAGATAAGAAATAAGGTTTCCTGGATAAAGTACTCCTTCCTCATCAAATGTTTTTAAAATTAGACTATAATACGGGAATTACGAAGAATAAAAAATTAAAGATATCTCATTGTTAAATAAAGTTGTTGATGGTTAAAGCTGTTAAATCTTTAACAAGGAAAAACTCATTCCTTGAGAAATGAGGATCTAAAATTTAAGGAAACTGGGAGCTTTACCTTTCTCAAGGTTGTATTTTAGTTTATTGGAGTAGACACTTAATTGAAACTAGCAACAAATGTAGACGATACAGATGCATTTCTATTGACATATTCATAACCTTTTTATTGTCGTAAGGTTACTCAGTTTTTTCTCTATTACAATTTGAGTTGCATAAGCCCATTTGCAGTGAATGTAATGGACACAATCAAGTGTAACCACTTAACATTTAACAAAGACTGGATTAAAACAGCAGTTTCCTATATGAAATATGAAACCGTTGCATATAAATAAATGATGCAATGGGTACATATCTGTTACTAATAATATAATTTACAAAATGCTTATAATAAATTTATAATAACTGTATATGTGTTTTAAAGATATTTAGTAACAATAAAGTAACAAAGTTGCGAAGCTTGCATATAGCAATAAGTATGCTGACGTTAGTGAGAGGTGGTACTCTATAAGGATTCTACTTTTGGTGTAATTGTTACTTACTGGGGAATGTGTTTTATCTAATTATTATACAGTTGTCTCATTTAAAATGAAGACACTTAGTTATTTTCGTAATATTTTGTAATTCAGATTTGAGCCTTGGCACAATTGTAGTCCTATATGAAGCAACCAACTCAAATTTAAGTAACAAACTGAGACAATGGCAGCCCCCCAAATGGGGCCCATTTCAGATGTTTTGCTTCGCGTTAAAGATATCGAAAAAAGTTATTAAAAAAAGTTTATCAGAATCTAATTTTTCCGCAATCTACACACGGTGATAATTTTGGTTTGCAATTTAATAGGATGCCATGAATTGGAAAAAAATTATTGACCAGAAGTGTCAATTTAAGAGAAAAGAAAACAGACAATTAACTTTTGGTAATTTAAATAAGTAAAAAAACAACAGTTTAAAGTAACAATCAGTTTTTGAGATAATTACTCATTACATTTATTTCAATAAAATTTTTAATTAATTATCGGATGTAGTCTCTCAACTAATCCTCCGTTAATCTGAATACATTTCTCAATTCTTTTACGATTATGATTAGCTACTCTCCTCAGCTCTAGAATGCTGATTTCGCGACAGGCTCGTCTTATTTTAGTACAAAGCTCTTTTCTATTTCTGGGCCTTGTTGTGTAAACCTTATTCTTCACTGTTCACCAGAAATAAAAATCTAATGGTGTAATATCGGGTGACCTAGGAGGCCAGAGTTCAAGAGGAATATTTCTTCCTATCCAGCGCATTGGAAAATGTTCGTTTAATCACTGGCGAACAATTCTGGAATTACGTGTTGATGTACCATCTAGCTGGAAAAACAGCGCATGTCGCACATTAAGAGAAAGATTTTCAATTGCATCCCATAATTCCGTATCGAAAAAGTTAACTAAACGCTCAGCATTTAACGAGTTATTAAAGAAAAACGGACCAATTATTCGGTCTCCTAAAATTCCACACCATACGTTAACTTTCTCTGAATACTGGTCTTTACAATTAATAACCCAATGAGGATTTTCTGTAGCCCAATATCTACAGTTTTGAGAAGATGTCATCGCATTAGTGGTAAATGTAGCCTCATGAGTAAACAAAATTTGATACACAAAATCCCCGTCATTTTACTTTCATCACCTTCTTTCAAAGTATGTAGAAATTTTGGTTTATAAGGCTTGATTTTATGATGTATGAAACATCTTCTAATTTTCTCCTTTTCGATGTTAAATTGAGACGCCAACTCTCGTAGACTCACTCTTGGATTCGCATGATTTGCAGCTAAGATTACGTTATCTTCAGGATGCGGATTTATTCGACGAGTTTGATCATTCTGAGGTCTTTTAATAACACTGCCAGTTTCATTGAAAAGAGCATTTGTGGTTGGCTACAGTTCCATGAGTAATATCGACTCGTAAAGGATGTTTTCGGTTAAATTCTGCATCTACTTCTCTGCTACTACGAATTCCATCATCAAATAACCTTATTATTTCGATTTTTTCCCTTAAATGTAGACGCATTTTACGATTGTGACTAGACTTGTACACAATATAACTCCAAGTTTTGTCAGATTGACATTTAATTTAATCATAGTTTTTTGTTTCCATGGCATCCTATTAAATTGTAAACCAAAATTGTCACCGCTGCTGCTGAACATTTCTGAAAAAACTGAAAATGCGAATTTCTTAATGAAATTTGAGGCTCAAAATTAGATTCTGAACAACTCTTTTTAATAACTTTTTTCGATATCTTCAACGCGAAGCAAAATATCCGGAATGTGCCCCATTTGAGGGTCTGCCGTTGTTTCAGTTTGTTATTTAAATTTAAGTTGGTTGCCTCGAAATTTACGTCTTATATATGACTACAATCATACTAAAGCTCAAATCTGAGGTTCAAAAAATTGCGAAAATAATAGTCTTCATTTTAAATGAGACACGCTGTATGACAGTTAGTAGATTTCGTTGACTGGGATCTTTGAAACCCTTAAAACGAAGAAGGGAGTCTTATATTTTAAGGAGTACGTACTTTTCTGAGGATATTTTATTTCTTATCATAAATATTATCTATGAATTCATCTCAAGAGTTACCACATGACATAATTCCAGTATGAGACTCATAATTTCGATATTAGTGATATACTGATTAATAAAATAATGACAAAATCCTAAAATAATTTACAATAAATTTCACAGAGCTACAATTTTGCCCTTTTAATTAAATTAAAAAACTTTATTTACAACTTACAAAAATCTAAGGACTATAAAACTCATCAATATGTGTCATATATTCCTCTGATGTGAATTAATAACACATCCGATGGATCCATTAATGAATTTCAAACTCCTTTGTTTATTAGTCTCTGTTTATTGCACTAGAGAACAGATCGAAAAAGATACCACGAAAAAAAAGTTTCTACAGTGGCATTGTAAGCAGGACAGATAAACAAATCTAATGTAACATTTTCTAAAAAGGCGGAAATTTTATGGGATAAATTTGAATTCCAGAAATTTTTTTAAAAGAAAAGAATTTTTCATTTTTGGAATGTTCACAAACAAATGCCTGCCTTTACATTCCTTATGGTACCTGCTTCGAAGGAGAATTATTAGACCATTCTGCGGCAGCCTTTAACAAGATATTTGTATAAAAATCAGTTTTTCTACAAGAAATGGAAAAGAAAGAGCTTGTAATATATTTAGCAAAAAAACTCCGTTTTTGTAGATTTATTTAAATTTCATGCATTAATTTGTTTAAAATAAATAGTTAAGTATATAATGATTAATTATTATCATTTGTATATACACCAATTTAATAAAATATTTGTTACTATTATTCTCCTTTGAAATCTTGTGCGATGTACATATTTGTTATTGCTGTAAGTTCTGTTATATTATTTGTTCATATTTATTTTGTGTTACATAGTTTCATACATTAATATTTTGTAAATATTTGTTTACAATTTGAAAATACATATCGTAGATTAATTCTAATGTAAGAAAAATGCAATAAATACGCTTTGTAATAAAATTCATCTGAAATAATGTATTAAGTATTACTTTATTTTACTTAGATACATATTTGCCAAAGACAAAATAAGGTACATTATTTATTTTAGTCACAAATAGAGTATAAATAATCCTTCATTTCATTTAGAATAAGAATATATAAGAGCACCCGCAAAATTTTTGCTGGAAATTGGTCTAGCCAGTTTGGATAATTGGTTTGAATAAAAAATGCTTGATATCATCGAACAATTTTATTGAAATTTTCATCAAATTTGTCTCCCAGTATGACAAAAAAATGATTGAAATTTCAAAATTCCGAGGCGTGGAAAAAAGTTATTTAGTAATGAATGGGTCCACCTCGATTAGAATGCACTGATTCACTCTGTCAGGTTTGTCGTTAATGAGATGATCAATGTCATCTTGTAGTATCCAATCTCAAGCTTCTTGGATACCAAATCGAAGATCGTTTAAGTTTTCTGGAGGATGATGGAATACATGTTCCACTCATCCACCAATCATATCCCAGACATAATAAATGGGATACAGATTGGGTGACCGTACCGGCCATGAAGGCACCACCACAATAACTTCTTGTAAGGGTAATAAAATCTTCTTAAATCCCATAAAAATTTATGTTCGTTGAGCCAATTATCATCCTCTGTATGAAAAATTATCTTTAAATGACTGATCATTTTTAGACGAATATACTGATTACAACACTGACGTAGTTTTCCACGAAACACAAAACACTATATACCGCGTGCCTCTCGCCAACCAAGTTGGCATCATCTGGAGATGACTAAAACTAACCTTATGCTAGCTGTATCCTTATAAGTTAACTATTGTCACGGTTCGGTGAACCATGACCTACTAACAAATAAAGCGGGCTATTTGGGATTGGCCCTCTGTCACTATTCATATTATTCTTACACTTAATAATTTCCAAGCTTTCAAATGCATCCAGCTGTCTAGTATTTGTTACATTCCTAATTAATCTTAAATTGCTAATATCTATTTTATGGTTGTTGTCAAACGCATTTTGGACAACACTAGACTATTCTACCATATTTGAGATGGGTCATATTCTCTTTGAATCTAGTTTGAACTGATCGTCTAGTTTGTCCAACATACTTTTCATTACAATCCCCAACTTTTTGTTTGTTTCAATTTTGTCTTTAGGATTGCCTAAAAGTTGTTACAGTTTATTTCCCGATAAATGAACCACTGTCATACCTATATCTCTAAACATCTTACCAATACCACGGGTGAATCGAGGATCGAATGGAACCGATACAAATTTCAAATTTTCCCTTTCATTTCGAAAGGTCGAGTAATTTAGTACCGACTCATTAAATTCTCGTTTCCTAATTATTTTATCAATTAAACTTACAGAATATCCATTACTCGAAGCTATATCCTTAGGGGGTTGTATTATCTGTATTATCTTATTAATTAATGCATTTTCTTTTTCAAACCTCTCCGTGCTGAGGGGGAAACTTAATAGACGATGGACTAGAAAATCAAAACTCGCCATTTTCTGTTGAGCACAATGGTGATAGTCTTTAGGGATATATCTTAGAGCACTGATATCTTTTCTGTATATGTCAAATTCTAACTTATTTTCATTATTTCTAATTACTAATAGATCTAAAAATGATAGTTGTCCAGAGTTTTCAGTTTCATATGTGAATTTAACTGACGCGAAACGACTGTTTAATTTAGATACAAAGTTATCAATATCAGCGACTTTTTGTATCAAACACTGCAAAAATATCATCCACATATCAAAGCCAAACCCTGGAAAAATGCTCAAATTCTAGTTTCCTTGGATACAATTATATCAATAATTGTTTCCATGGAATTTATTAATCAAATAGATTTAATGGGGGATGAAAAGATCATTCCTTACAATAACTTTAAACCTCTACGTTCTTAAATTACCTAAGAAAGATATCAGTAGGTAAAAATGTTTTAAATTACATTCAAATCAATATTTGTAGAGATCCAAAAAAGTTTTGGTCTTATGTTAATGGCAAAAAATGTGTAAATACTTTACCTGATCCTGATACACAGACTTTTGAAGGGAACGATTTTAGCCAACGAGTGGATATTGCAAATGCTTTTGCCTTATTTTTTATTATTAAGTTTTATTGCTAGTAACATGTTTCATATTCCTGATATAAATATAAACGTAAATAACACTATCGCACATAAGTATACTTCCAAAATTGATGTGATTGAAGTATTAAAACAGATTAAATCCCCGCTGGTATACCATCAGGTTCAGATGGTATACCAGCTTTTATTCTGCGCGATGTGCTACAGTGTTGGCTTTGACTTGTCCGTTTATGAAAGTCTTGACCTTTGTTTAAAGTTCAGAATATTTCCGAATAAAAGGAAACTTTCAAGGATATGCCCGGTTTTTTGAGAAATGTGATAAAAATTTGGTTATTAATCAGTAATCAATAATCCCCTATAACAGTTATCTGTAACTTTTCCGAGGCTATTGAAATACTGTTACATAAAACGATTTACTTAAGTCCTAGTGGTTTAATTAATAATTATTAATGTGGTTTTATGAAAGGACGATCCACTGACCACTATTACTAACCTGTTCTGTATAATGCAATACTTATATGAATCTATTGACTCTAAAAAGGTAAGTTGACGTCACATACAGATTTTAATAAAACTTTTGCCAGGCTTGGTCATAGTATACTACTGCTTAAACTTGGAGAATTTGGGTTTTCACATAATCTACATACATCACATTTGCATTATTGACGCCCACACGTGGAATACCGTGGTTCTAAGTTTGGCTAATTTATAGCTACGTCTGGTGTGCCACAAGGATCAGTTCTTGGGCGTCTTCTCTTTATTATTTTCATTAATGATATTGTAAATATAATTGACGTCAGCTGCCTTTTATGCGCAGATTTAAAAATTTAATGTGATATAGAATCTGTCGCCAATTCCTTTAAACTCTATGAGAATTTAAGCGAAATCGATAACTGCAGCATCCAAAATAGTTTACCATTATATCTTACACAAAAAAAGCAAACCATCTCTTTTCAATTAAACTTAACAACGTGATATAGTAACAGAATCTAAAGATTTAGGCGTAATATTTGATTCAAAACTTAGGTGTAACCAACATATCAATACTGTTCTACTTGCTTGTTACAGAAATGTTGGATTCTTATTGCGACATAAGGATTCAACGATATTGGCATTTTGTTTTTACTTTTTAATACATTTGTTTTTATCAAATTTAGAGTACGCTTGTATAATATGGATTCCTAGATACCAAACTTACAGTAACAGTCTGGAAAATATACAACTGAATATTTTAAAATTTGTGTTATTCAAGTTGGGTGGTGTCTACACTGTTTACCTTATAGTTGGTTTTAACTTAACCTAACTATTCCTACCATTGCAACTAGACATACTAATACTTTTTATTCGGCAATGCCAATGACCAATTTACTTAAATTCTCGCATGATATACACGATAATTTCGATATTTTTCACTGTAGTATTTCGTTCAATCAAAAATTTGGTTTCACGTAATCTATTAGCGTACATATTTTGATAGTATTACAGCTTCGTTTCTATACTTAACTGTTATAATGTGTATATTAAATATCTAGTATCACTGTTTGTCAACTATTACTACTGTATCCCTTGCCATATGAGGACGGGCATTGTAGATTAGGCAATGCAACTGGTTCCAGCATATCTGTTATATGATAAGCAACGTCAAGTTACCGAAATGAGGAGAAATGGTCTTAGTGCCGTAATATATCCCATCCCAAATCGTCATACCTTAGATAAGATTGTCCGACGATCAAAGGCGAATTCCAATTTTAGAATTTTCCACGTCGGCGTCTCACACTTCTGCATCCATCATAAGCTCACAAACAAAATCGACATCAATACTGTCTGATAGCATTCCTGTCTCTCTCTCTCATTATATCATGCCAATCCGAGGACACAATGACGTAGAGTAAGGAATATAGGTACAACAACGGTTGGTAAAAAATAAGTCCAAAATTTCTAAATCAGCGATATAATGAAGCTATCCTCCAACCTAAAAGTTATATCTACTGATTTCCCACAGCTCGCGTCTTCGAGAATCTATCTCGTAAGGCCAAAGGTCGTAGATGGCGTTCTTCCTGATACGTGGTTGTTCCATGGCGTCCAGATCCTTATTGACGCTCATGGCGACATTCCTTGATCAATATTTGAATATTTGAATACAGTTACTAAATTACGGCCTATACGATTGGCAGTATCCCTTAAAGGAAGCCCGGATTCTTTTATATCGACTATTCCGTCTTATTCGAAGTCATTTAATGGACGAGAAGTTGCTCTTCTACGAATTCTAAACATTTTTAAAGTTGTTTAATGCTCAATTTGATGACATTAACCCGATCCTTATTTGTCAATTTCTAATACAAAAGCACTGAAATAATCAGTACTTTAAAATAAAATGTATGCAAAAAAAGTTAGAAAATATAATTTCAACAAAATTTCTTAGCGAGTTCTTGATATTTTTTTATTCAAAATTTCATAATTTATGATTAAAGATGGAAAGTTGCTAATAAACGTCTCAATTAAAATCTCTGTGGGTATCTTTTGGGTGTAGAATTAATCACTATAAAAATAGATCGATAAAAGTCAACATCTACTAATATTTTTTATTTGTGCATTTTAAAATTTTTACACTTTTTACATGTTTCTATATTTTAATTTTTTTGTGCTAAATCTAATTGTACAAATAAATACAAATAAATAACATATCAATAAGAGTAAAAATATGGTATTCCCTTAAAAATAAGAAAAAAGATAATAATAAATAAAACATTACAAAAAAGTGGTTACCTAGTTATATAATACAGCTATATTACATGGTTATCTTAAAAAAAAATGTTTTTACAGGCGTTTATATATAAGTCGTTACATTTTACTCCTAAAATTACTTTTTATACCTACATAAACTGTTTTATCAAAAATACTGTGTGAAATTTACATTGTACTGCATGTAAATGAAATGAGTCTATAATGTGTCTGAAATATTCATAATCCCAGTTGTTAATAATCTTAAATATTTCGATTAAGTTACTTCAAAAAATCATACTAAAGACAACACAGATACATTTAATTTACCTCAGTGTTATTCTTAACTATTTCGAGATGTTTAAGATCAATTACAGTGCTTGATGTTGAATTACTTCGGCATGAAACGAAAAGTTACTCTAGCACATCTACATATTATATCGACTGCATCCGTTTAAATTTAGGGTTATTTACATGATGGCTATGTAAATAACGATGTTTCTCACTAAAACACTCTCGCTCAATATTATCACTTTAGCTGTGATAATAATTTATTATGTTAAAGCTCATATAACAGCCCAAATTGTAGCTGACTTTTCAATGCTTGATTACGGCAATCCTTTGAATTATACAAATATAGTTCCATATATGTGTATTATTGGTGTAACATTTTTTTTAAGTTAATTTTTTTAAATAGATCCCATTTTTATTCATACATATTATTTTTTCCCTTCCTTCTTCACACCCATATTAATATTACTTTGCTTCTAGTTGTATAGGTAACTTTAGTGTACATATAATGTACATATTATTCAATAAATGTACATATTATTCAATATATGTACATATAATGTACACTTTTATTGATATAGTGTACACTTATTTTGTATAGAAGATTTTTAGTATATGCGATTTACTCATATACAAGTGATTGTGTGATTACATTTTGTTTTTTAATGGCTAGACATAAAAAACACGAGGAGAAGCCAAGTTGTCAATAATTGCTTGTGTGAAATTACTAAGAATCAATAAGACTGGATACTTTTTGTTCCGAGGAAATTGCAATTAGAAATGGTGTTTGGAAAGATTATTTTTGAATCTCAGAAACCTAACAATTTTCATAGAAACGTGAAAAGCTTCTCAATTGGCAACGCCTACTTTCAGTTTATTCGATTGAATACACAATTTGAGATTATTCCTACATAATATAGCAATTAGAAAATATGTTTAGAACTTAATACTCTAAGAATCATCTAAGATATAAAACATGGTAATTTTTAGTATACGAGACCATCAAATAATTGCAATGTTGCGTGTGTGTACAGGGTGATCATTTTAAATGTCTCATTTTATTTCCAAGAAAGGAAAAGCAAAAACTGAGGTTATAGTTTCTTTTCCAGAGAATACGGCAATGGAATTTGAAAACATGTATTCGATTGCGGAAAAAAAAGCAGTGCAATATCATTTCCGTCTAAAGCGAAATACGGAATAATTATACTACATTTGTTAAATTTCTCTTATATCTCCCTTTAAATAATTAAAAATCGAATTTATTTTATTTTTGAGTTTTGGTTTTTTGGTCCTATTGGTGGTAATGTTTTACTGTTTTTTTTTAAAGCTATATAAAGCTATAATATCATTTTTTGCACTTTAAATGCACTCTAAATGGGGAAAATTATTTACACTTGTTACAAGTCATTACATTTTCTTTAATTCTTAACGTATGTAAAATTATTACGCGATGACATTTTCTTAAAAATGAAGACAGAACTAAAACATTTTTTATATTCAAAATAAAGGTTTTAATCATATATTATTCGTACCTAAATAATCGCGATATGCGAATTTTGATATCTATGAAAATCAATTAAATCATTGCTCATTCTGACTGAAATATGAGCTTCTAAGATTGGGATTCCTCAAAGTGAGAGGGAAAAAAGCATTTATTTCTAGTTTCATATAAATGCTTAATAAATCAAAGATGGAATAATATATAAAGTAGTTTAAGAGCTATTATTCTGACGATAATATTATAAATTTTTAGTTGATAATTTTTTAACATTTGCGATCCAAGAATGAAAATATTTATTTACTTTTTATTGTTAGATTACAAATTTTAATTATAACAAAAATTAACATTTACAATTTTTAATTATTATGTTTGTTAGAATAATAGTCTTAAAACACCATAAATAAATATCATACCTTCTTTGGTTCTTTAAACATTTCAAGTAATTCAAAAATGAACGCCTAGTTGCCTTTCACTTTGTGAAATTCCAGCTTTAAAGACGCATCCCTTCTCGCATTAAACACCTATTTATTTCAACATTTTACAAAGCCATCTGACCAAATCAATCCAACTATAAACATAAAACAAACAACATTAAGGTAAAAATGCAAAACAACAAATTGAATTACTTAGATACTATTCTGTACACCCACCACGGCTAACAAAATATCTTCACAAATGTTTCCTACCCATAAATTCTTCTCTTTTAAAATTAAAATACTGTTCCAAAGTGCACAGCCGATAAAGTATATTCACATGTATTTCCTTTAAGTTTCAACAAACTAGTAATGTCGAAAAATGTAAAAATGTGAGGTAGGGATAAAGTTGGATACTACTACTGATAAAAATAACCAAAATTTAAAATTTGGTGAGTTGCTTTGTTTTATAATATCTTAGCACCTTTGTATTTTAGTAAATAGTGGTATTGCAACTTATGTATTATCTAATTAAAAATCAGAAATATACAATTATTTTATCACAATAACATACCGTGTATTAGAGATTTTGAGCTTCTGATTATGTCATGTTACTGAACTGGAAAAGTGAGTCAAGCTGTGAATAAATCTTATTTTCTATATACAAAATCATTGTATGTTTCTACTGATTTACTAATAAAAGATGAGTACCATTTCGTACACTGTCATTATTGTTTAGATCTATAATCTCACGGCATCAAAGAATATTCTAAAATGTAATCCTAGGAACTACTTTACTCCAGTGCGCCCTTTCCTGTATTTGGCAACATTAAACACAAAAAGTCCACTTCCTAAAACATCAAATAAGTAAATGGTAATAATATATTTTCGTGAAAATTGCGTACACCCACTTTCAAATAAGAGATACATTTTTAGTTTTAATAATCCTTAGTTATAATCAATGTATTTCAAACCAGTGCGTATATATTCAAATTTATATAATCAGTTTTATTTTAGCTTATATACATACATCCCACCAACACATAACCATGAATATATATGAAATTTATACTATAGATGGCATATAAATAGCCAATGTCAACCACTATTTTTAAATTTGGCGTAATGTCTTTACCATCTTTACACATATTTTAATGTAATGTTTGTATTCCTATCATCATCCCTCTACCCTACACGGCCACCCCCTCAAAAAATTTAAATTGCAAAGAGGGTCGAGTGATACGTCTTTTGAAAGGTCTTTCAATTATCTACATAACTGTGTATTTTTTTAAACTTTTATCGATTCGTTCCTGAGAAATAATTATTTCATTATTTTAGGTTCGGGAAATAAAAATAAAAGAAGCAGTTTAAATTATCGTATGTATTGTTCAAAATGACCCCCACCGACTTCCATACAGTAGTATAATCTGTCTTTGAAATTCTGTACGAACATTTCTGAACACATCTGGAGTCAATTAATGGCATTCTTGAACAATTCTTTCACGTAACTCTTCCAGAGATGCGGGTTTTGTTGCAAATACCTTCAATTTCAAATGTCCCCACAGAAAGAAATCCACGACAGTTAAATCGGGTGACCTAACGGGCCACTCCACAGGACCTCTTCTTCCAATCCATCGCTCAGGAAACCGATTATCCAAAAATTGACGGACTGATATAGCAAAATGTGGGATGCCCCATCCTGTTGAAAAAAAACAGTTCGCCCTCTAAAAGATTATCGTCTTCTTCGAGGATTTGCGCAATCATTGGGGCGATGTTATTTTCTAACAGATCGAGGTACCTTTTCGCCATTTAAATTGTCAGGAATAAAAAAACTGCCCGACAATGTGATTCCCTAAGATGCCTAACTTTTGAGGCCTTTGGGTATGAATTTCCATGAACAAATGTGGATTGGTTTCACTTTAATACCTACAATTATTCCTGTTTACCTCCCCATTTAACTGAAATGTCGATTTATTAGAAAAACACGTATTGTACAGTAGATTGGCATTACCGTTTAATTGTTCACTAAAAATGTCACAGATTTCAAGCCGACGCGACGATCGGGATCATCTTCGTTTAATTCGTGTACCAATTTAAATTTATATGGATGAAATTTGTGGGCCTTTTCAATTCGATGAACACTGCTTCGTGATACACCGGAAGCCTCAGCTACTTTCCTGATCGATTGAGTATTATCCATCTGCAAATGACCCAGAACGGCCACATCGATTGCTTCATTCCTAATCGGTCGCTGAGGTACATGCTTTTTGTTTCCTACAGAACCCGTTTCCCTAAATTTTGTTAATAATTGTAAAACATACTGAGAACCAACCCTTCTATCTGGGTGATTTCTATTGAATATGCGCTCCGTAGCTCTAGCACAATTATCGTTTTTAAAATAAATGCTGACAGTTTCTATTCTCTCCTGAAGGGTATAAACCATTTTGAGAACTCACTCTGGTAAAATCTATCTCGATTTAAAATTGGTTGTGAACAAATTAATGTTCAAAGACTATCAAATACCTGTTAGTCTTTTATTATTCTAAAACTAAACGGACAAGGAAAGTGTTTTTTGTCTAAAAAACTCGTGTTGATTTGAGAGCACTAAAAAATGTAGTTTCTTTATAAATTCCAATACCCAGTGCCGTGTATTTTAGATTTTTTAAACGATTTCGATTGTGTGTAATCATCAAAAATAAAATTATTTTCCTTAAGAATGAATCGATAAAAGTTAAAAAAAATACACAGTTATGCAGGGAATTGAAAAACCTTTCAAAAGATGTATCACTCGACCCCCCTTGCCATTTGAATTTTTTGAGATGGTGGCCGTGTAGGGTAGAGAGATGATGATAGGTATACAAGTATTACATTAAAATATGTCCCCCTTGGAAACAAGGTCGACGTGTTTCACCAATTTTTCAAAAAAATTTTATCTCCAAAGTTATTCAGGGTGCCTACTTTTGGTTGGGACACCCTGTATATATACTTCCCTCTAATTGAAATGCACGAAAACGTTAGTATTTTTGAAAACCATTTGGTTTACATAACTATAGTAAGATACGCAAATTTACAGGATACTTCTTTTTAGGCTAAAAAAAATCTGAAAGTGCCTAATTCACTGAATTGTAATTTGTATAAGAAACCAACATCTGAAATAAAATTATTAAATTCGCTTTAAAAACAATATTAGGAGAACTATATTGAAACACTGTTTTTATTCAATGGAAGGTTTTTTACGAGCACCTACCTATTTAAAATCGTATATTATTTATTATATTGATTTGGAGTAGAACTACGTGATATTTAATTTAATTTTGTTTTATTTTATATACTGTTTTATTATGTCATATATGTGTTGTTGTTATTTATATGTACATACCAATCAATCAAGTACCATTAACTATAAGATAGTTCTTGTTGTACCTTGATGTACCAATCTGTATATTACGTCCCGAAAGCTGGCAAAAGTCCAGAGACTAGCCTGCCTAGGGATCACTGGCGCAATGAGGACGACACCGACAGCTGCTCTGGAGGTTCTGCTAGGCCTGCCAACGCTTCCCTCGTGGATAAAGAGGGAGACTATGGCGGCCTATCTGAGAATGCGGGATTCTGGGAGCTATCAGTGTTCAGGCAGAGCTGAAGGTCACGCAGCAATTGCTGGACAGACGGAGAGGGAAATCCCTCTCTCTGTCCTGAAGGTGAGAGAATCGAAAGATCAGCTAAGGTTGGAAAGGAATTACACTCTCACTCTTCCCAGTAGGGAGGAGTGGAGTAAAGGAAGAATTGACTTCCGCCCGGACTCTCTGGTGTGTTACACAGACGGATCTCGGGTGGCCACTAGACCGTCTTCCGGGGCGGGAATATATCTGGAAGGCAAAGAAGTACAGGAGAGTTTTGCTTTAGGCTCGTACACCACGGTCTTCCAGGCAGAGGTTTACGCCATCCTAGTGGTGGCAGATAGGGCTGAGGTTAGGAATGGGGCGGAACAGATAATATACATCTGCTTCGACAGCCAGGCTGCTCTAAAGGCGGTGTGCTCCCCCAGGACGAGATCAGCTCTTGTCCATGAGTGTGGGGATGCCCTAGAAGAGCTGGCTAGGCATAAACAAGTGAGACTGGTATGGGTCCCGGGACATATGGGAGTTCCAGGCAACGAGAAGGCCGATGAATTGGCTAGACTCGGAGCCGAAGAACCCTGTCACGGGCCTGAGCCTATGTTAGGTATTTCAAGATGGCAGGTCACAACGGCCTTTAATGAGTGGGTCCACGAGACACTGAGGACGCACTGGAGGACCAACAGGGCCTGCAGGCAGACCCGAGATTTTGTGACGGGGCCGAACAAATCGAGATCGGCCTGGTTGCTGGGACGGAGTCGGAAAACTCTGAATCTCTTAATCGGTGTTCTGACAGGCCACTGCAGATGTAGGAGGCATCTATCATTGATAGGTATTGAGGAAGACCCTACATGTCCAAGATGCAGGAGTGATGAAGAGACATCTTACCACTTCCTGGGACAATGTGGAGCGTTTGGGCGCCTGAGACACAGTATCTTCGGTTCTGAGGCGCTTCTAAGGGAGGAGATGAGCTCACTCGCAATGAGTGACATCCTGACCTTCATCAGAAGGTCGGAAAGATTCGATGAGGGAGCAAGAGAAGCACATGGCTGAGGGGACAGCTGGGGGTTGGTAAAAAGGGCCCATCTGTGGCCTACTTACCAGGCGTCAGCCTCCCTCACCATTACCATTACCATTACCATTACCATTACCATTACCATTACCATTACCTATCTGCATATACAGTGATTTTTACTTTTATTTTGACTTTTACTGTTTTGTATTACAGTTTATATATTTATATTTGTGCTTTGTGTATTTGTATTTATATACACCAACTTTGTATAATCTTTTAATTTTTATTAACGACAAGGTAGTTCTTGTGTTTTTTTTTCGACAAATGGACCAATCTGTATATACAGTGGTCTTTATTTTTATATTTACTGCTATTGTATTTAGTTTATATATTGGTACTGTGTGTATTTGTATTTATATATATATATTAACTCCATATAATGTATTATATTTTATTAACTATAAGATAGTGTTGTGCTCTGACCTGCTACAAATGTACAAATTTTTATATAATGTGGCACGTATAAGGATAAAGTTTATACATTTTATCATCTTTTGTGGTTTTTTAATTCAGATGTAAATACTTTTTGATGTCTCTAAAACGTTTTCTAGGCATAGAATTATATACAAGAGGCATTCCAGCATCTGGAAATTATGCCCAGTACATAGGTATCTTCCTTTGGAAGTTTATGGTATCCACTAAATAATTATATTCCAATAAACGACCTCAAATCATCTTAAGCGAGAAAAAATATTGCTAATTTTTTTTGCCTCGAATAAAATTCACTTTGTTAAATTATCTGCTCAACGAAATTTTGACAACAAAAATACCTCAAAAATTTCAGCCGCAGTTTCACCATACAATACGGATACGTTTTCAAATTTGTTTTCTGAAGCATTGTTTGTGTAACGACAAACTGTTTTTTTTGTCAATTCGTAACATATTCCTCTTTACGTTTCTTATTTTTAGAAATCTTAGATTTTGAGTACTAGTCTCGGGATCCTCTCAATATGTAATATTTTTTCCGAAGATTTTGCTATATTTAATTTATTTTTCAATACAGTAACAGCTCATCATCATCATTATTTTCTATGTAATGGTTCGACAAAGTTGCAAACATTTGAAGAGTACCTGTCCGTGTTTTCTCGTCACTTGAGATATCGTTTTCCTTAAAATTCTCATCATGAGCAGTTGCTCCATTTTGATGAAATCGTACATTTCTATAACTCTGGGGTGCCAGTAGTCAAGGGTATTGACTTTCCATGTCATACCATCAACTAGGAATTTTTGCGATTTTTAGTTTGAGCGATCTAAGAAATATGTGAGTAGGTACAATAATTTTATCCAGGAAAATAAATTAATTACATCTCTAAAATCATATATCATATGATTTGACACAAATTTCTTGGAAAAAGTGAAAATTTCTTGCACACGAATATGGCAGTAAACCAAAATAATCAATTGAAGGAGTAGTGGATGGATAAAGAGGATAATACAAGGAAGGTTTAGTGCCATATTCCCCAAAAAGAAACAATTATGCAGCTACGGACACGTGTTTCGGAGTCATTGCCCCTCATCAGCGTAACGTAGCTAAAGGAATTGGATCTACGATGGGATAGATCAGGAACAAGAACTAAAATAAGGCTGGAAAGTACAGTACACAGTACTCAATTAGTGTCTTCATGTTCCCATGTGCCACATTTGGGGCCTCGATGAGCACAGTCAACACACAGAGCTCTATGTGTACTGCTCGTTTCCACCTGGCACATACAAATAAAACAAGATAGATTTATTGGGGTTCAAAATAAAACAAGGAAGGTTTAGTGCCATATTCCCCAAAAAGAAACAATTATGCAGCTACGGACACGTGTTCGGAGTCATTGCCCCCTCATCAGCGTAACGTAGCTAAGGAATTGGATCTACGATGGGATAGATCAGGAACAAGAACTAAAATAAGGCTGGAAAGTACAGTACACAGTACTCAATTATGTCTTCATGTTCCCATGTGCCACATTTGGGGCCTCGATGAGCACAGTCAACACACAGAGCTCTATGTGTACTGCTCGTTTCCACCTGGCACATACAAATAAAACAAGATAGATTTATTGGGGTTCAAAATTAAAAACAAGGAAGGTTTAGTGCCATATTCCTAAAAAGAAACAATTATGCAGCTACGGACACGTGTTTCGGAGTCATTGCCCCTCATCAGCGTAACGTAGCTAAGGAATTGGATCTACGATGGGATAGATCAGGAACAAGAACTAAAATAAGGCTGGAAAGTACAGTACACAGTACTCAATTAGTGTCTTCATGTTCCCATGTGCCACATTTGGGGCCTCGATGAGCACAGTCAACACACAGAGCTCTATGTGTACTGCTCGTTTCCACCTGGCACATACAAATAAAACAAGATAGATTTATTGGGGTTCAAAATAAAAACAAGGAAGGTTTAGTGCCATATTCCCAAAAAAGAAACAATTATGCAGCTACGGGCACGTGTTTCGGAGTTATTGCCCTCATCAGCGTATCGTAGCTAAGGAATTAGATCTACGAAATGAGCAGTACACATAGAGCTCTGTGTGTTGATTGTGCTCATCGAGGCCCCAAATGTGGCACATGGGAACATGAAGACACTAATTGAGTACCGTGTACTGTACTTTCCAGCCTTATTTTAGTTCTTGTTCCTGATCTATCCCATCGTAGATCCAATTCCTTAGCTACGTTACGCTGATGAGGGGCAATGACTCCGGAAACACGTGTCCGTAGCTGCACAATTGTTTTTTTTGGGGAATATGGCACTAAACCTTCCTTGTTTTATTTTGAACCCCAATAAATCTATCTTGTTTTATTTGTATGCCAGGTGGAAACGAGCAGTACACATAAAGCTCCGTGTGTTGATGACTGTGCTCATCGAGGCCCCAAATGTGGCACATGGAACATGAAGACAACAATTGAGTACTGTGTACTGTACTTGGGAGCCTTATTTTAGTTCTTGTTCTCTGATCTTACTCCCATCGTAGATCCAATTCCTTAGCTACGTTACGCTGATGAGGGGCAATGATTCCGAAACACGTGTCCGTAGCTGCATAATTGTTTCTTTTGGGGAATATGGCACTAAACCTTCCTTGTTTTATTTTGAACCCCTATAAAACTATCTTGTTTTATTTGTATGTGCCAAAGAGGATAATAATTAACAAATTGTTAATTTTTCAGAACAACGTTTTTACCAACCATCATTCACCAAAGACACCGATTTATATCGTTTCCTAGTTTCTGTATCCATTCGGTATCTAAGCATCTAACCATAGAAACGTTACGAAACATTGGTGATAAGTTGTAACATCACAACACACTTATCAAATAGGAAAAATCCAATTGTTGAAACGATATCAGTTAACGACTTTATCTTTCCACCCCTTCAATTAAAGCAACCACTTTTCGATTAATGCAAATTGATATAATTCTGATGCCAATGCTTTGACTTCATTTTAGTGTAAAAAAATCGATACAGAACAGAAAATGTCCAACATTTTAATTCGATTTATATCTATTCTGATGGTTCTTGCATCAAAAGTGTTATCCACTAGATGTCGGCAACTAGTGAGGCAGTATGTAGTAAAAAAATGTAGAGGTATACCCAACCTAATAACCAAACTGATAAACAGTTTATATCATATTAGAGCAGAAAAAATTCTTATAATGTGCAAATCACACTATACTCCAACAAGAAATTTGCTATAGAGCCTTCCCCACTGTTGTAAAGAAGAAACCATCATTTTTAATTATGTTTTAAGATCTAACAGACAAACTTTGAATAGTAAAAAATGTATCTCTTTTAGTGGTCTCTCTTACTAGATAGATACTTCAAATGAAAAAATAAAAAAATACTCACCTAAAAGCATACACGCGAAAAGTACTATTGGTATCACACAGTTTAAATCAATAAAGAAACCAAACAATAAGTTTCCTAAGAGAGCGCCTCCTCTGCCAAACGTAAGGACAATGCAGCTGCCATTACCCTGAAAATCATAAAGTGCATTAAAATATTTTATTGTAAGAAACTGTTATTGACAATATTCAGAACTGATCGAGGATTATGAAGATTTTCATTTAAATGTGGTTAATTTAACTACAGCAGCTTTAATAGAACGGATCTGTATAAATGTAATATTATGTTATTAGTTATTTTTCTTTTGTAACTTTTTAAATTATAATTTTTCTCTGCTAAATTATTGTACTGAGTGTCCTACAATTAGGTGCCTTCCATCAAGGTGACAGAACTAGAAAAAATAAGTTGAAATTTGCATATAAACATTTACCTTAAATCAGTTCATAAGGGGAGCTACAACCCCTTAAAGGGGTAAGTACAATATGCTATGTGCCAATAAATTCGTAATGTATTAAGTTGCGAAAATTAAATTTGGATCATTCATTAATTATTTCATAACGTTACATATTTTTTCAAATTTTTATCTAAATATCAGGATTTATTGTGGAGTTATAGTGAGGATGACGGTGAATTTTCGCCATGATTTCTTTGTCTTATTCTTTGTCTTATTATTTTCTTTTAAGACATTTAAAACGAAAAAAAGTGCCAAGGTTGAAAACTGCATAAAAAAGTGCTCTTACTAAATGTCGTCCATTGTTTGGTGGCTGAAAGGATTACAACGGACGGCCAAATCTAAACTCTCTGGACTGCAGAGATTAGCATGCATAACCGTAACGGGAGCAATTAGCACCACACCGTCAGCTGCAATGGAAATCCTCCTGGATTTACCCCCTCTTTATATATATCTGGAGAGAGGCCAGGTGGGCAACCTACAGACTGCAACAAGCGACCATTAATATGCCGCAGACTAGTATCATGGAGCGGAACAGGTTGTTGGATGACATAGAGAATCACAGCATCCTGGGAATGCCCTCGGATACTATGCTTTACTATGACCAACTACGAGCTGACCTTCAACATCCTTTCTCCAGAAAGAGATGAGTGGGATCGAATAAAGCCGACTCACTGAAGGCAGACAGTTGTTGGTTTTACATACAGCTCCAAAACTCCCGAGGGAACAGGAGCCGGAGTACACAGCTACAGACCAAGGGTGAGGATAGTCTCAAACCTAGGTACTCATGCAACTGTTTTTCAGGCTCAGGTTCATGCCATTGAACTGTGTGGAATATATGCATCTTACACGCAGATCAATTAAATTTTTCAGATAGCCAAGCAGCTATAAAAGCTCTTGGCTCCTACCGGTGTAACTCCAAAACGGTATGGAACTATCAGAAAGCTCTAAATCATTTGGGCAAGAACAACAAAGTGACTCTGGTCTGGATACCCGGCCACTCTGGTATGGAAGGTAACGGAAATAGCGGACTCCTTAGCCAGAGAAGGAGCGGGATCACGATTCATCGGACCAGAACCAATACTTGGCATATCTTCAAGTACGGCCAAGATGGCTATCTCAACCTGGGCTGAAAGGCAAACTCTCCAGTATTGGCAAGAGTTACCAGGATTAGTTCATTCGAAGGCGTTCATAAAATACCCTTTGAAATCGAGAGCTAAGAAACTTTTAGAGTTAAACAGGATAAACCTGAAAACTCTAACAGGCCTATATACCGGGCACTGCCGACTAAACTATCATCTGCATAAACTCAGCCTAGCGGAAAACGCCGAGTGCAGTCTATGCCTGGAGGATGATGAGAAGGCAGACCACATCTTATGCACCTGTCCCCGCTGTGGAGAGGATCCGATTCTCAATATTTGGCAAAGGGCAACTGCTGCCAGAGGATCTGGACACATTCTCACCCAATAAAGTTATCAGTTTCATTAAGAGACTGAACTTATTGGGTGAAATATAATTAGGCGTGAGCCACGATAGGCCTGCTGATGGCTGCAATGGAGGGTCTACTGAGACCCACTCACAACAAACCTAAACCTAAAACCTAAATGTCGATAGGAGCTATCGTTTTGGAGTTATTTGTATTTAAATATTGCAATGTAGTTCATGAATTGGCATTTCCACATATGTTTTTATTTGCTTATACGATAGTATTTATAAATATGAGCTCACAGAATTTTTTTCGGATATTTTTGAGCTCCAGAAAGGGGTTTAAAAAAAATTACAAAGTTTTGAATTTTTCTTATGACATCATCCGACTAGGTTTGGCGTCAAAAAGAAGTAGCCAGTGAAAGTGAGGACGGACCGCTGTATTGCCAGTTTTACGTATTGTTTTAAAAGTTTGATTGGTGATTACTTATTCAGTTATAAAAATACAACTATAAATTCATTAACATATTTTTTTTAACCTTAGTACGAAGAGAAAATTGTATGTGTACTTATGTTAAGATTTCGATATTTAAATATTTAAAAAAAATCAGCAGAACTCAAATAAGTCAGGTTATATTATAGATTTATTCTCCTTTGCGGTTGTAGACTTGACGATTGAAAACAAAATAAATATTAATTAATTATTATAATCACTTATTTATTTTTAACTTTCATCTGATAATGATGATTTTATTTGAATAGTATTGGTGCGTGCATTTTATTAAAAAATCGTAAAATTTTTTATCGTTTTAAAAGAATTTAAATTATGAATAGTGGATAGCAATGTCAAATCAGTAACATAATCATTTTCTTCGAAATTCATTAAGTGGAATATACGTAAATACTTAACTTTTATTTTGTATCCAAATTAAAACAGTCTTAATAATGTTTGATATTCCACAAAAAGCTAATGTACAAATTCACGAAATCATTCAAAATCATAATCTCAAAAAGTTTTCAGCTACCAAAATAATAATTAAATAAAGAAAATATAGCCATATCACAGGGCGCATTATTTCATTGGCTGATTATATGGCGGTAATTTTAAATTAATTAATTTTTATGAAATGTTGTTTAAACTTTTATATTGTTGAAATATCATAATTAGTTGTTGAATAATCATTTAATATTTGGCGAATGAATGCAAGGGATATTCAGGAAATATTGGATAGGATATATTTTAACGACTAAACTCATGGATTTCATTTTGAAACTTTTTTAAAACATCATCAAGACAAATTAGTTTTATTAGTTTTAAGTATTTTTTAAAGTAGTTTGTATTTGAATAGCTTTATTTCTTATTTCACCAAAAAAGAAAAATGTTATTTGGTCCTATTATTCAAGTTAAGAGTCAGTCATATGGAGAATAGAACTAGTCGTAAAACTATTTTATATTATCTTGGTTTTTTTTGTGTAGATTATATTATATCAATATAAATAAATAATATAAACCGACTATATCTGTGAAAAGTTAGTAAATCCACATTTTTACGTAATTTTACACATAAACTGTGAAAAATGCAATATTCTATAAAAAATTGTATCATACAAATATAAGAAATATTGTCCTCCGCCACCGAATGGTATGTAACCTCTATAAATTAAAACATGTTAACGATAATTTGTCAAAATATGTAAAGCTAGACTAATTAATTGATAAAACTTTAGTTTTTAAACTTATGACGGTTCGAATTTTTTAGCAAGTAACGCCAAATCTCTTGGCAAATGTTTATAAATATCCAACTTATTTTCTTATTCTTGATCATCTTCTGAACTTAAGACCACAATTTTAAAATAATATTAACTAGAAAATTATTGTAAAAAAACATTTTTTTATTTATCCTTAAATTACATGTAAAGCGATATTTTAAATTGCTCTACAAAACTATAATTGAAAATATTGTGAAATTATTTTTTAGTGGAATGTTGTTACCCATTCATCATTACCTGTCCTGTATTACAATATTAAAATACAAATAACTCCAAAACAATGAGTTCTATCGAAATTTAGTAAGAGCGTCTTTTTCCGTTTTAAATGTATAAAAAAAAAGTATCCTAACAAATCATGATATTTACATACAAATTTGATAAACTATGTAACGATATGTAATTAATAAATGGCCCAAATTTAATTTTTGCAACTTAAGACGTTTCGAATTTATTGTCAAATAACTATGTTGTACTTAACCCTTCTAAGGAATTGTAGCTCCCTTGATCTAAGGCAAATGTTTATACAGGGTGTCCCAACCAAAAGTAGGCACCCTGAATAACTTTGGAGAAATTAATTGGTGAAACACGTCGACGTTGTTTCCAAGGGGGACATATTTTAATGTAATACTTGTATACCTATCATCATCCCTCCACCCTACACGGCCACCCCCTCCAAAAATTCAAATGGCAAAGGATCGAGTGATACATCTTTTGAAAGGTTTTTCAATTCTCTACATACTGTGTATTTTTTTAAACTTTTATCGATTCGTTCGAGAAATAATTGTTTCATTATTTTAGGTTCGGGAAATAAAAATAAAAGAAGCAGTTTAAATTATCGTATGTATTGTTCAAAATGACCCCCACCGACTTCCATACAGTAATGTAATCTGTCTTGAAATTCTGTACGAACATTTCTGAACACATCTGGAGTTAATAAATGGCATTCTCGAACAATTCTTTCACGTAACTCTTCCAGAAATTCGGGTTTTGTTGCAAATACCTTCGACTTCAAATGTCCCCACAGAAAGAAATCCAAGGGAGTTCAATCGGGTGACCTAGCGGGCCACTTCACAGGACCTCTTCTTCTAATCCATCGCTCAGGAAACAGATTATCCAAAAATTGACGGACTGCTATGGCAAAATGTAGGGGTGCCGCATCCTGTTGAAAAAACAGTTCGCCCTCTAAAAGATTATCGTCTTCTTCGAGGATTTGGGTAATCATTGGGTCGATGTTATTTTCTAACAGATCGAGGTACCTTTCGCCATTTAAATTATCAGGAATAAAAAACGGCCCGACAATGTGATCCCCTAAGATGCCAGTCCAAACATTTAACTTCTGAGGCCTTTGGGTATAAGTTTCCATGAACAAATGTGGATTGGTTTCACTCCAATACCTACAATTATGCCTGTTTACCTCCTCATTTAATTGAAATGTCGATTCATCAGAAAAACACGTATTGTACAGTAGATTGGCATTACCGTTTAATTGTTCACTAAAAAATCTCACAGAATTCAAGCCGACGATCGGGATCATCTTCGTTTAATTCGTGTACCAATTTAAATTTACATGGATGAAATTTGTGGGCCTTTACAATTCGATGAACACTGCTTCGTGATACACCGGAAGCCTCAGCTACTTTCCTAATCGATTGAGTATTATCCATCTGCAAATGACCCAGAACTGCCACTTCGACTGCTTCATTCCTAATCGGTCGCTGAGATTTATGCTTTTTGTTTCCTACAGAACCTGTTTCCATAAATTTTGTCAATAATTGTAAAACATACTGAGAACCAACCCTTCTATCTGGGTGATTTCTATTGAATATGCGCTCCGTAGCTCTAGCACAATTATCGTTTTTAAAATAAATGCTGACAATTTCTATTCTCTCCTGAAGGGTATAAACCATTTTGAGAACTCACTCTGGTAAAAATGTATCTCGATTTAAAATTAGGTGTGAACAAATTAATATTCAAGGACTATCAAATACTTATGAATCTTTTAAACGAAAAAGGAAAGTGTTTTTTGTCGAAAAAACTCGTGTTGATTTGAGAGCACCAAAAAATGTAGTTTTTTTATAAATTCCAATACCCAGTGCCGTGTATTTTAGATTTTCTAAACGATTTCGATTGTGTGTAATCATCAAAAATAAAATTATTTTCCTTAAGAATGAATCGATAAAAGTTAACAAAAATACACAGTTATGTAGGGAATTGAAAGACCGTATCACTCGACCGCCCTTGCCATTTGAATTTTTTGAGGGAGTGGCCATGTAGCGTAGAGGGATGATGATAGGTATACAAGTATTACATTAAAATATGTCCCCCTTGGAAAAAAGGTCGACGTGTTTCACCAATTTTTCAAAAAAATTTTATCTCCAAAGTTATTCAGGGTGCCTACTTTTTGGTTGGAACACCCTGTATATAAAAAACTCAACTTAATTTTTCTAGTTCTATCACACATTTAAGGGAAGATTAACACCCTATAATTTATAATGGTTGTTACTTTTATCTGAGTGGACAAATTCTATACAATAGGGTTGATCCATGTTAACGGCTTATTGCTGTTATTTTTTCAAAACTTCTATAAAATATCATACTGTACTTTATAATTGTTTGTAATAATAGTTTGCCAAATAACTAATTACACAGTAATTAACGAAATTCCTCGAAAATATAAAATAAAAGTAAATGTATTTTATCCAGTTTAATTTATTAATAATTTAATGGTTACCCAGGGTTTTAATTGATAGTGGAGAAAACCAAACCAATCTGAAAACGGCGGCATCTTGTATATTTTAAACTATCATCTGTCTGTAATAACAGTCAATTAACGAAATGTTTGTGAACTCTTGCGCCATTTTAATTGATTTATATAGCTTTGTGACGCATTATGTTTTATTTAATTTCTTTGCAGCAAAGGATACACAGGGTGTGTTAGATATTACTAAATGAAACTGAGAATTGTTAGATGCATTATACAGGGTGTAAATATCATGTACATACGCAAGGGGTAATTCTTTGGCTTATTTCATGACTGAAAGTTTATATAAACATAGGTCCGCAAACGCTTCTTTACTGATCTACAGAGTATTGAAATTTGATTATTTTTTTTCTTTATAGCTCCTGCAGTTTTTAAGATATTTAGCTCAAATTTGGAATATAGGTTACGCTGTAGGGCTTACATCATTGGGCATGCCAAATGGTTGTGAGAATCTACAGGGAGATTTTTTCCAGGGGTCATGCCCTTTTTCTCCCCCTGAACTATTTTTAGATGCGCCGCTGGTAGATTCTAAAATACAATATGAATTTTCTGTTTTATTTAGAAACTTTTTGATGTCTTGTAGTTTTTCCGTATATGCGACCGTTACCGAGAAAAAAATAAAAACTATTTTCTGTAATTCGCTACTTAGATGATATTAAAATTTTTAGTAGTTTTTGTAGCAATGATTTATTACAATAAAAAACCTAAATAATAACCATAACAAGGAAACTACATTACAAGAATTGCTGAAAGTGACCTCCTCCAACTCTTATACATGCGTCCGCTCTTCTTCTCATTGATGCACGTATTCTTTCTAGTAATCTAATATTCGATTTCGTAAGTCATCAATGGTATTCACTGGTGTTGTGTACACTAGAGATTTGAGATGCCCCCATAGGAAGAAATCTAGGCTATTTAAGTCAGGGGACCTAGGGGGCGGGACAGAGGACCACCCCGTCCTATCCACTTGTTCTCATACACTTCATTTAAATAATTCCGAGCCAAAATAGAAAATGTGCTGGAGCGCCATCGTGCATATACGACATCTGGTTTCTCGGCAAACGAGGTAAACCATCGAGTAATAAAGGCAATTCGTGTTGGAAAAAATGCCTGTATGATTGACCAGTCAGTCGACCAGGCAAAAAGAAAGAACGAATCAAATGATCCTCAATTATACCACCCCATACAATTAATGAGAACTGCTCTGAAAATGCGTTTGTACAATTCCATGTAGATTTTTCTTCTGCTCATATGTGGTTGTTGTGAAAAGTTACAATTGAATTCCTTGAAAAATTGGCTTCGTCGATAAAAAGGATTTTACAATCAAAATTGGGGTTTACTGCTAGCCTATTAAGGTACCACTGATAAAAATTAATCCTTAAAGGGAAATCTCGAGGAAGGAGCGCCTGCACCCTTTGAATGTGGTAAGGGTATAGCAGATAATCACGCATGATACGCCACACAACTTGATAACTAATATTTAAATGTTCACTGATTTTTCTGGTGCTAGTGTCTGAATTTACTTCTATTTCATTTAGAATAGCTTCTTCGATCTGTGGTGTTCTAACGTGAACTTCACTCTAAATTTCACTATTGTCTATGTAAATTGCATATTTATAGACTATCTGTTGCTAGGAATAATTTCTGCTTCCGAAAAATCCATCTGCCATTAATCGTATCAGAGATCCCAGATAAAAATAGGAAGAACAGGGGAATAATAATAATAATTATACAAATTAAATAACAAAACATTTCGTTCTTTCTTATTGTCCAAAGAAGCGACAGAATAATAAATATTATCGACAATATTTAAAATTAATTGTGAGTAGTTAGTTATATTTTAAACTAAGCAAATGGAGTTCAATTGTTACTATTGCCAGTAGTCACTATAAAATCCCTTGATTATCTACTCGTATACAGGGTGGACCATGTGGACCAACGAAAATAAAACAGTCGTGTTTTTTGCATTTAAGCCAATATTTCCGGCATATTACGTTTTAAATTTGTACTAACAGTTTATGAGGAATTGCGTTTTAAAAGTAAAGAATTTAATGAAGTAGTTGCAAAACTAAACAGACGTTCTTTGCATTTAAGTTAATTTTTCCGAAAAACGTTCGGACCCGTCGATTTCTTATTATCAAGGGGGACACTTCGTTGGAAATTTCGATCGTACCACTTCAACCTTTGAAGCGGTGGTGGAACCCACTCCTAAAATTTTAAATGGTAACAAGAAGGCCAATTGCGTTCACTAAATAATTGAATTAATGCCGATAAGGTCACAGACTAGGTACTGACTAATCTTGCTTTAATAATAGCAACTAATTGTTTGCCGGTTTTTACCCTCAGTGTGAATAAAAGAAAATACAGTAAAACCATAAAAACGTTAATGTTGAGAGACTGGGAAGATCAGAAGCATTACAAATATGAAAAGTTGTAGTCATATACATACAACAACCAACAATAGTATCTGGGAAGGAATATTTCAGAGGTAACATATGTGGACCTATCATACTACTACTTTTTAAAGAGAAAACAAACACTAACAAAAACTTAATGGCACACAAATTACACATTAGGGTGGTCACAAAAAACCAATGGTCGTATTTTTGGGCGGGACCCCTCTAAAATATACCATTTGGTCTAAAAAATGTCTTATTATGTATTGCATCATAATATATTACTTGCATTGTATATAATATAAAGAAAACAGAATAATGATCAAAGGTAATTAAATTATGTATCTCTGTAGCCATTTTTCACATATTTTCCAAAAGCGACTGAAGATTCGGATCATGTCCGATCTTGGAAAATTATGGATATCTTCAAATATAAAAGTTTTAGTAAAAAAAGTGGTTGGAGTAAAACTTCAAAACAACAACATTTTCTATGAAATAAAATAGGAATCTAGTTTCTACGATGAATGCTTTTCATTTTATGAGGGAAAAACAGCGATTTTTTGCAAAAAAAATCGATTTTTACAATTTTAACTGAGATGAGGCAAGGGTTAGCGTTATCCAATTAAGCTAAAACTCTGCAAATCCTATTTTTTAGATAAATTACAACTTTTAGGGGGGAACACTGATTTTTACATATACATCTCAGTAATCTCATTCACAACAATATAAGGAACTAATACAACTGATGAAATAAGAAATGTTACTAGTCACCAAGGAAGTGATTAAATAGGCAAACAAGGGAAAAGCTGCCAGGATTATAAATTTGGGAGGCGCATAAAGAGATTACTTACTAGTTGAGATGTGAAAAGTGAATATTTGTAAATTATAGTCGTTTTTCATATCTGGTTAACAAATACAATATCTCTACGAAATCAAAGTAAAGGAAATACCCTCCAAAAATTCGAAATATCGACTTTGATCCATCAAATCGTTAGAAATATTATAAGTTGCATTTTCTAGGTACCTATAGTCAATATTAAAGACCCAACCGACAATTATCAGGCCACTTTGGAATAAGTTGAAATATCTCATGAAATAGCACACTTTATTATTATGAGATTCATGTAGTATTTAAAACAGTGGAAATGAAATATCACGTAATTCTGCGTGATAATTCGATTTAAATGTTTACATCAATTTGGTAGTCTCGTGTAGTGATAATGTAAATACAAAATAATAAACACTTTTTAATATCTTAATAGCTTAGATAACTTCTTGTTTATTAATTTCAACTCTATGAATTACGTAATTTACTAAATTTTATCAAACATATCATTAGTTTTGAAAGAACCGCAAAAAATGCATATTTCGTTTAATTAATATTTTCGAAATTAATGATTTATATTACCCATTTCATTAGTGCATGTTTAGGAAAGTTTTGCGAGCTTACCTTAAGTTTGTCGGAAAAAGGTCCACCATCACACAGTACACAGTACTGATTCCTAAACTAGTTAAGGCCTCAAAAAATGCATGACAATACCAAATTTGACATCGTTGAATTGACGAAGTAGAGCCCGAATGTAACAGCTCCAGCCACTATTAAACTAAAAACTAGAAAAAAAGTTTTGAGTTAATTTGGAAACTTTAAATATATGCCAAAAAACCTTAATTTTCTTTTTAATTCATACAAGATGATACCTTTTATGGTAAAAAAATAAAGGGACCCGTATTTTTTTCGTTTAGACTTTTATCGATTCTTTTGTGTTTGAAAGGTATTTTCGGGTGACGTCAGAAATGGTTTTCCTGCAATATTTTTAAATATGTTTTACCGATTTTTTTAAATTTGGTAGGTGAATAGAACACTATAGATGACATTTATGTTTCATTCAATTGAATGTTTAGTTGCTATGGGGCGCCGCCGAATGTACTCTTTATAAATAAATTCGGTGATAATTGTTTTGTTTATTAATTCCAAAATGTTTTGATGCACTGGGTAGATGCAGATGTCAATTTTACGTAAGAAAGGCATACTATTTTTTGTAGATGACACGGTATTTCAAAGAAGCTGTTTTATGGATATCTGCGTCTATACGTATGAATTCCGTATTAAATATCCGGATATGTTTGGGCAAACAATTAAAGGACTTTTTTAACATTTAGGTGGCCACCCTCACCAAAATTACTGAATCAAACCTATTACTTTTTACACTAGGTAGTTAAAATCACACAAAGAGGTATGTTTTAACTCGGGCACCGAAGGAAATTTTACCAATAAAATATTTCACACTATCACACATTTCAGAAAGTGAATAATATTAGAAAAGACCATTTCTTGTTTGCCCAAGCATATCCCAATATTCAGTATGTAACTCAAAGAGATTATAGGTGCAGATGACCACAAAACGGTTGTTCATGACATTGTTAAATACTGTATAACTTGCAAAAAAAACAAGTATAAATTTTTTGCAAAATTTAAATCTGCTACAAAATTTTTTGAAATTAATAACGGAAAAAACTATAGCCTTATTTATTTATAAAGAATATATTCGGTGGCGTCCTACAGCAACTTAATATTCAAATGTTGTATTCATCCAACAAATTTGAGACAAATCGGTTGAAGTTTTTGAGAATATTACAAAAAACCATTTCCGATGTTCCTTGAAATGACCATCTTAAAGATCGAAAAATTCAAAACGAAGAAATATAAGTCTCTTAATTTTTGTTCCTCTACATGTGGTTAATTTTTTTTACCACAATTAAGAAGCACTCTGTACAATTTTATTTACTAAAAAAAAAACTAATTTTATATTTTCTTAAAAAAGTATAGACAATATTGAGATATTTATCTAGATTAAAGATGATAATCACCCAAAATTGTTATTGTTTAAATTTTAACAAAGAATTTTGATTCGTAATGATACCAACAAAGATTAAAAGTAGATGTACGAAGTTTCAAAGATTCGATATATTTGAAACTAGAGCAGAAAATTGATTTGTAAAAAAATGTTTTATTAAGTCAATTCCTAATACGTTTAATTCTTCGTTTCATTGTGGTTATTGTAATTATAGTACTAATACGTGTATCATTATATAATACAACAGTATACATAATTTTTTCAATCGTTCATATGCAATATTTAAAACAACTTAGGTCTCCTTCTTGGTAGAAGTTCTATTAAAATATGGAATTAAATAGAAATATAATAACGATAAAAATCATAGTGTTATTATTAGAGTTGGCAGAAATGTGCGGCGAGGCAAAGGCGTAGGCATCATAATAATTGTAATAAAAGAAATTAACTAGTAACAAAAGCTATAAATTGATACAATTTATAACAATGTATGCACAACTTATCCTCTTAACTAGCTTAATGAATTAGCTTGGTTATCACAAACTAGAGAAGATCTGTAAAAACTTTGCAGCATCAGGTATATTTCTATAGTTGTCTCCATGAATGATATTCACTGTGGCGCAAAAATATGCTTATATTTTAAGAACGACCGTTCGACATCTATTGATGTAATACTTAAGCATACTTAAAATAGTCTTTGAACGCACTTAACGGATCTGGGGTTGCACCACCAGTGCCACCACAAATTTGTTTTAAAATGGTAAAACCGGTGTCTTACTTTAACACACGTGCGAACTTTTCTCTAACGGGCTTATTTTTTTCGTCACCTATAGAATGTAGCAATCGATTTACTTCGTCCACTATTTGCAGTGACTACGCTAATGACAACTGTTCTGTAAGTTTTGTATGGCGTCATGTAGTCTTTTTATAGTTCTTGTGAATAGTTTTTAAAGCTGTTTCAACGAAAATATCTCCTATTTTATCTGGCTCTCCTTAATAGCTGCAGCCTCGTCTGGATTGAATTGTAGTATCACAGTTCTTATTTGTTGCAAATATTCAGCATAATAAAAAGCTATCCTCAACTATGTTCCCAAACGTGCAAAAATCAGCTGTGGTGGTTGAAGAACACCGAGACACTTGCTGTGAAATGAAAGACCTTTAGGAGATTTCAGGACCACTTTTTTGTACTTGCTATTAATGTATCTATCTCTTGAAAATCTTGTCAAATAGTTTCTATCACAAGATGTAAAGCATGCACCTTACACGTAACATGTACCAACCTACAACCGTGTTCTTGAAGATAACTGTCTACCAAACGCATTATCTCGACACCATCGGTCACAAACATCAACACTTGACTTGTTGACAGATCAACTTTTTCTAACGTCTCCGCAACACCCGCGTAATTGTTTTGCCAGTACACTCAATTAATCTTTTGCTAGCTAGTGATAGTGGAAATGTTGGATTAAGACGGTCCAGCACACGTACTATAACATTTACAATGGAATTTTTTTTACGATCTGTCTTCTCGTCAACACATAACCACAGCCATGTACTTTTTAATACACGTTTGATCTTATTTACAATGTCTTCGCGTACAGTTTGTACATAGTTACGTAACGTTGCGCGACTTGGTAACGTCACCTGGAGATTGTATTTATTCCAGAACCTCTCGAAGTGGTTGTTTATCGAGTATGTGCAGAGGAACATCACAGGCAATCAGCGTTAACAGTAAATCGAACATAAACTGTGTTTTCCAAGGCACGCATTTTTTTTAGTTTTATGCTGCACAGTATTTACGTGACGTCGACAATCATATTTATCTTAGCACATCAGGTCTATCTCGCACACCTTACAAATTATTGTAGCACCCTTAAATAATGAATCCGAGAATTCACTGATAAATTTATAAATTTATTCACTTTGTCAGCGTATGTCTGTTTTTTACCCTTGCGCACGTCTGACATATTTTATCATTAAATTAATATCAACAATAAAATACAACAGATAAAGTTATCAACAATTCAACAACATAAAATGCAACGGAAAGGAATAAATTGCCATGTAAAGACTACGACATACAACAAGTCTCGCGGTTTGCTTCGATTTGTCCACCAACCGGCCATTGCCTCACCAGATATCTATCTACCTGCTGTTGCACCACTGAATAGCAGCACGACTAGCCAACTCTAGTTATTATATTTCCCATTCATTCAATATATTTAGATATTAAGAGTATGAATGAGATTTGCCTCATTCCCAGAATAATAAAACTTGAATTATTATACCAAACCAATAAACATATGTTTTATATTGAATAATGTATTGTAATACCAAAACAAAAAAGGGAAAATGTGATTGAGGAACTTAGTTTGAATCTGGACATAAATAGATGGTGCGGCTTACTGCGAAATAATAGTTAATAATAAAAAAAATTACAAGAAATGGTTCATACTTGCTAACGCATAAACAGCAGACCCCGTTACTTTGCTGAAACGAATTTGGGGATTTTTTGATAAATTTAATTTAAAACATTAATTAATTCAAATCATCATTCTTGTAATAATTTACTTACAAATTGTGTTTCTTTACTGACAAGATAAATAGGTTTAGATTGAGATTCTAATAGATCTAAATAGAATAATGATAATTGTTTAAGTAAATCTAAATGTTTTTAAAATCAAAGAAACATTTTGAATTTATATGATATTGACACTACGAATGGTCAATTGAAAGACATCTTAATAATTTTTTTTTGTATTTTTGACACCAATAATTGTTTATAAGAGAACTGGAGCAAGATATAATTGAACAAAATTTGAGTAAATACATAAGGGACCGTTTTTTCTTACGATAGTTTTTAAAATACATGTTTTCTATTTTTCCATTTTCAACAGTTAACAATTTTTTTTTAACTTCAATCACATTTGATTGTTAGTAGAATTGTCAAAAGTAAATTATTTAACACCTTCCAAAGAAAAAAAGTTAAATATTTATTTTTTTTTTGTCGCTTAATTAAGTGGGTTCATATTCACTACCAGGGCCATTTACCAGCGGCAGGAGATAAACAGTAAGGACACTTGCCCCACACTCCGAGGTTTCGAATTCGATCCCTCGGACAAGGAACTTGGATGTTTTTCGGAAGAAAAAATGAATCCCAGACTGAGTAAGTGTTCGTTGTCTTCAAATGTGAAATTTGGGAGACCGCAGTGATGGATCCGGAGAAAAGGAAACCGAAAACTGAAACGTATGTATAATATACTGCTTTATATATAATTTTAAACTTATTATTCGTTTTGATCATAGTCATGGACAATATGCACACAGCCAATTTTTCAAATTCAGCAAACATTATTTTCAGTTTCCCGGTACAGAGCATATGTTTTTAAATAATTTTTTGCACGAACGAGACGAAAACAGTATTTTATTGCCCCAAAACAGGGAGTAAAGCAAGCGTTTGTTCCCTTGAAATTTAAAGTCGCCATGGAAACAATACAATCATAACATAAACGTCAACATTTTTATTACGCCAAACTTTTAATGGTAGAAAGAACAAAAAAATTAGAATTCAAACATGGTAAATATAATTTATTTCCGAGCTTATTTCAAATTAAAATTTATATTAATAAGATAATTTTCACACTTCATAATGGTAATTAGTAATATTTAGTATTCCAAACATTAAGCAAAAATAAATAAAAAAATATGCCAAACAGACAATTAAATATAAGTATACCTAGATAAATTCGTAATAAAATACAAAAGTTCCGTGGTCAATTATTATTCTTTAGTTTTTACTTTTTATTTTTTTGCAGTAAAAATTCTGCCCGTTAGTGCGAAAAGTGTTGTATGCATCCTAGGAGTAAAGTGTGTTTTAGTCCATCGCATGAATGTTTCCCCCTCTGTAATCAGGAGACACGATTTATGTCCGGACGAAAATACTCACTTACTATCTTGGTGCATAAAAAAACTATTTCGTGGCAAAAGGAATTATTTTCTTGAAAATGGAATTACTATTTCTCACATCTACCATTAGACAAGAAATTGCCTCTTATGTATCTACTTCAAATCTTGTTGGTTGTCATCTATAGTCACTAAAATATAAATCCTGATCTTTCAGAGCAAGAGTAGAAAATTATGAATTTTTGGCCACCTTAAATATGATACTTTAACACAAATTAAGTGGTAGTTACCCAAGAAAAATTTGGCACCAAGCCTATGTACACAAAGTGGCAACCAAAAGCTTGTAGGAATACAAGCAAGTCCAATTATTAAGGTGTGCAAAAACACCGAATCGGCTATAGGTTCCCCGCAGAATTCTGTGTGACCCAAAGAGGCATTCACGGGCACTACTACAGAAGAAACTTCACACACTGTAGCTTTTTCATTTGGATGTAGACTTTCGAATTCCTCGAAACGATAAAAAAAGCTCAGGGAACCAGATCATTAGGGTATAGTAACTAAAAATAAAAGTTCAGCAATTAAATTTTGCTACATTCTGGACCGGTTTATCAATGATCAATTAACTCTAACTAGAAGATAAGTCAAATTGAAATTAATTTATTTGAAAACAAATTAAGTTCCTCTTCTTGGTAAAAGTTTAAAATATAGAGTGGAATGAAAAATAATAACTGAAAATTTTTTTTTGCTAATTATTATTTACTAACTTTTACAAATCTTAACACAGATAAGTATAACACATATCTTTTTAAACAATTAAAAACAACAAGTAACAATTAAAAACAACATTATTGAGTCAGTCGTACTGAACATAATGTGCATATTATCTTTTTTGTAATCCAAGTTTCAGCGTTTTGGCAAATAGCCGGGGAAATAATTGTTTAAAAAAATATATGTTATACTTATCTGTGATAAGATTTGTAAAAAGTTAGTAAATAATAATTAGCAAAAAAAAATGTTCAGTTATTATTTTTCATTCCACTCTATATTAATTTATTTATTGAAATACCACATAAATCAAATCAATGCATTACAATTCATCACATACATCATTTAGTACTTAACTCTTATAAAAATTGGCTCTTTGGAAACTATATTCTAAGTATTGATGAACCAGCCCTAGATATACAAGTTTTCTTTCAGTTGAAACTTTTTTTTTATTTTTAAACATGGTTAAACAATGAGGCAATTGAGTGAGGACGACTGTAAATCTACCCGCTTTGATTCGCTCTTTTCCAGATTTTTCTTTTTCTTTTTTGGGACTTACTACCACATTAATAATTCTTTGTTATCTAAAAAATATACACTGTGTCCAAGATAAGAATGCACAGCATGGGCATCTTGGAAATGGTAGGAGATACGAATTCGGTTAAATGGGAAAAAGTTGCGTAACTAGGATACTATCACAATGGTCTTAACCAATGTCAAAAATTATTTTTCGTTTTTGATTTATTCGCTTTTAATTTTTTTTCCACGTTATTATCAATAATATGAAAAAACAAACGAAACATCCACATTGTACTTTCTAATAAACTTTAACGTGACAATGACATTTTCGCCCTCCGAGGTTTCGTGATCGTGGAACCATCATCAACTTCTTTTTTTCATTCTAAATTCACCTATGTATTACACATAGAGGTTACAACATGTTTTTCTCTAGTTATAGTCGTTACTAGGATTTATGTAGTACGGCCTTTACTTTGAAAGTTGCAAATAAAATGTATTAATTATTTCAGCCTTCAGCAATGGAAAATAAGGCAAGAAATAAATTTTACATCGTTTATTTTTAAATACTGATTAGGAGCAAGCAAATCGGCAAATCCGATCACGTTTTCATCAATCTACATTTCTCATAAATGTGAACACTCTAAATTCAAAAGTAATACCACGACTTCGATTAAAGATTATTTCATTTAAACTGATAAAAGTCAAGCAAAAAAATATGCTCAATGTGCTACACGTTGAGTTACCTTTTTTAGTGATAAGTAGGCTGGTAAAAACAATGATTGTTTGAGTTTAACGATCTGTCATATTCATAAATAGTCGTTGTTTCATCAGGTCTTTATACATATTTATACTAATGGATTCGTTTTCGAATGAAGAAAAATTTGATATGGTAACATGTTACATTTTGTGCCAGCGAAATTGGGTTGATGCTGAGAATTTGTATCTCGATAGGTACCCAGAAAGAAGGTAGCCTGATAAAACAATTTTTAGAAGGTTAGTGTCAAATCTTAAAAAAAACACGGTTCTTTCCGAAAACCCATTCGGTCTCGACAAAAACCATGTAACGAAGCGAAAATAAACAGTGTATTGTTGACAGTTACTGAAAATCCACGTGTATCAACTAGAGAAATTGAACGAGCTACTGGGATATCAAAATCCACGTCCAGTTTTATTTTATGAAAACATCGGTTTCATCCTTATAAATTTAGAATTTGTCAAGGGCTTAGGCCAGGCGACGAAGAAAGACGCAGGACATTCTGTGAGTGGTATACTAGGAAATGCCAGGATGATGAAAATTTTCCTCATAAAGTAATTTGGTCAGACGAAAGTATGGTCACTAATAATGGTATTTTGAATCGAAAAAATACACATTATTGGTCCCGAGAAAATCAACACTGGTTCAAACCAGTCAGACACCAACACCGCTTTGGTTTTAATATGTGGGTTGCCATTTTTTGGTACAAGAATTATAGGCCCTTTTATTTACCATGACTCATTGACTGCCCAACGTTATCAAAACTTACTTGACACTTATCTTGAAGACGCCCTAGACAACTTACCTCTCGCTGATTCTCAGAATTGTTGGTTCCAACAAGATGGTGCTCCAGCACATAATTCTAGGGTTGTTCGAGAATATTTATCCAATCGGTTCCCAGAAAAATGGATTGGCACCCATTCAACAGTATCCTGTCCAGCACGATCGCCGGATATGCCACCGTTGGATTATTTTCTGTGGGAATATATCAAAAACTTCGTATATAGGCATAATTTTGAAAATGAACAAGAATTAGAGGCATCTGTTACCGAAGCATTTAACAGCATTACTCCAGAAATGCTAACTAGAGTTTTAGACTCTATTATACGAAGATGCTATCTTCATTTAGAAAATAATGGTTCCCATTTTGAACATTTATTAGAGGTTTGACATCTATGGTTTTAATATAATCGATTGTTTATATCTGTGCAGTTACTAAGGTTAATACATATGTAATTAATTTATTATTATTCAGTATTAAACCATTTGTTTTGTTAACTGATTATTATTTAACGTACTAGATGGACGAGTACCTGATAAATTGTATTTGTATCTAGTCCTCAAATTAAATTTATTATTTATTAATTTCATAAATCCTAGTAACGACTATAACTAGAGAAAAACATGTTGTAAGCTCTATGTGTAATACATAGGTGAATTTAGAATGAAGAATGCATTTAAAATCCGTAAAAAAAATCCAGGTCCGTATTTAAAAAAAAGAAGTTGATGATGGTTCCACGATCACGAAACGTCGGAGGGCGAAAATATCATTATCACGTGAAAGTCTATTAGAAAGTATAATGAGGATGTTTTGTTTGTTTTTTCATATTTTTGATAACGTGGAAAAAATTAAAAGCGAATTTCAAAAATTTACTGTTTTCGAAATAATTCAAAAAAGAAAAATAATTTTTGACATTGGTTAAGACCATTGTGATAGTATCTTAACTACGCAACTTTTTCCCCATTTAACCGAATTCGTATCTCCTACCATTTCCAAGATGCCTATGCTGTGAATTCTTAATAGACTTAAAAATTATACAGTATTAATTTTGTAATAATATTATTGACTGACGAAAAATGTTTATCCCATTGCTCTGTAGATTTTGGTACAACGTGGTTACCGATGTTAAAAGAAGAATTGAACAAAATTAATATTGTATAATTTTTTAAGTATCAACAGTTCTGTGTAAGTATCTATAGATATTACATTATCCATAATTAACAAATATTATATTTCAAGTTTCACGATTGACATATTCTAAAAAAAAGATAAATAACTTTGAAAAAGGAAATAGATTCGTTTTCCAAAACGTTAGAAAATTATATTAATATTTTTGTGTGCCATATTAGTTGTCAAAAAACACCTTCTGTCTAACCTTTCGACATAATGACACAAGCGCAGAGGTTTATTTTTCCAGTAACATGCTGGGTAACTAACTATATTTTTAAAATAACGAAGAATTGTTCATGTAGTAGTAAGTCCCAAAAAGAAAAAGAAAAATTTAGAGAATGTCACAAATAACGTTCAGACAATATGTTCTCTTCCCCAGCATATCAATATGAATATGAAATTTTGATAAGTTCAATAAAATATAGTCAAAATTTCATATCAAACTATTATAAGTTAAATTAAATAGAAGATTTCATTTTACATGCCATCTTACCTTGTTGTCAATCCAAACTGAATTAAGCAAGTTATAACAGTATATCTCAGATGTGGAGGCTTACATAAGGCCTTAGTTTGTTCCCAAATTTCTTGTAACAAAAGTTTTAATTCCTTTGGTTTTCTAATCCTTAAACTACGAATACTTCTGGTAGATTGTTGCGACACTACACTCATTGTGCGGACTTTTTCTCTTAAACTAGTAACCTATAAATTGGAAAAATAGTTTTAGTTTTAACTAATTTATCAACATTCACATCATAACAGTTACAGTTTAGTTTCAAATTTAGGGATTGCTTACGGGAAAATCGGATCCATCGTTTCCTGTATTACTAACATACATATCTCTAAGTACTTCTAGTGCGGCGTCAGCTTCTCCGCATTCTAATAAAAACTTTGGGCTCTCCGGGAAGAAAAACAACCATAATCCTATAAGGATACTTGGCACAGAACATGTGGCGACAAACAAGTTCCAACTGGCGAACTTGAAGTCGTCGGTTTTATATTCGAATTCCATAGGAATTATAATCCACGCAATACCTACAAAATATTTCTTTCATTTTAAATCTTAAAATATGCTAACTTCTAGAGTTTGTGGAAACTTATTAAAATTGCTGTTTTAAATGTTGTGGTGTTTTAAAAGCCTTGTGGTCTATAATACCGGGTACCCTGAAAGCATGAGAATTATTATTTGTGGATAGACTTAAATGTATATATGTTTTTTTCAAAATTTTCTAAAAAATCTGACCGGCATTTTGTAAAATGCCTAATAATTTAAGTATTGATTTATATTTAAAGTCCACTTTTGAATTTCCCCAAAAAGTTGTATCAAAATAACTCATAGATGGCCAAAATACACCAATTTTAAATTTTACTCATATGCCTTGCCGCTTTTTATAAGTGATGCTCCATGAGATCTAATTACCACGAGAACTAATTCCCATGAGAACTAATTTCCACGACTAATTCCCACGAGATCTAATTCTAATAGCCACCCTGTATATCTGTTCGGGTTTCCGAATGAGTTTTATATAGACTGATTAAAGAAGTCCCATCAGATCTAATTCCCACGGCATCTAATTCCCACGAAATTTAATTCCCACGAGATCTAAACACCGATGCCATTTTCCCCATGAGATCTAACGCATCACCTTACATGCACATGTAAAGATGCACACATGTAATATTATTAAAATAATGAAAATTAAAGAAAATTTAGTTTGTTTATATCCCGTGATAAATATCGCGATTTTGTGCTGACATCCACTGTTTTACATCTTTTTAATATTTCATAATTTGCAATTTTAATATTTAGTGGAAGCATATTGCATAATTTTGGGGCTAAGAATTGAAAATGTTTTTGTCCAATTATTTTCTTAATTTTTTCTATTTTGTATCTTTTTTTTATTTTTGTATCATTCTATATGAGACGTATTGACTATGATGCGGCATAAAAATTAAAGATAGAATTATTTGAATGACTTTTCTTAAGATATGATCGCTTTAATTTTATACAGGAAGTTACTACTTACCACCCTGAAATATTTTAACATACTTAAGATACACCTTGTGTAGTGTAACTTGGTGTTCAGGTTTCAAAATTCTTTGTTGTTTAAATTTATAAACCAGCCCCCTTATTTCTTGAACTAATAAAATTAATGTGGTATTGCTATTTTAGGTATATTCAACATGTACTGTTAGGTACTTTTTTTAATTTTTTTATTTTTTATTTATTCTTCACAACTTAACAGGTATTTTAAAAGGTGCCTTTGTTTTTTTATTATGTGTGCAAAGTAGCGCCTTGAAAAATGATAAAGCTGGTTAGACATAAAAAAAAGTATGTTATTAATTTCTTTTTCATAGATCTTTATATCAAAGATGCATTTTTATTATCAAAACATCTTTACTTCCCTCTCCACTGTGCATTGTCTATAATTGGCATTTTACTCACCCGGTAAAATTATAACTCCAAACGTCCAAAAAAAGTTCCATCCAACATAAAATAGTCTCTCTGTATTTGTTCGGCTGAAATTCCCCTAAATAGGGGAAACATATTCCCATTGCTCCAGTAATGCTGTAATTAAAAAACCTATTTTAAAACTTTGATAATTTATTTACCTAGATAAAGAACATAATAACACTATTTTTGGATAATTGACGCTAAAAACACCGTGATGGTGATCTTCATACATCTTACAATGATAATTATTTCTACATGTTAAATAACACGTTCCTTTTGTGTTGTTTAAATACGTGTAATTAATAGACTTACTGGTATTTACGGATACCGGAAAATTATAGTTTAAGACAAAGGTAAATAATCAGTTAAGTTATTATTAGGTGTCCGAAAATAACTACAAATTTATCATATATGGAACTAAAAATATCCTACATTAAAAATACATTATTGTTAAATATTGAAGATAAATATTTTGTCATTGCGAAGGAGTTTTAACTCTGGATGTGGTATGGCATACACAAATTTTTGAAAATATGTAAAAATCATCTCAGTGGAACTTGATATAGAGAATGCTTTATCTTTACATTTTATCAGTAATAGGAACAAATTACATGTGTTTTCAATATTAACCCCCATATTTAATGTTACAACTCTTACAAATTAAAAAAGTGTCATATAGAAGGATAAATAGTGAACAAATAGAATGAGATGAAAAAATTTCAACATATACAGGGTGAACTTTAAATGCGTAGTTATATTTTCACCCTCAATATATTTCGTCGTGTACAATTGATTGGCACTGTCAAAGAAATTTTTTGAACAAAAAATAATTTTTAATTTCTGATAATTTTTTAGTCCTCCAGCAACAGACATTTTAATAGTCACTGGATAACTTTGTAAACGCCTTTCACAGAAATGACGTAACTGAAGGCAATGTTGCCAGAGTTCGTCATCACAATTATCCTATAATTGCATGCATTGCATGAATTGCAAATTCTTTTTCTGTGTATTTTAAATTATTATTATTGTCTCTAATTTATACTTTAATTTTAATATGATTCATTTCTAAAAATGAATCAAAGTTGAAAATAATCATTTTAGAAAGACATATTTACTTTAAAAGAACGAAAAAGCAGATTTGTTTACTTACCTAATACAACAGTTACTACATGAATATATCATATGGGCTTGACGTTTGGATAGCATTCCATAGCCGTTTTGTTTGTCTAGCATTTTCATCTACTTGAAAATATGCCTTTAACATATCCAGTATTAGAATAGTAAAATTAGTCGCTATGGTTAATCACTACTTTTTGCAAAACGAATCACCAAAGGAACAAATTATAAATAATAAAGTTCGGTAACATACTACCTCAAAACTTCGAATCACAAATTTAATCACAAAAAACTATAAATAACGGTATTAAACACATTTCTGTAAATGCCAATGCAGACAGGTACGCGAACACTCGCGAACTATCAATAACACTTATTTTTACATGGGGTGTAGTGTTGCCAGATGTGTGAGATTTTCACATAGGTTATAAATTTCATTATAAATAAATCATGTCGCTTTTCAAAAAATTTCTATTGACCTAACTGACGGTTAATTTAGCTAACTCAGCATTGAAAAAACGGGTCTTACCATCGCAACAGAAACAAGAGAAAACAGCAAAAGACTATTATTTATTTAGGCTTGCACAACTAGCGCTGTTAACGCGAGGTTCCGATTTATAAAGATCTCTCCGTACACGGTATAAAATTTAATTCAGTTTACTTTTTTTAATGGAAGAAATGACCGAGGTCGGGGCTGACGACCTAAATTTGCCTTTTTTTATTAGCTTTTGCTAATATTGGTGTAAAATGGTAGAAATTTTTAAATAAGAGCTTTATTATTTAAAAAAAGTGCAGGTACACAAGGGAAAATAATGGTATAAATACCATGAAAATGGTATGTCTGGCGAGACTGATTAGGTGTGTGGTTAGATGTGTGAAGATCATAGGTTACATACGCCACGCTAATATCGCAGTTCACATTATGGCGTGGTTGAATTTTTATCATGTAATGGCCTATCCCGAATAGAGTGCTGTTTTCTCAAGGAGAAAATTGATCTTTTTTATAAAAAATGACATATACTATCCTCTTAACCGTCCAGAGTATTATGGAGGGAAAAAAATGCAAACTGTTATGTATGACCAGTGTAAAAACTAACAGAAGTGTGTGAAAATACTGCAAATTATTTTCCATCTCCTGATTGTTATTGTGTTGCACCTTCAGTGTTTTACTATTAGAGGCCAATTAAAATAGTAGAGAGCTGATTTATTCCTTGAGCCCCTACACATTTCAGATTATTGTAATAGCAGAGGGTAAGTACCTACTTCTTAAAAACGATAATCCTTTTATAAACTTTGAAAAAATGAGATGGGAACATTAAATTCCTCTTGAGATTCCCTAAAAAGTTTACTATTCATCGGAAAATTTAGTTTGAGTTGTACATTCCATATGAAACGCTTAAAAAGAAATGTTGATTGGTGCAAGAAAAAGTCAAAATTGTACATTTCTCACATTGAAAGGTATTTCAAAATGTTTAAATATTATTTCAAATGGAGCAATTAATCGTTTAGATAATTATTTCATCCAATGTTATTATAAATTCGGGAATGAACTTAATGCTAGGGCTCGGTTTTTCAATCGTGAGTTAGCTAAACTCACACTTTTAGAATTCGAATTTTTTCAATTTTACGTTTGATTTGGAAGTGGTTATAGCAACAAATATTGTATGCTAAAGTAACTTTTTGTTGAAGTGGTTTGTATTAGAATCTCATCAATTTTTGTGAAAATGTAATGCTAGGTAACCCTCAACTTATGTTAACTCGATTGTAAAATCACGTCTAGAGAATTGCATAAGATAT